>JAKFQP010000381.1:0-62544 GCA_023375905.1 Nycticorax nycticorax | reverse complement strand
ATTAGGATAAACTAAAGTAAGGATATAACATTCACAGGTAGGTGAATGCTTAAAAAACCTATGCGTTCTTTACACAGCCTTACGTTTACCAACTTTGAAATTTTATCTTAATATCAATAATGCCCCTTAAAAAGACACTTGTCAGGGAATTTTGCAGAAAGTATCTAAAAGGCATTTTGAATTTGAAACCATAACTATCCATGCCAACACTAATTCTAAAAGTTCAGTTCAGTTCATCAGCCCAGAGAAAGATATATCCATGTGGGTCCAATCAACACGGCTTACTTTTTTAATTTTACATATCAGTTACCTGAAGCAATGAACTAAACTGAGTGGTCCTGTGCTGTCCTTAGGCTGCAAGATGTTGAGAGCAGAAAGCATTACTCTAATTATTTCAACAAGAAAGAAATCATTGACACTTGTAACCTTCTATGGAGCTGAATAGAAGCAGAAATTAATAAGAGTACTGAGAATAGCATAGTCAAGCCTTACCATATCAAAAAAATTGGATGAAGCCCTACAGATCACCTACTCCGTGAGACTCAAAAGTACTGAAATTACTGTTAACTCATTTCAGGTTTGCCTATAAGAACATCACACATCAAGAAGGAAATTAAAATGGGGACTGGGTTTTAACCATTGAGACAAACATCTACTGGAGATGTTTTCTCACTGTATTTTTAGGGACTCAGTGGACATTCACTGTTCCCTTTGAAGCAGCCCATTATCATACATACAGAGTGCCAGTCAAAAACACTTCTGATGCTCCTTTGAAAGTGATTATAACATGTTTATACATCATAGCTTGTCTGTTACATATGTAGTCTAGCAGATATGTTTGTAAGACAAATAAGGTATCTCACAATGGATGCACATTTTTGGCAGCTGTTGATAGACTACGAAACTAGCAGGGAATATAATTAAATGAAGAACTAGGATTCCACATACTGAAGAAGTCTTGGTGATTTAGAGTATGTCTTCAGAAAGTCATCATGTGCTGACTCACTATGTATAGCAAGTAATAGCAGAAGGAATACTGTCAAAGTAAGCTCTAAAAATCAATTTGTATCTTCTTTATAGCAAAGTGCTTCTTTGTTGTTATAAAAACAAAACACACAAAAACACAGAAAAGGACAAATAGGTCCATTCCTGAGTTGTTCAAAACTACTGGGAATGAGAGCTGTGAAGAAAGAGTTTAGACTGGTAACAGAATTTGCTAGGGAGGCTGCTCCACTCTCACACTCATTAAATTTATAGTGTTACTGTCATTCACACCAAAGTAAGTATCAAGAGAGAGAGTGGTCCTTCAAATATACTAAAGATAATTAAATAAGTAGTTTTATGGCTATTTATCTTATTGCTTGTTTCAGCTTAAATTTTAGGCCTAGCACATTTGATTCAGTGAAGTGAAAATGAGATCACTGTATAGTCAAATAAAAACCAAATTGTACAAAACCATTTGTACAATTTGATACAACCATTTGTATCATGCTTATTTGGAACAATTTAATTTTAATGCCTTTTTTATATTTCATTACTGAGAATTTTTCAGTTAATTAATGTGATGTCCCCAACGCTCTTTCTTAACATAAATGCTGATTAGTATACTCCACAAACGTGCTTTGGTCACCTTTCAAAGATATTGCCATGCCATTGGTGAATGTGCCCCTCATAATCTACTTCTGTGTAGCAAAACAGATAGAGATTGCATCCAGTTCTTATCCAAACAGGTGGCAAAATGTTGCAATCCTGATTGCAAGACCTTAGATTCTCAGCGTGGGATTTACCTGACCAAATGTTGAGACTGGCAATTTGTATCTCAGCTAAGTCCCCCCAGGCTCCTTTTATAGTCACTGGAGAGAAATCGTCACTTCTAGAGCAGGCGCATCCTAAAGCAGACATCTAAAATAGATGGGATGAATTGCCTCTAGAAGTGACTATTGCTTTCACTGACTATAAAGGGATCCCAAGTGACAAGTTCAGAAGTAGATACTTAATGTTAGGAGGTATGAATCCCAATATCCTTGTAAAGAAGAAATAAATTGAAGTCAATTGTGACATACAGACTGGTTTGTTATCAGAATTTGTGTGCACTTGTAGGTGAATTAAGGGAAGGGAAGGGAAGGGAAGGGAAGGGAAGGGAAGGGAAGGGAAGGGAAGGGAAGGGAAGGGAAGGGAAGGGAAGGGAAGGGAAGGGAAGGGAAGGGACAACAAACATTGGACTTGAAATTTTGAAAGAAAGGGATTAGTATGACAGTTTGAATCCTGGGAGAAAGAACTGAAATTCTTTAAGTTTCTTTTGGAGCCACTCACGTATATGGATGTAACATATTTAAACATCTTTATGAACAACCAGTCAGAGGCATACTTGTGAATATTATTTCTGCACACAAAATTTATTATTCTAGCTGTAGATTATCTAAATTCTGTTTAAATTCCTTTCTGTAGTTTTCTTAGTGTGAACTAGCCCATATGAAATACTGTCTTTAGGCACTAAGGAAGAATATATGATATCTTAATCTGGAGTTAGAGGTGTGTATAGTTTGGGAACTGCAATTAGACTGCAGGGAATTTTAATAGGAAGAGCAATATTAGGAAAGCTAATGCTGAAATAATTTACGGGAGTCAGAAAGTTGATTAAAAAATAACTTTTTTCTTCCCACGAAAGGGAAAGAGGTAATGAAATTATGTGGGTTCAAGGGTTGTTAGATTTGGTAGTATTGTGCTTCAGTATCTGAAGATATTGTAGTTATATAGGCAAAGAATGGCTAAAATTTTAGAAATTGCCTCCCACAGAATTTAGCTGCTGGAAACGAGCTGCTAATGGTAAGTAATTTAATGAAGTTGCCTGATGCCCAAGGAAACTAACTGCTGTTAAAAACTGGCTGAGCAGATTCGCTTCAGAACAGATACCTCTCAAAGCAATGGTATTTAGGGAAACATACACGTGGATCGTACCTGTGTTATTGCCAAAAACGTATAGCCAGACAGCATCACGATGGTCAATATTTACACAGGTACAGGTCTTCAAAGGCACACGCCTAGAAAAGATCTAACAGTGCTCATTGATTGATGCTCTGATCCCCAGTCCCTGAAGTGCTGCTTCTGGAAATGATATACAAATACTGTGGTCTCTGTTAGCTCAAAGTGCCTGCAGGTAGGCCAGGTATGGTATGTCGGGAATATACACAAGCACCAGCTGCTACTTGGTATCTATTCTTTAAACCATCTGGTTTTGGGCATACACTACACAGCACTAAAATGTGGTTATTGCTTGATCAATTCTGCCATCTAATGGCTGGATTCGGACACCTCTTTTCCACTACTGTTAAATGCTATTTTTTAATGGAATCAGACTTTCTGCTGTCTGGCAGATATTTCTATTCCATATCAGGTTCTGAAGCAGGGATTGTTGTGCTCCCATAAGAGATACAGCCATCCTGCAAAAGTATAATTTTTCCTGTGGCTTTTTTACTCCAGAAAGTGAAGCAGGTAGGTTCCCTGCTGTGCTGTGTGACTCCAGCTCTGAGGAGACACTGCTATGAGTTAAGACCACCTGGTAAGTAAAAATCCAAAAAACTTCAAAGACCCTCCAATGCCAAAACCCCAGGAGGAGAGTCCCTCTGGACCTAGCATGGCTTTGAAGGCAGACACCCCACCCCCTCTTAATCCTGGCCCCTTCCTTATTGGAAAGCTGAAGCAATACCTCCCACTGTGCCGCAGGCTGATTAAAAAAAATACACAGGGAAAAAAATGAAGTGATTATTTGTACTCATACAGAAACTACACAAAATGCACTTGATTATCCCAAGTTTTGTATTTTTTTCATACGTATATTTTTAGTCATACATTTGTCTCACACCAAAATGTACTTTCATTTTAATTGCATTAAGCATCTTTGTTAATGGGCTGCTTGCAGTCAGAACATGATGTGCTGATGGATTAGCAGTAATAAAATATGGTCACGCTGCTGCAAATACCATTCTCTTCTTCCTACACCCTCTCTTTTCACAATTGCACGCTTATGGGGAAGGATGTGCTTTAAACAGTGGAAATCAGTTCATGTATGAGGTTTCTGAAGAATGAGACAAGTTAACACTTTTTTTTTAATTAGGAGATAAAACTCAACCCTCAATGAAATTTTACTTCTGATTGGAGGATTCACCCCAAAAAAGAGAGCTTTATATGTTTGTGTAGTTGGTTATAGTTGGTTTCATAGAATCTGTAAGATCAAAAGAAAAGAAGAAAAATCATTGGGAGAGCTTTTCTACTAAAATAAGCATTAGAATAGGGCTTTAATTGCCATATTATTTTTTTAATTATGTTTTCTAGCAGGCATTATTCCTCCCATGAAAGCTAAGAATTGTATAAACATTGTGACGGGGCAAACAAGTGGGTAATGGGGTAATGTTTTTTCACCTTTATTCATATTTACTGACTTCTACAGTAGTAGCATACTACTGATTAGAGAAGCAGCAGAATCTGGCCAAGGTACTATAGCATTTCATGTACCCTAACCTCCTAGCTCAATATGGTTTCTCAAGTCAGAGGCCACTGAAAAGACCTGGAAGACCTGGAAATCTCCCACAAGAGCAATACAAAGCATGTAAAAAGAGAGACTCTCTAGTGTGGCCCCTAGAATGGCAATGTGAGGGTGTCCAAAGAGCAAATGCACTGTCTGAGTGCACTGGACTTGGTGTCCACACCTGGAGGTGCAGTCAATCAAAAAGGATAAGCAGAAAGGGAGCAGCTGTTTTTAAAATGTTGGTGACATCAGAATTGGTGGACATAGAAACCCAAAGAGGGTTGATAACACCTCAGTCTTTCTTGTGTAGCTCCTGAGACTGGTGAATCATACTTTTTACTAAAAAGTTACCTTCCTCTGTCTTGTGTTCCTCTGTGCAAAACAGGGTCCGAACATGTGGAGTTTCTTAACTTAGAAGGAAAAACCTACCTGCCAAGAGGTGAGCTAAGGAAATACTGAGAAAAAGGACAGGTCTTTAGTGAAAAACAAACCAAAAAAAAATCCTGATTTACTTCTCATATCAGACCGCTTACCAGATACAACATTAGTTTGTTGAAAGAGTTAGTCTATCAGGATTTTTATGAATTCTACAACAAAAAAAAGGTTTCCAGTGTCAGCGACTGGCTCCCACCTTGTACTGCACTTTTCCATCCCTTCCATTTTGCTAACAGAGCTGATTTGTGCTGCACTTAGCAGCAGATCTAGCTATAAGCTGGTTTAAAAAGAACAAGCCTCAATGAAGGGATTTTTTACTGTAGAATAGGTGAAATCACAATCTGCATGTGCTGTAGTAATTTATGATGTGGTATTATACCTTATTTCAATAGTGACCCATCTAGTCTAGTAGGCTAATAGTGATTTGCATCAACCTTTCCACCATCATCAGTCCACTACCTAATCTTGCAGTCCTACCCACAGCTGACATTTTACTTTCTTATCCAGGCTGGTAATCATTTCTTGTTATATAAGGGACATTCATGGAAGGTTTAAATTCAGTGTAGTCCCAGGTAATAATTGAAAACAGAAGAATGTGTTACGTATATATGTTAGTCTATGAGAATGGAATTTTCCAAAATGGTCTCTAGGTAGAACTAAAGTTTGTCCTTTTTTTTTTAAGCTGGAATTCCAGGGGTTTTTTTCCAAAATAAAAATGCAGTCATTTTTTCATTTAGAAACATTGAGGGGTTTTTTGTGGTATCAGTTCTGATTTTGACAAGATCAGAAAAGCTATCAGCTGAAATACTAAATAGATCATATGAAAATATAATATTACAGTGCATGATAGAACAGAAAAAACAGACTAAATTATAAAGCTGAAAGAAATTCTCTTTATTAAAATGAAATATCTAACCAATGGCAAAGTAAAAGATTTTTGCACTATTGAAACAAAGTGAGAGGGGAAATAATTAATTTATTCTTTACCCTTTAGAAATGTCATCAAGAGACATTTTTTCTGTAGCATTTTGATTGCAGCAAAAACATATTTCCAAAATATAATTTACAGGATTTGATTTGTTGTTCTGTTTTGGGTTTTTTTTCCCCCACAATTCCCCTCTGAAAAGCACACCCTTTCACCAATCCTGTTTGTTATCAGTATCCATTATTTGGGAATCATTCATATATAAGGATTCCACATGTAAGCTAAGGATCCTGTTGCATTGAGAACACACACACAGAAATGGCCCCTAAGAATTCATTGCTTATCTATTTTCCAGGTAGAAGGCATAAGAAAGGATGCAGAAGTCCAGAGCAGTAAAGATGAAGTCCATATGGCACTTCAGTGGTGGAGTCAGATGGAAGAGTCAATATATTGTACAGGAGGCATGATTTTTCCTGCATGTATCACCCTTAGCCTGAGTGCAAACTGATTCTCTTACCCGCGAGCCTTTGCTGATACTCCAGAGAAAAGTGCTGATTTTTTTCTTCAGTATGATAGATAAACTTTCAGTTTTCATACTGGTCTCATTGATTTTATAAGCACTGTAGAGGGAAAGCCTGATGCTTGAACAGTCTAGGGCTCTTGACAGGCTTTACAATGTCCTACCTAGCTAATGCCTGCTTTCTCAGTCAGCCCCCTGCATTTCTGTTTCTTGCCTTCACTTTATTATCCTCTTTGATGTTCTTTTAGTCTTTGTTGACCTCTTGAACACTCCCCTGAGGGCTGATGACATCCTGTGATTCATCTTAAGACCTTATCATTACTTTCTGATGGCTCTCCAGCCTTTTTAAATGTCCCCTAACTGCTACCAGCTCAAGCATGTAGACTTTAAAGCTCTCTTCTGCTCACCTCCTTTCCTCCTTCACAGAGTTGTCTCCCTGCTTATCTTTTACCTTCCCTCTGCCCGTTTATATACACATAGGAGAAGATGGCTATAAAGAGGTGGAGAGCCTGAGGAGATTCTTGATAAACTGGCTAGTATTTAGGAATCAAGGTTTTGGCAGGCAGAAGCCCATGAGACAGGACAGGCAGGACAGCCAGTTGGAGAATGTAATTTATTTACAAACAAACAAACAAACAAACAAGTAGTTACATATATTTCTACAAAAAACAAATCAAGATGGGGGAACAGGGAGGAAAAATAAAGCAATGAATTAAACCTCCTCACTGTTAACCCATGTCAAACCATAACATTTCAAACCAGATGAAAAAAACATAAGCTAAAACAGGACAAGATTATTAACACCATTGAACCACTTTCTACAGGACAGCACAGACAGACCTTTGGCAAAGGCTGTTTATGTCTTCTTCCACAATTCCATAAAAGCCTTCCAAAAATCAACAGCCATTGGGCCACACTGGGCAATTGGCTTTCCTCTACAGGATTTCAATTCATGTATAAAATAGAAACAGAGATCAAAACCAGAATAAACAAAAAAGCAGTCAGTTGAATACATGTCACAGAAAGAGTGATTCACTTCACTTGCAAGAGAGAAGCAACAATTTATTTTATTGATATAAGACAGTGAGTTAACAAAGTTCAATAGTAAATGCAACAGTGGTTTAACAAGATTAAATGGCAAGGTACACTCGATTATTTACTGCATAGAGGACAGGGTCAGACAAAACTGTTAGGAAGACCCTCCCGTTGAGTCACGAGGTTCAGAGAAGACCTCCTTGCGTTCTAAACGCCTTCTCAGAGAGGAGTCTAGGTGTAGCTGGATCTAGACTTAGTCCCAGACTTGGTCAATGCTTTATGTCTAAAGGATTATATATACGTAATCAGTCCTTTATATCACTTAGCTAATATTACAAAGTTTCAGCATGCTTATTCCCACTTCACTTACCAAGTATCTGATGTGATAAGAATTCTCTCAACCTCGAGGAGTAACCTTGAGAGGCATCCCTACTCAAGGGGACATCTGGTGCACAGCCCGCTGCCATGCAGGAGAGCTCAATGGGCCCTGGGCTGTCCACTATTTATGAAGTAAGATGATTGACTTATAGTCATATTTGCATACCAGCAAGACATCTACATCACTGGACCAGACAGCCCTTGGCTACTATGTGCCATCCGTCTCCCCAAAGTTCAACTTAAGCCGGATGCAGCCAACACGACTGCCACTGATGGTTATTTCTTAAGCGGGGCTGGGGGTGAGGGGAGGAACACACAGCCACAATGCTTCCATATATGAAGAGGTTGAAAAGAGCTATGCACAAAACATAACTGACAACCAAGAAAGAAAAGACAAAACACAGGAAGGTAATTTGCACCTAATAAAACATGATCACAAGGAATCCCACTTCCACAAGGAAAAGTGAGTATCTTATGCTTAAGCCCCATCCTATGACATGACAGTTCTCCAGCAGTACATGCTGTGTAGTAATAAAGCAATATTTCTCTTGAAATGTGTTTCTCTTTGTCTTGATACAGATGTGCATTTAGGGTAGGGGTTTTGTAAGAACCATAATGTAGTTTACCTAATATTGCCATCTAGTGGTATAAACATCAACTCTGAAACAATCCTCTTTGAAAGGAAGATACCGATCCATGATTTATATACTAATGTAAAAAAGAGTTGACTAAAACATAGTGTTAATAAGAACACACAGGAAAAAGGAGCTCAGTTTGCAGGACAATGCATGCCCCAAACATTCAGTTAACTGCGAGTGCAAGAACACAAGCCAGCAGAATACTGAAGTATTGAAAAAAGTCACAGACAGGGCATGCCAGTGCTATCAAAGTAAAATGCAAGACACAAGCTAACAGCTTATAGCTGATTTAAACCAAGGAAAATAATAAACAGCCTACCAATTACAATATGTTCTATGACATTGCATGAAGCACCACCTCCGCTAAGCGTGCCGCAGAACGCACAATGCTCTTCATGGTGAGGAAGCTCCATCAGAAACATCTGTCCCTCAGCACAATACCATGATAAATGGCTTAAGCAGGGAAAGCTTAAAAGCAACATAAATGTTCCTCAGATCTAGCTTAGGTGTCTAACAGTTAGTCTGATTTTATTGTCCTCCATTCCCTTTTCAGTCATCAAGGGAAAATAAATACTGCCACAGGTGATTTATCCTACCCTAAATCGGCAGCCAAGAAAAGTCTGAAGATACCTATTTGTCTTCAGTGACTGTGAAGGGAGCCTAAGGACATCAGCTTATATTAACACCAACCTAAGCTGATCTCACTTCAGGCAGACATGGGCCAACTCAGGAAAAGCTCAAGGGCAAAATTCACTGACATAGATTTCTAAAGTTAGTTGCCTAAATACACAAGCTGAATTCACAAGCACTGAACCAGTACTTTGTTCTTGATAGTTAAAGCCTCTCCCTGGATGTTCTCATTTTCCAAAAAATCAAATGCGCTTTGTAATGTAACAATGACACTAAAACATGATGAAACCAAAAGGTAGTAAATTATTTACCTGTTAGGTAGTCATAGGGCATATGGGGCATGCTGTGGGGTTCCTTATGTAAATGACATCTGGTAGACAGGCAAACAAACTCTGACTTTCATATGCTTGATGTACACACAAGTTTGGTCATCAGCAAGGAAGATGAAAAATTTGCTGGCCTTGAGCACGGACTCCTCAGCTAAAATGAACTGAATCACTGATAGCAAGTCCTCATTTCTCTTCACTGACTACAAAGAGAGTATATGGCAAGTACACCAGATGTGGACATCTGGACATGTTTCATTCAGTGCCACCTGAACATCCTTGAGTATTCTCATTTGCCTCCAGATTCCGCTCCAGAAGTACCAGGCTCTTTCAAAAATCCTGCTGGGACCCACAGGGTCCTGACAGTCCAACATAAATGTCTCAAATACTCTAGTGTATCCACAAGGGTACTAGGCAAATAAGTTTAGGCAACTGGCTATGCTGGGAGTTTAAATACCTAGGTCATGTAATGCATTTAGGTTTAAAATTTACAGCTGGGATTCAGTTTGGGCTTTTCACACCTGAAGCTAGATGTCTAGGCAGATATTTACATGTGTGTTGATGTCTAAGCTCCAAATGTCACAACAGGTGATCAGAGACCTGATTCAGTTGCAAACAGCATTTATAGTCAACTTAGATGCCTGCTGGATCTAAGACAACCACATGGAGCTAGCAGAAGTGACCCAAGAGCAACTGAAGACCTGCTACCTTGTGAACAAGAAGCTGAAAGCCATGTAAGATTGCCCAGAGCAGCTCAGATAGTACTAGGCTGTAATGAGAGCTACTGAGTTCATATTAAATAATTACATCTAATCTCTATTTTAGTCTCAAACAGAATTATAGGATCACAGGATAAGTCAGGTAGAAAGGGACTGAGCTCAGGAGGTCTCTAGTCCAATCTCCTGCTTAAAGCAGGGACAGCTATGAGGTTGCTCAGGGCTTTATCAAGTCAGATTTTGAAAACTTCCAAGAATGGAGACAGTACAGCCTCCCCAGGCTCTAATGCCTGACTGTCCTCATGGGACATAAGTTTCTCACTAAGTTTTCTCAAAAGTTTCTCTCGGTCTGAAACTCTCCTTTATCAACTTATGCCCATTGCCTCTCATCCTCCCACCAAATGCCACTATAAAGAGCTTGGCTCTGGCTCTTATTGACCTCCACATAGGCACGGGGGGCTGCTGTTAGGTCCCCCTACACCCATCTCTTCCCCAGGCTGAACATGTCCTAGTTCCTCAGCTTCTCCTCACAGAACAAGCACTCCAGCCCCGACAATCCTGTAGATCCTCCCCTAACTTGCCCCAGTTTATAGATGTCTTTCCTGTACCAGGGGGGTCTAAAACTGGCTGTGCTATTTTTGGTGCAGTCTAGTGAGTGTTAAGTAAAGTGGGGGATAATCCCTCCCCCAGACCTGCTGTCTGTGCTTCTGTTGATTCATCTCTGGATTCTGCTGGCTGTCTTTGCTGCCAGGGCACACTGGTGTGTTCAGCTCGCTGCCCCCCAAAACTCCCAGGACCTTTTCTGCAGACCTGCTCCATAAACCATTGATGCCCAGCTAGTATTGCTGCCAGGGGTTCCCACCAGCCTTGATCTGATTGACTAAGGGTAGACATCTTAAGACCTTTGAGATCTCCAAGTGAATCTGAGAAATATGACACAGTCTACAGTAAATCTGCACTCTTCTGGAATGGCAGGTAGAAGGGATACAAGAAGGCATCTCAAATGGCTCTAGATATTTGTGTTTGGGCCAGAAGCATCTAAAGTCTGGAGCTGAATCGTCTCCCTGCCCAACTTTCAAGCACTTCATTGTGCCCCTTCCTAAACATTTACCAGTGAGAGTCAGACAAACACATTATGAAGAATGGGCTATGTTACGCATGCAAAGGAATAGATAATACATTCACGTGGGGAGGGCTATGAAAGAGAAATTTAAATGATGAGCTATATAGAAGCATTAAATGATGCAACCATTAGCCACCAGAAAAAATCAGTGGTAGGATAATACACAGAGAGAACTTAGACTACAAAAAGAAGCATAATTAATGGTTATATTGGAAGACACGAAGAAGGAAGAATCTGAGGTTAGCTCAGGAAGGAAAAGGAAAAGAGTTGGATGTGGCTTAAATAAGGGGAATGGGGAGAAGCTGTAATATTTAGACACTTTCAAAATCTGTTGCTTAGCTTTAGGTTATGAGCCCATATGTACCATAGAATTTAAAATATCAGCTATTAAGGCTTGTTTAAAATTGATTATTAGACAGTGTTTTGTATTTCAGGTCTGTTTTCAATCAAAAGCTGTCAGACTTATTTTCAAACCATAATGTGATCCTAAAAGATTTTTATCAGCCCTGTAAGGAAGTCTGTGGGTAGAAAAGGCGCTTGGCATACCACAGACTGTTTGGAATCTGGCAGAAAGTGGACAAGAAAATCCCTTATATATCCACTTCAAAAGTTCATGAGAGAAGATAAATGTTTGTAATAGTTCATGCCAAAGGTCCCTCTAGACCAGTATCCTGCCTCCAGCAACAGGAAAAAGAGTGGATATATGGCAAAGACTTCAGGATGGAGCATCAATACATCCCCCAGAGTACTCAGCCACCTTCCAGAGTTCTGCAGCTTTGGACCTTCTTGAATCACAGGTATTTCATAGCCCCTTCTGGATTTCTTTTCCATGAAGAACAGGACGAAGAAGCATCAGCCTGATGTTAGAGCAGAACTTGTGATACAGAGCTCCAGCCACAAACCCAAATCCACCTACTTGTAAAATGACAACCCAGTGAAACAATGAGTGCTCTGTAATCACAGAACTTGATAAAACTGGACAGGCACAACTTTTCACTATTCTGGTGCTTTTACACCTCTATATGACTTCCTAGTCTATAACAGTATGATGGATTCACCCAGAATCAGCACCTTGATTTTCCTGCCCTCTAAGATAGATACTTTGGGAAATTTTTTTACTCAAAAATTTTGTAAAAATGTTGGTTAACTTTTATTGTATAGGTTTTAACAACTTTCTGAATCTTAAGAAGGATTTTATATGAAACAGTTTCTCTTGACTTAGAACTATATGCAAGCCACAGGTGGTATCACTTGAACCGTGCCTCACTTCTATCTCTGTTCTCAAAGAGAAATGTTTTTTCCTGAGAAAGACAACTTTCAAAAATATTCAGAATAAACATTAAGGAAAATTCTGTGTTAACAGTTGCACATGATGGCCAAAGCACAACCTGGGATGAGGAATAGAGAAAGGTGTTGGGGTTTCAGGATTTGGATATGTGCTTTGAGGTTGTGGATTAGAAAAAGGCACTGGGCTAAGAATTACCATTAGGTTTGAGGGCTTTGGTAGCACTGAGGAATTGTGCTTGGACTTGGGGTGAGGTCCTAGCAAAGGTGATCTCGATCTCTGTTCCAGACACATGACCATCTCTTCAGTCCTCCTTACCGCCACAAAATCCCACCACTCTGTTGGCTGAGCTCCCTCCTGCCTGGCCTGTAGCTCGTGGAAAATCAGCTGCTGAAACAGAGGGGCTCTCACAGTCAACAACCAAGCACTTGCCCTTTAGCCTGCATCTCCCTCTCCCATCCCATGACTTCCCTGCTCCCCTGAGCTCCATAAGGGGCTTTGGTAGGGCAGAGGGTTAGTGGTTGGATTTGGGGTTTTTTTTGTTTCACGAGGGGCTGCAGGGTTGATCTGTGTGGGAAGAGGTCATTGGACTGCCCTGTGCCAGACACAGCCCATGCCAGCTCTGCAGACAAAATGCATGCACTGTGTGACAGAATCAGAAGAGTTTCTGGAGGCTCTGCAAAAAATATTAGGTGGTAAATGCTGAGATGAAGAGACAAGGAAAGATGCAATGATGCTAGAGCAGAAGACACAAGAGACAATGGCTGAGGAGAAGGACAGTAGAGAAGGAGAAACAATGAAGAATTGTAGCCTGAGTAGGTACTGGAGACAAAGAGCAGCCTGAGCAAGGGGTGGAGCCAAATCTCAGACTGGACAGGGACAGAGAGGAGACTCAGGACAAGGTATGATTCTAAAGGAGCTGCAGGTGATGGAGGAAACCATGTTGGAGCAGTTGAGTGAGAAACAAGGAGCAGCAAAAGAAAAGGAACTACTATGCACCAACCCCAATCTCTTGCACTATCCATTGCTTCACCAAAGGGTCTGGGCATAATGCACAGCAGATAGATTAGAGGCATGAAAGGGGAGAGCAGAAATGCCCAGAGGGAAGCTGAGGTGTTTTCCCTGTTTGTTAATTTGTTGTTTGTTTGGGTTTTTTCTAATACCAGGATCAGTAATTCAAAGTTTTGTTAATTGGCAATAAATTACACTGATTGAAATTCCCTGGCACAAACCTGTTTTTCTTGCCCATCACAATCCTCTCCCCAGGCTTTCACTCCACAAGCTCACAATCCCTACCCCTGTTTTGCCTCCTGGGTGCCTAACACATGGGAGCTAAGGTTGGGAAGGGGCTCCAGCACTTGAGGCTTAAGAGTGAGGGGGTGAAGGCCTTGGGTTAGGGTGGCTGAGGCTTCATTAGGATTTCTGCTTAGGGGTTTGAATTCAGGGCAGGGCTGGGTATTGAGATCAACTTTGAGGTTTAGGATTTAGCCTTTGGGATTAGGGAAAGGCTTCAGGTGAGATTTCTGGGTCTGCTTAATGTTCTTGGTAAGGGGATAGGCTATGGTCTACCTTTTTGCATTGTACTATGTGTTAGAAAAATTACCATTCTCAGTCAGTCTTATTTTGGATATCTTATTCAGAATAATTTTTTGATTTTTTATTTGTCATACACTTCTAATGAAAGTTTATATCAAACCATGTTTTGGTTTGATCTTAATTTCATTTAGTATATTCATATTAGACGAATTTGTTTCTTTGTTTCTTTTGATGCTCTATCTATACTTTTCCTTGGAGTTAATGAATTATTGAAAAGATCTACTATATCATAACTGAAAGCAGGAGTCAGGACATACTGCCTGTGAAGCGAACTAAAACCCGATACGGCAAACAGAGCAAGGGATCTGGCACAGAAATTGCACTTCTTGCTTGTTACCAGCAAAGGGAGCTGTTAAGCCCTCCAACTGCTACATCCCAGTTTCTAAAGGGAAAGGGAACTTCATCTTGAGTATTATCACTACAACGAATATGTCCAATTAAATTCTTTATTGCCTCAGCTTCTTCTGTTGTTTATACATAAAATATCGGGGGGCTGCATTCTTTTTTGGTTTTGTTTCCATAAAAATTTATCAGGCAATTCTTTGCACACATCATTGATAAAGGCTGCACTTCCTTTCACAAGAACTCACAGCCTTCTTGTGGAAATTACCTAACTTTTGATCACACAGTAGGAATAACTGCATAAAAGGAAGCTTAAGAACTTCTTGGTGTTATCACATTCTGACCAGGTGTCTGTCATCGTCCTTTTGCGAGACATTTGTGTTGTGACTGATTGATAATCTGATTTTTCGCTCTGCAGTAATAACATCTTATTCGGGCTGCCTTTTATCTCCCTGAGGTAGTGATGAAATCATTCTGCTTTCCAAAGATAACTACAAAGCCCACACTAGTTGCATGAAGGTTAGAGTTGATAGATCACAAAATGTTCTTTTTGGTCTTTCATCAACTCCCTGTACACTTAAACATCATAAAGAGCACAAAGTTCCCTTTAACCTCTCAAAGAAAATCCAAAGGACAGGAAAATAGAAGTGAGTGGCTATAAAAAGTAAAGGTGTTACTTTCCTCTGTTCACTCATCACTTCAACTTGAACCGTCTGTCTTACCAGTGCCAAGATTAAGGAAAAATAAACTTTGCTGTGTAATGCTATCTGCTGGCAGGTATTAATAATGTTCCAGATGACCCAGCATTTACTCAGCATATGCTCTAAGTGTAACTGAGCATTATAAAAATACACTGACAATCTTTGTTCATTCTGTAAAATAGCTATGATAAAGGGACTACATTTGTATGACAGAAACAAAAATGGGAAAGGCAATTTGGAATGATAAACCAGCATAGCTCATGTCATCAAACGGCAATGGGGCTGCAAGAGAAGAACCACACAGTCTGAAAAATGGGTGAATTGACTGTAGTTTAAGCACCTGTGGTGCAAGCTGGATGCTAGGGGCTGTAAGGCAAAACAGTGAATACTGCCCCAGAGGTGTTTCATGAAAATATGTCCAAAAGCTCTGGGACACACAGAACTAGAATAGTTCAGACATGTGGGTTTGTTGAGTGGGTACTGTTTTTCCAGCTGAAGCTATAAAATACAATTTGAGCTGATTTAATATTCCATTATAAATTAGAAGAAAGAAAAAAAATTATCCACTCCTTCCATTAACAGTTCAGCTCCCGACTTTGCTCTTCTGTCCTTATTTTGAGCTCGCTCCAGCCCTTGCTGGACTCACAGACACAACTCAATTTGCTAAACTTTCAGAAAACTTCATTTCCCCTTCTCAACCCTCTCTCTCACCACCTCAAAAAATTGTGCCAGGAGGTTAGTTCAATCTACTTGAGCCAGGACTGCATGAGTGCCAGAGATGCCTCAAGAGATGGGACCATTCAACTAAAACTAGGGTGAGGAAAGATTGGTGGTACTGTGCCATGTAACTTCACTCTCAGCTCCTGTCATAAGCGCAAACCAGATCATTTATAAGGAACCTACTTCCAGAAAAATCTGTATAGGATTTTTCTTCTTATGGTAGGATCTGCTGTTAAAAGAATGATTACACACCGTAACAGAAACACTTGGAGTCATGACTGAAAGAGTGTATGCTGCTACTAGATTGAATCTAGTTAGCCTAACTCAGAATTTATCACATTCTTCTCCTTCAGTTCATTACTAGACTGTTCTCTCTTCTTTCAGCTGTAGCAACCTGGGCTTCTGAGTTTTATATGGTTTATGGTTGGACTCGGTGATCTTAAGGGTCTGTTTCAACATAAATGATTCTATGATTCTATGATTCTCTGAATGTTGCTTTTAATTGTGCCTTTCTCACCCTTTCTTAATTGTTTCTCTTTTCTTACATGTTTATACTCCTATACAACCTGCCTACACATCTCAGTATGCCTATAACAATATAAATGTGGAAAGAGCATACATGAATTTAGAAAGACCACAACTAACCTACTTGTGTCTTGTTTCAGTCATAGCTGCAGTGAAGAGAGAAAAGGCATGGTCTGCTCTCTGCATGGCAATGCCTCAGTTAGTCCACGGCTACTCTTCTTCAAAAAACATGTCCTTACTCATGTCACAAATGCTTCAAGAATGCTTTATTTTCCTTTCCCAAGTTGCTAGATATATGCACCTCTTCTATTTCTCACAATACTTCATCAAGAAGAGAAAAGGCACAGTGTGACTCTGGGGCACCACAATCTGAAAAAAACAGGAACCTGGACATTATGAAGCCAGAACAGCAGTGGTTGGCAGTACAATTTTCCAAAACCAAACATCCTTTCAATCACAAAATGATCTAGGGGTTAGTGGCCTCTGTTGATATGAAAATCTTTAAGAGGAAGAAACAGCCCTTTTGAAGAGATAGAAGTCTTTGAGAAAGGTCCCCCACCCTAAACAAGCAGATATGGGTTTTATCAGCTTTCCAGAAAATCTCTGCATTTATAAATTAGCCAAGTAAGAATTATATTCACAAATGTGATGGTTTCTGAGCTCCACTAGAGCAGTAATAATAAAGTACAAAGCAATACACAAACCACCTTTGATTATCAATTCTGAACTACGTATGTATCATTGAAATCAAGTGGATACATTTCATCTTCAGTGGAGGTGCACTTCAAAAAGCATCTGATAACTCTTTGGCTTCATTTAAATCAGCTGAATCAACCGATGACAAAGTTGTCTTCAGTAGAAACAGGATTTTATGCATAGAGCTGAAGGGAAATTTTTAGATTCTGTCTTGTCTTCCCTCACACGAGGAAAAAATTAAAGCAGCAAAGGCAATATACTACAATGAAATATGACAGGTTGTTACTTAACTATGGCCAAGAATGTGATGATACCTGTATTCTTACTATCCAATTTAAGTAAACAGACATATTCAGAGAATGGAGTACTATGGATCATGAATGAAATTATGCAAAACTCGCTTCTGTGACTTTCTAGGCTGTGGAAAAATCTGTCCAGTGAATTCATGAGGGAATTTGAAGCATTAAAAAGGATCATGAAAAATAGTGATGGGAACATGAGGGTGAAAGGTATTCCTAGATTGTCAAGTCTTTTCCTCTCCTACCATGGAAAGCAAGATTGTTATTTATTTTCTGTAAATACAGCACCTTCTATCTTCAAGCCACATCGGTTTCCTATTTCTATCTTTTTTGACAAATAATCTCTTCCCTGCTTGGAGGAAAATCTTCTAATTTCTGGTCCTAGTTTACTCACTGACAGTTTATATTCATTTATTGAGCTTCAGTTCCAGGTGTGTAAATATTTCTTCCCTCCACCTCACATTTACTATCAGAAATATTAGCTCCTTTCAGCTCTCATTTTATTAAGCAGAAAGAACCATGTCTTGCTGGTCTCCCTCAGCCTGACAGGTTCTCTGTCTTACATCGTGAACCTACCCAGTATATTTGCACCACTTCTGGCTTGATTTAATTTTTCTTGATTACAGGTGACCCAAATGATATGCAATATTTCAGTCACTGACAACAATTTAAAGTAGTGTTACCTCCTCTACATCCCCCATTTAGGCATTGCAGTGCTTAATAGAGCTGGCAGGGTAATCCAGGTTCCCCAAGGCTGGCAGCATGGTTTGGAAGACTTAGACGAGGCATATAGTCTCTGTGAACAATTACAAAAGAAAAATTATTTTGAAAGCCTAAGTGAAATGTCTGTCTTTCACTGTCAGCAGTGTGGTAGCTTGGTGACAGCAGAGACCTCCCATGCATTAAGAGCCCACAAAGTCTCTGACTGCTCTGGTTTCTTTTTAGATACTACAGATTTTTCACCTTTTACTGAATTTTTCTGTGAGAGGAATACGCATGGATTTTCCTGGAGTAGTGGGTCCAGTTTAGGGCTCCCCAGTACAAGAGAGACATGGAAATATTGGAGAGAGTCCAACAAAAGGCCCCCACGGTGACGGATTGGACCATCTCTCCTATGAGGACAGGCTGAGAGAGCTGGGACTGTTCAGCCTAGAGGAGAAAAGACTCAGGGGGATCTCATCAATGTATATAATTATCTGAAGGAAGGGTGGAAAGAGGACAGAGCCAGGCTCTTTTCAGTGGCTCCCAGTGACAGGAACAGAGGCAATGGGCACAAACTGAAACACCGGAGAGTCTGGCTGAACATGAGGAAACACTTTTTTTGCTCTGAGGGTGACTGAGCACTGGCACAGGTTGCCCACAGAGGTTTGTGGAGTACCCAGTCCTTGGAGATATTCAGAAAAATACATGGTCCTGGGCAGCCAGTTCTAAGTGGCAAGGGGCTTGGACCAGATGACCTCCAGAAATCCTTTCCAACCTCAGCCATTCTGTGATTCTGTGTCCAAGGGAGGCCAAACCACCTGTTTGCACAGTAGCCCAGGTGCTGGAATTCAGTCCCAAAAATAAGATGAGTGTCCCAGGTCAGCACAGGAGTCCCACTGTAGCCTATTTGCAAAACTACTATTACCACCAAGCTACAGTGTTTTGTCTTTTTGTGTGAACCACTTCTTTGAGAACATTTCTAGAAGTAGCAAGTCTGTGGAGGTACTATTTTTCCTAAAATATCAACATATCTGATCAATGGCATCATTGTTGTTTTCTGTACAGGCATGTGTCTTTCCTTCTTTCCAGAACTTTAGTTAACAGTTTTCTGTTCCTATTCATATAAAGAAATGGAAATGTTTTCAGTTTATTATTTACTTTTTCATTTGTTTGTTTTCATTGGAACCCACTTCTCATTGCTTATTCTGTTGAAAAGCACCTTCCCCCCTCGTTTTGTTTAGAAATGCATTACCTTTTACATGGACTCTGGTGAGTATCACAGTTTTCATGTTTTGAAATGAGCAATCCTTTGTGGGTGCTACAAGACCTCAAAGAAGAGAACTGGGCCAATATTTTTCCCCAGAGCTACACCAGTTTACACCAGCTGACTCCTCCAGCCTCAGGCATTTTAATGCTGTACTTTCATACTATTTGAAGCATACGTATTTTAGTTAAATAAAAGCAACAGCTTTAGGCACCAACCAGCCACAGATCTGAATTTTTTCCTCTTGACTTGTCCTAGATGTCTGACAAAAAAACCCCTAGGAATTATGCTTCAATCTGATGTTAAGAGTCAGTTTCCTCATAATTTTTCATATCAATCAGCCCAGATTTGGTAGCAGGAAGATGTGAGAAATTATTTTTATGTTTCTTAGGCACTGGGACTTAAAGTAACACCATTAGTTATTACATTTCTCCTCCACCTGGGTACCTTTCTTCCTTTTCTAGAAGGGAACTGCTTGCTTAATAGTGTGTAGAGAAGGAACTAAGCAATGAAGCTACGTTTCTAGATCAGAGATAAACCAAACCAAACCAAACCAAAACTGGTGGTGGAAATAATAATTTAACAAACAACCATAACAAAAGAAACAACTGAACACAAAACATCCAGGTTGCTCCGAAATTCAGCCAGGCCTGTTCTGTCTTTTTATCTCCCACATTTACAGCAATTGGAATGCTCCTTCCTGAATTTAACATTGCGATAAATATCAGTGACACCACACGTTGCATATTTGCAAGTTCTTTACAATGGTTTTTGCAATCAGATATGGATTTCAGAGCACGGAGATGGATTTCAGAGCATGTCGGGGGAAGTACAGAGACTACGCTTATCCTTTGGAAATGTCGTTATAGTTAGAATTTCCAGGATTCAAGTAAGCTGGAGTTTTAGTCTTTGATGTACTCTAAACTTCCCACCCTGCTTCCTCTAAAAGCATATTAGAGAAGACAGAGAGCATTTTCATTGTCAGGCATTTCCTTCAGAAATCCAGTAGATTAGCCATATAGGGGAAGTTGTGTATACAGCCATTTTTGCTATGAAAATGCTGCATTGATAAAAAGTGTAGTTTTGATTCACTGTTTTAGTGATAACAAAGAAATCTGGTTAAAGTAACTCCCTGCTTGCTATCATGTTGGACCATGTTGACTTCCCAACAGGGCATGTTCCCATCCCTGAAGAAATCAAAGAACAAGAGCAATGTGGTCAGATGGATCATTCTCTAATCTCTCTCATTTTATGGATTAGATCTCCTCCAACTACAGTGTAAACCTAGACTATTATCTTGCCTCTAGACCCTGCAGCATTCTTATTTATAGTGTGGCAAGATTAATATCACCTGCAGATCTCCAATGGATTACTTCAGCTTTATCAATACCTTTTCATTGCAAAGAGTTGCATTAAAATAAAGCCTAAATAGGAAGTAGAGAAGCAGATGTCAGATCTTTAACATTACTGCTACCCAGACTACAGAAGAACTAAACTATTTCAAGGGAAAGGAATATGGCAAGAAAATTTTAAATAGATGTGAAAATTATTCACAACTCAGTTACATCCTAAGACTCATGGAGCACAAGTCTTACAAGGAGCGGCTGAGGGAACTGGGGTTATTTAGTCTGGAGAAAAGGAGGCTGAGGGGAGACCTTATCGCCCTCTACAACTCCCTGAAAGGAGGCTGTAGCAAGGTGGGAGTCAGCCTCTTCTCCCTGGTGACGGGCAATAGGACAAGGGGAAATGGTCTGAAGTTGCACCAGGGCAGGTTTAGGTTGGACATTAGGAAAAATTTTTTCAATGAAAGGGTTGTCAAGCATTGGAATGGGCTGCCCAGGGAAGTGGTCCGAGTCCCCATCCCTGGAGGTATTTAAAAGACGGGTAGATGAGGTGCTTAGGGGCATGGTTTAGTGGTGGGATGGCAGGGTTAAGTTAATGGTTGGACTTGGTGATCTTAAAGGTCTTTTCCAACCTAAACAATTCTATGATTCTAAGATACTGCCTAAACATGTGTTTCAAGACACTTGAAAAGTGCATTGTTTGTAAGATTCATGTAATATTGTTCCAAGGAGGAAAATTAAGTCTACTACCAACAATAAAAAATACAGTAATTCCAGTAAGAAAAAAACATGTTTTTTAAATAACTGCCTGAGATTATTTTCAAACTTTTTAAGTCTTTACAATTAGTGTTTACAGTCTTTTTCTGTATCAGAAAACATGGTGAGAATGTCCTTGCTTCAGAAAATCAGTAGACAAGTGATCTGACCACATTAAAAATGTGTGCATCAAGTTTACAGTGGTATTGGGAACACTCATATTTTTTTAATTTGATCAAAGTAGAAACACTCATAAACGAGGAAAAATTTTACCATTTTGGCAATATTTTTCCCCATTTCTGATTGAGAAATCCAATGAAGTATAATTGCATTTTTCATATATCTTGCCAGTTTATATTTGATTTGCCAGTCAGAGAAGGTTTTGGACGTGGTTTGCAGTCCAGGAAACTCCAACAAAAGATTGCAGAAAACAGACAAATATTGTTGCATGGGATATAAAATATGGAACACTTTGTAAAATCCACTTGAGATACAATAGATGACTCAAGTTTAGGATAAGTGGCAGCAAAGATAAGATAAAGTAATGGATGGTAGAGCATTGTTCAGAATAATCACTTGAGCAGTTACAGGAAGAGTCTTCCCAAAATACATAGCACATGGTCCAGGGTGTTCATGCTCTTATCAGCTGAAACTCAGACCTAACTCCCAGGTTGTACATTTGTATTAACTTTCAAGAACACCATCACTATTCATATAACCTGTAAATTATGCAACTTTAGTATGAAGTATCCGGGCTCTGATGCAAGCTTCGTATAGGACCTTGGGCACATTGCCCAAAAGTCTGCTCTCAGGTTCCTGACTGGCAAAATGAGGATTGTCATTTCTCTGTGTCAAGCAGCTGCACTGAGGATAAATGTGCTTCTCTGAGAAGAACATGTGTATTGCTTGGTGCTCAGGGTATGGTCAAGAAAGTTCATTTAGTCATCTCCAGTTTAAACTTCATCCAGTATAAAAACAAGGGATCAGGACTGTGGAGGATTAGCCAGGGAAGGGTGTTAGGCACTCCCTGCACAGCCAATGGGGGTAGCTAACAACATGTATAGGTCCAGTTGGGAGCTTGGCTTGCTGGTAAGAAAATCTTAGCAAGTAGTTAATCTCTTGGGCAGGGCTGCATGAAACACTGTTGGGTTCCCCAAATATTTCTGTCAGCCAAAAATTCCCTTCAGAGCATGAGCACCTGAGTGAACAGGTTATATACTTTGAAAGTACACCTGTCGGTTGCAGTAGTACCCACATTTGTACAATAGCACTCATCTGGGGGACAGTTTTAGGAAGATTACAGTCTGCAATGGCTTAGATTAAAAGTTGATCTATCCCAGCTGACAGTGGCCAAGCTCCTGCCCTGATACTTTCGCAGTGAACAGCAATTTCTGACTTATGATTTTTAAGCCAGAGGTTGTTGTCCTTGATGTACTTTTCTTTTAGTCATCCAGGCAATCACAAGATAAGGGAAGATACCAGGAGAAAATGACTGGTTTTGTATTTGTTTTCAAAATTTTGAAAGAAACAGCAATATCTGGAAGACTTCACGGTACAAGTAGATGCAGGTCCTAGTAAAGCAATCTCTGTGTAGACACTCAAAATGAAAGATAAACCACCTCCAAACAATTTACAGCAGAATCAAGATACTGGAAGTACACAAGATATTGAATAATTTTTTTCTGTATGTGTTAATTTTAACATTTGCTTCATTTTCCTTGAGCATCCTGCTATACAGAAAGTTGGTAACACAGCCAGTTACTGCTGAGCTGAAATTTTTCTCAGATTATTTGGGACAATAGCAGCATGGGATAAACTGCACAGTTTTACTCAGCTGTTTCTCACATATATAATCATCCAGATTTCAAACATAGCCATTTTAGTATCATAGCTATGAAAAAATGTGAATACATCTGTTCTGAAAAAAAAAACCAACCCAACCCCTTAATAAAAAGGCATCTCTGTCACTTCCTTAGAATGCTGCAATTCTCAACATTACAAGAAGGCTGATAAAAAAGAGGATCCAGTACTGATTAATTTTGCATTAACAACACAATCTCTGTGCTTATTCTTCACAAGCTTCTCAGGAATTCCCAGCAACGCATAGTGCATGGAATGTATGCTATTTCCACACAAAGCAAACAACAATAAGTTTCTGGTTTGGGCCACTCAGTAATTAGATGATAGCTACAGGCAACTGTAGCTAAACTTAATCTAAGAAAAGATACATAGATAAAATATCTTTTTCAGGTTCCTTCAGTGTAGCTGTATATAAAAATGAAAATAACTTTATTTTTAAAGAAAAATGCATTAACCAGAAAGTAGATAAAATTACGCTGTGCCATTCTTACTCAGAAGCTGATAGTGATTGCAGTAGCTACAGAAATTTAACTCAATATGATAAATAAATCAGGATGAAGGAAGTATATGACTTTACTTGCTTTTTTATTTTTTATATACTAAAATAAAGTTTTTTACTTTGCAAGGGAATGCAAGACTAATCCAAATTCTGGAATGTGATACATCCTTTAAGCTTTGAAAAAAGATTTGCTAAGGATACAGAGCAGTATGTATATACATATTATACACATTTAGCTTTGTCTGTGCTGCTTGCAAATACTGTATAAGCCTGCATGAATACTATATTAAAGGTGAAAGCTGCACAAACAAGCTTCCTATTAACATAGCATTCCTGCACATATTATTTTTAAACATGGGGATGCTATCACCAGGCTGAGCATAGGACGGATTCCCACACACAGTCATCCTGTCCCATTTGAGATCCTACACGTCCCTCAGCTGCCACTACAGAAAGGCACGTATTCCCAAAGCTGCACATCATATCTGCCAGCCCCGTGGTGATATCCCTAGCACCTTAGGAGATTTCAAGCAGCACTCGATGACTGTGTCTTGGCAAGCAAACCAAGCTGTAAGTGTTAGATGTCTACATCTCAGACTAAGCTTCCCTCAGCTATAGCCCACAGAAACAATCCAGTGGGCAGCTGAACTGATTTTGTATAGCACAAGATAAAGCTTGAGGATGTATTCTTCTCTTCATAAGACTCAAAAGACCAGCTTCAACTTAGAATATAACTTCCTTGAACCAAATTTAGGGCAGACACTCAAATCTCCCCCATCACCCTAGTACCACAATCTCACTCTTCTAATGTGAGTATAAGGCTTCTTAATGCTCTGACTCATGCTCTGGTAAGGGTGCTCCTTTTGCAACTTGCAACCTCACACAGCAAGCAAAAGAGAAAAAAAAACTACAAAAAGTTCTACTTCTAACGCTTCCATTCTAATTCATGGTGGCACACAGAGGAACTCTTTGGGTGAATGAAATCAGGCCTGTTTTTTGAGTCCCAGAGGAGCAATTAACAAAATTAAGCAGTTCACTAAGAGACAGCTGCAACAATCTGCCTGCCAGAAGGTGTAGCCAGAGTACCTTTGGTTGAGATGGCCAGTAGATAACAATTCTCTATAACCAATTTTATAGATAAATTGGAACATGATAGACTGTTAACCCTTTAATAGTCCCATAGAACAGCGTAAATCTCATCACACATTTATCTTCCTGTGATATTCCAGAAACTATAAAAATAGATTATATTTTGTTAAACCACAGACTAAACAGTACCTAAACAGCACCATAGCTCCAAATTTGTTGCTTCACTTGGTGAGTGAGACAGCATACAGTTAAATAGTGCAAGGACGTCTTGCAACAATAATTCTCCCATCTAACAACAAAAAAACAGACAAGCTCTGTTAGAAAAGAAAGTCAAAAGGTGTTGAAATAAGGACTACGAAGAGAAAGAGAAGTCTTGCTGTGGGCTGCCCAATTAATTTTGCTCAGTAAACTGTGCAAAAACTGTTCTCCTGTCCAATTTAGCATTGTTCGGTTGTCAGATTAGATCAATTCTAATTAGAATTTGCTACATTTCCTAAAGCTGTTTGTGATCAGTCATGCTAAAAATATTCCGGGAAGTCGAAGTTTTATTCAGGCAAAAACCAGAAGTGAAAAGTTGCTCTGCTTTATTGCTAGACTTGAAGGCACATTCTGACAAAACAAGACCTTATCAACAATTTGTTATCCTTGTTCTACTTAACACCTCCTGGCCTGAAAGGTTAGGGTAACTTGTTGATTAGTGTCTTGTCTTTGAGAATAGTCCCAAAAGCATTCTTCAGATTTGTCTCCTTATAATCTAAACCATTTAACTTGCATATTCTTTTAAATATGACATGGTAATAAGTCCCACAAATGTATTTAGGATACTTTTTCTGCACCGCTTAAACACTGGTTTGTTTATGTTTACCTTATGTATGATTGACAACATCATTAATGTCCTTGTCAATATCTTATCAAAGCAATCAGCCTCAGAACAGCTCAATTCCCCAGAGATCCCATTAGAACATCTCCTTCACCCAGGGTAAGAACATTCTTTATAAAAAAATATTGTCTCATGAATGAAACACCTTCTACTATGTCAAAGACAATATATTTCTCATTTCCCATTTCTATTATAGCAATTAACAAACCTTCAGATTAGTCAAGCTTCTAGAATCCAATTATTTTCTAATTAGGCCACTAGAATTACTTTTGAGTTGTCAGGGCATAACACTCCAGATATTACATTTCCCCAATTCCTTCACTGAAATGCATTCAGTATCCATGCAAAAATAATACTTCCAATTTATATATTCCTTAAAATGCTTCACCATACTTGTCACCTCCTCTGAATTCATGCTTCTGCACAGCTGGAAAATGTTCTAGGTCTGCTCATCCTCAGTGCTTAGAATAAAAGAACAGTGGCTCTGATATGACTATACTAATTCAATCACTTGGCAGGTTGGTATATTAGAAATATGATATAACATTAGCCCAAGGTAGGCAAAAACGTCTGAAGAGGAAGTAAGAAATCGGTCAGAGTCAATCAGGAAGGTGATCAAGAAGCAATCATAGAATCATTTAGATTGGAAAAGACCTTTAAGATCATCGAGTCCAACCATTAACCTAACACTGCCAAGTCCACCACTAAACCATGTCCCTAAGCACCACATCTACATGTCTTTTAAATACCTCCAGGTGTGGTGACTCAACCACTTCCCTGCAAAGCCTGTTCCAATGCTTGACAAATCAGAAGGCCATAGGAGAAGAATAAGAAAAAACAATAAGAAAAAATTAGAATATTTGGAGCTAAACAGGTACTTGGGTACCAAGCTCCATTTCTGTTTGGGCTCACTTGTGAGGAAAGGACAAAGTGAATTGCAAATCCAGATATCTGTGAAAATCAGCTCAGACCAACAAGGAAAGATAGAGGAAGATTGAGCAGAGGAACTTGGTCTTAACCTCAGAAAATAACGTCTTTCTAATTCACAAAAACTATCTCTGTGCAGGAGAACAGCAATGGTTTCTAATCTGGAGGGAAAAAAAAAATCAGCATCTCATATGGAGGTTGCCTGCAGCCAGGAGCTGAACATACATCACTTTTTAAAATAGCATAAAATCTTGAGACATGCATGTCAAGATGGACTCACTGATCTTTGTTCACAAGTTCTAGGCATCAACAAATTTCTATGGCTATATGACTCACAACTTCCCCGAACCATAATTACCTAGATAAAGCTGATTTACAAGCTGTGAAAATGGTATTATCATTCACATCTGTTACAATCACTCCTAATTTTCCTTCATCATCTGAATACTATGATATAATTATTAGTGGATTTGATATGTTAAGCACAAGGCACATTCCACCAAGAGTTATGAATAAAAGAAAGCAATAATTGCACCTAAAATTCAGACTAGAAGCTTCAATTGATTTCACGTGTTTTTCATATAATTGTATATATTTTAATAGTGCAGGAGTAACATCTATGATATGAATAATTCCCAGGTGCACCTGAAAGGATGAACAGGCCAACAGAATTCAACAGCATTGTTTCCAAAGGTTTTCGGGGTATGGCCAACCTGAGAACAAACAAACAAAAGAAGCATGCCTTATCCAAAGCCTCAAATACTTAAACCATTGAGTTACAAGTTTAAAAGACTGTTGTATTTTATATTGATGCTAACATGAAAGATAGATTGAAGTCTACTATAGTAATTTTATTTCTAAGAAATAATAGGAACAGGTGAACTCCAAGAAAATAAATCTAATGTCCAAGAAAAGTAATCTCAAGAAAATGCTTATTTTTAAGACATTAAAGAGATCTTTTTTTTTTCTTTTCAAAACATAGTTACATTACTTCTTAGGCTATGAAAAAAAATATCTTTACAAATTAATAACAAGTCACATTACCAAATACAAGGAACACATATAATATTACTGCTTCCCAGAAGAGATCTGGTTCAGATATCCCACTGATATCTTTTGGTACAGCTATATTTTCTTTTTAGACATGATTTATTTCCAGTATTCTACTATGGCCTGTTTTATTGCATAATCCTATTCAACAATTACACATATTTTCAAATGGAGAGTTCTAAAAAGAAGGAATAAAATGAAAGTATAGTTAGCAGCTTGGTTTCAGAAAATCAACAAAAAAAGTTTGTTCTTTTCATGTCTCATACTTCTTTTCCCACTGAGATGATTTTTTAAAGTCACAGAAAAAATAGGAATAATTCCATGTAGCAATTGATTAAAATACCACCACTTTCAATGGAATAAATTTGCACGTGATCAAGACTTTTTTGTTTGTTTTAATCAAAGTGGACTGATTTGGGATTTTGAAATGAGACCAAAAAAAATTCTCATAGTTTTTCTTTTTTCTGCAATGATGAAGATAGGAACATCACGGGTTCACAGATTCACAGAATTCAGGTTGGAAGGGACCTCAGGACCTCACCTATTCCAACTTCTTGCTCAAAGCAGGGGAAGCTCTGATGTCAGGCCTCGTTGCTCAGGTTTGTGCACCTCCAGGGATAGAGACAGCCCAACTTCTTTGGGCAGCCTGCTCCACTGCCTGACTGTCCTCATGGGGGAAAAAGTTTCTCATGACATCCAGCCTGTACCACCTATGTTTTGAGTTACCTCCACTGCCTCTCATCCTTCTACCATGCCCCATGTGAAGGGCCTGGCTCCACCTGCCTGCTGACTTCTTCATAGGTACCAGGGTTGCCGTTAGGTCCCTTCCAGCTGCCTCTTCTCCAGGCTGAACAAGCCCTGATCCCTCAGCCTCCTTTCATAGGGCAAGCACTCCAGCCTCCAACATCTGGTGGCCCTCCACAGAACTCACTTCAGTTTATTAATGTCTTTCCTGTACTGCAGGGCACCAAACTGGATACAGTACTATAGATGTGGTCTTACGAGTGCTGAGTAGAGGGGGATAATCACTTACCTCTTTAAAGTCCTATCCAAAATCTCAACATGATTACAGAAAAATCAGTTTTGCTTCAGATTCACTAAGTAGCCCTTTCTGATATGTTTCTTATAAAACCATAGTATTTTTCTCAAAACCCAGGAAAGATTAATAATTTAGTAAAAACCATTATTTTAAAAGGTTTTTATAACTTTACCTCTAGTTTTCAGACGTGACAGTGCAGGTTATTGGCCTTCCCTGCAAATTTCTTCTTTCAAATTTGACTTTCAGCCCAGACTATATACACTGATAAAAGAATATTAGATTCCCATAGCCAGTTGTGTATCTCTTATCCTCTGCTATTTCCTCAGATGAGTCTTTTAAACCAAGGTAAAGCAGCACTACACTTGTTTCATGGAAGGCATGTATACTATTTGCCAACAACAAAGAATCCCAATCACAGTTAGCTACATGGTTTTATGATTTCAGACTAAAAAAACCCAAACAAATAAACAAACACACACCCCTGTAAAGACATTCAAATAAAAATACTAAAAGAAGACCGAAACCCCACAAAATAAGCTTACAAAGCAGAATATGACTTCTCTACTAGGATATTAAGTGTGTGGTTTCTTCAGTGATAAGGAAAGGCTTTTTCTTTGGATGATAGATTTTATCCCTGCTCTTATCTTGTCAAATGATTGTAAAGTAGCTAGTAGGAAATGTTGCTAGGGCACAAACATTACTTATCATCTTAATTAATTCAGTGTCTTTAAATATACATGTACGAGCAACTAGAATTATGTATGTCAGTTGGCTCCATTCATAGACCTAAGGTCTGCAGACTGATAAAACCCTGAGTAATGCTGATGAGGAGTTTAAGTACCTCATGAGAATTGATTATTTTTCTCATATCTGCCCAGGAGATATTTTTTTTAATCTCCATGTGAAAATATTTCTCTAACCTTGTCATATTTCTCATTACTTTGCAACAGTCATAAATTCAGATGAAAAAAAAGTCTGATTTCTCATAATCATCTCCTGCAAAACACAGATTTTTCACCTTTTAAACAAATAACTGCATCCAAAATATATGTGTAGCCACCTAGTTGCCTTATTTAGAAATTTGCAATTATATTCTTATTCACCAATATGGAACAGAAGTCCATCGAGTGCTTTTTCAAAAACTTGTTTTGGTTTTAATTTGGCTGGTTCAAATCTAGCTTTACTGTTAAATGTGGACCATTTTGAACCAAGGGTAATTGTAGAAAGAGATCAGAACCAAAATTTAAAGTGTACTGGCATCCATTCCTAAACTCTAGGAATTACAGCTTCCTAATCGGGGCTAGCGCTAGGGTTTCTTAAACTCTAGGAAACAAAAAGAATTGGCATAGGTTAAATAGATGAATGGAAACAGCCAATGCTATATACCACCACAGATGCAGTAAACAAGCACACTACAATTTTAGTTAGCATGTTATGAACCTTGATTTAGATCTGAGGTCTTAAAATCACCACAAATTTAAAACAAAACAAAATCACAAAAACAGAACAAAAAAATAGAGTGGTGGATCTCTCACAAATAAAGCTATGCTGCCAGGGGGGAAAAGGGGTGGGGAGGGCTTGCTACTAGTTTTTGACATTAAGTATGGACACTGGTGAGCAAAGGCTAAATTTCAAAGCTGGAGGGTCTTTTAAGAGGCAACAACCCCCTTTGGCCACATCTGAAATGTCATGATTTAGAAAAATAGATCATAATACAAACAGCCAAATTCCCTAAATAAGTTGGTTTTACAGGAAAAACACACTCTTAGGTGTCTACTAGATAAGTTAGTAAAAGCTGCTTGACACAGAGCGCTGGCCTAGTGGGTGTACCTTAAGCACAGTTTAATGAGGAAGCATTGCTGTACTTTGCAATGCCTTCAGCTCCAAGTATCCATAAGGTGTTTCACCATGTCATCCATCTAACAGCAAAGCGTTTGGGTCACACAAACACAACCTTCCACTGCAAAGTTCATGCTGGAAATGAAAGACTGCCCATTCCTCATCAGCAAAAGATGGTACAGAAGATGATGGAGAAAAAGGGAGATGAAAGGAAAAATGTGGAGAAAGACACACACTAACAATGGGGGCATTTTATTTTTGGGGTTTTTTTTTCAGGAAAAAAACCCCAGTATAGCTGCAAATTGAAGAGTTCTTAGAGAAAAATAGCTAGTTTTGTATATCCACTCAAAATCATTGTCCTTAATTTAAAAAAAAAATCCTCACAAGTTATATTTTAGTGATGTAACCCCACTTGTTTAGATAATGAATATGTACAACTTGAGTTACTTTTTGGAAGGCTTGATTATAAAAGATGATTTCGCAAGGCAGGGACCAGGACCTTTCTTTCATCAACCACATTAAGTCACTCTTAGTGCTCCAACTTCACACCAGTAGTTAAGCACGTCATTCAGAAAGCAATAGAATACCACATGATGCTTCTTCATTGCTCCCAAGTGTCCTGCACATAGTCTCTCTGTTGATGATCTACAAGAAGTGGAGAGTACCATCTCAGTGCTGCATGAGGAACGACAAGATGCACAAATCATCATTTAAGTAACCTGCAATTTTATTAACCCACTTAGAAATAGTGGGCAGCATATCAGACCAAATTTATCTTTTTCTGTGATTGTTCACCCCTGCTGCTCTACTTCACCCCCCTTCCAGCTTTGTCCCAGGCTGTTCCTGGTACCTGGTCATCCTTTCCTCCATGAGGATCTGGTGACGTTCTGTGACAGATTTCCCTCATCACAGATTACCAGCTTGGTCACAGTACTGGTAGAAAAGCTCAGTGTCCAGTAATTGGGATTCATAGCTGCTGTCTTCCACCATCGTAAAACTGCTTTCCTTTAACCCATTCCCAGCTCCAGATTGTTGGACAATGAAACTCCATGCATTTGATTACGTTATTTGTGACTTTTAAATTGGCAGACCATTAATCTAAACTCCCTCCCTGCAAAATGGACATCCGACTGGGGAGGGAAAACATCCTTTCTGCCTCAGCTAATCTGTCACAGAGGCAAAGCTCCACCTTGGTCTCAGAGGAAAGAAGGTGACTGATGCAAAACCCGAGCAAATCCAGTTCTCTTTCTGAGAGGCGTCTGGGAGGGAGAAGGCTGCTGATCAGGGGCCACAGTCATGGAACAGAAATATAACCTCTAACCTCTCCTCATTGGTCTTTCCTCTTTTTACCTACTCTTACCACTTCAGTTTATCTCCTGACTACACGTTAACCTACTTCTCCCCGTGCATCCTCACCACTTCGAAGACAGACTTAAAGAAACTATATTTGTTTTCATTCTCAGACCAGGAATAGAAGTAGCTTAACACAACTGAAATCTCCCCATTTGTCTGCTGCTTTGTTTCTTGTGACTCTGATATGTCATTATGGTTCCTCATTCTCATCCTTGGAATTCTGCTCAAGTTTTACTATACCTCTTGATTATGAACTATCATGTATGCAAAATCCTATAAAAGACTATGTAAATAAAGCAAGTTATGACAATCTGTTCCACCAGTTTTTTGCAGGAGATGAAAATGTGCTAGAAAAAAAAAAAAAAGCAACCCCTATTACATTTTAAGTTAAAGACCTTTAAATAACAACTGGCATTTTAATTGGATCTGCTTATGTTCTGCATTGTGTCATGTAATGCAGGAATTAAACTTTATTTTTCCTAAAGATATTATATCTTCTAGAATTTCAACATTAGTTTATGCGGAAAGATGAGATAGCAAAGAGAATCTTTCACTGAAATTAAGCATGCCCCAGTGGTTGTTGAACTGTATTTTCCAGTATTTCTAAAAGCACACTGTGTTTCAAACAGAGGTCTGACATACCTAAAATTCCACCATTGTTTATGGCCAGTGATTTCAATTAACACCAAGCGCTCATTTTCCAGAAGCTGGGGACTGCTGAAAGTGGAATAAAATTCCAGTAGAACTGACCTGTCTGATAAAAATTAACCTGTTAAACTGAAATAATTTAACAGTAGGATGGAATTACACTAGTGAGTTAGATGGTGAGGGAGCAAGGAAACAGTCACAACTGTATTTCAGGAATAGTAAGTTATTATATCACTATGTGCATGCTCATAAACATAAGCTTTAATTGACCACCACATATTCTATGGTTGTTAGAAGTAGAAATTAAAAAAAAATCTGCTGACATGGTGATTATTTTAGATTTCTTAGATAGTTTTGTCTTGTGGTTGAAATTTTTATTTAGAAGGACCCTTATAAGCTTTTCTTTTGATTCTAGCTAGATTCTGATTTTCATGCCCCAAATTCTGCTTAGGCAATGAGTAAAAATCCTGAGCAAAGCTAAGCCAAGATTATCAAGTTGTGCTTCCTTAGGAGTCAGAAATGATTTCTTACTGGGTTTGGCCTAAAACATGAGCTACATTTGAAACCTGGCCTTTTCCAACAAGTGAAAGGCCAGCCATAAAAACTTTCCACAGCTTGTCATAAAAGGTGCCCTTCAGTCTACATCATTTATAAAAAGTCTGTCATGACACCAATTCTTGCTAAAGTACCATTTCTAATGTGCAGATGTTTGTAAGGTAGACATCCAGTGGTAGGGCTGTTATTAATTCTGGTGGAATACACCTGCGTTGTGCACTTTGCAGAGGAAGAGGACGTGGGTGCTTTGTAATTCACATGTATTTAAGAAGTGTGAAACATTCTGTTTTGAAATGAAGTTAGATTGGATTCTGCCTCTTGAATATAAATAGGAACTCAGTGGACTAATGGTTATTTAAATCATGCTGATTCTCTTTGAGGAATCTCATTATGCTAATAAAATGTCCTTTCTTTGCATCATCAGCATAACAAAGCCAGATCTTCATAAATTTGCACATCTCTTCCGCATTCGCAAATTCATCTTCCGTTTCCTCCAGCCTTATTTCCTTAAGCCCCACACCAACACCACATAATCTGCCTGTAATTACCTTGTCTGTCTCTTTTGTAGGTGACTGAAGAGTCTATTCCTCTGAGGTTCATCTATTAAACATATTCCCCTCTGTTTGTGAGGATTGTTTTCCCTTGTCTTTCATGCTGAGGGACTCCTTGGCTCCAAGCTTCCCATGTCATTAACTACTATTTACTCCTCTCTTTTCTTGCTGCCTCTTGAAGTCCGCAGAAGTGATTCGTGAAACTAAGGACCCTCAGCTTCTCCTTATCAATGAACCCAAACAATTCAAAGTGGTCCACAGAGGTTGCTTTGCATAACAGTATCCATGCAGCTTCGCTAATTTAGCAAGCTAAGCACGTAGCATTAAGAGCTTTTATTATCCAAATCCATCAGGTAAACTGTGATCCTAGAACCAGACTCCAAGACCACACGGCTTTGTTTTACATGGCACCTTGTGTGAAACAGATGCTTTACTAGCAGGCCAGATGAAGATAATAGTTTGCTTCCACCACAGACCTAGAAACCCCACTGAAGAGTTATTTTAATAATAATTTCTGTCAGAATGGCACTTTTACATAAGATTATGCCAATTTCCTTACATTTTGAAAAGGAAAATGCCTTTTAAATTGCTAAAACATTCCACTTCCATGAGGTAAAAATGTTTTATTGCCATGATTTCAAATCGTTTGATTAACTATGCCATTCCACTGGAAATACATCAGTGACCTCAGAATCTGATTTGGAGAAGAGTGGGCACTTCCTTCCTTCCTTCCTTCCTTCCTGCTTTCCTGCCTTCATGCCTTCCTTCCAAAATAAAAATTCTTTTTTACCATCAGCTCTACGGTTAACTTCTGGATCCTGTTTAACCCAGCTCCCAGGCACATCTGAAATTCCCCTCTCTCCAAAGTAATACTACACTAAACCTGTCCTAACTGGCTCATTACAGGTTGACGTTCCTTGAAGAGGAGACACCAAATCAGAGGAGTTCTGACATTCCCCACTGCTTTCTCACTATCTCTCCTTGTTTTCGAAAGTGTCCCCCAGCAAGCAGGGACAGGGCTACATCCATCCGTGGCTGCAGCTGCAGTAGGAGCCATGGCAGGTACCCTGAAAGTTCTAGGAACATTTTGGGTGATTGCATTACTTGCATAGTCAAAACATCTAAAATACTGCTTTCCACTCAGGCTGCTCACTGCTAGGATAAACGTATCCATACAAATTCTGTAGCTGAGTATTTTCTTGGATATGTACTCAAGGAAGAAAGAGTAATGAAAATAGCAAAAGGGACAGAATTAACACTAGACAATGGAGGAAGGAAGCTAATGGATCTGTGAAAGTTAGGAAGGAATTAGTCAACCTGCATTAAACACTGATACACATCTTCCGTGCCACCCTCTAACAGATGCATTACTTATGAAAGTAGCATGACACATCTGCTTATTACCTTATTCACAACTGAAGCCACTAAAAAAAGAATGCTTCCAACCACAAGATCTGCAGATCTGCTTAGTTGTTTTGTAAGAGGCACATTAATTCAAAAAAAGGAGTTCTGAAGTTGAAGTCAGAGACAATCTCAGCAAATGATTTTAGTTAAACACCAGGCTGACATTAATTCACAACAAACAAGAAATATTAATCAATCTTCAGACCTCCATGGATAGAACTGACATTTAATGTTTTGTCAAAACTGAAAAATATAAACCTAAACCAGATTCTGTGAGGTACAATAGAAAATGGGATAAACATTAAACATATCTTTTTAAAAAATGTTTAATCATTTTCCATAAGCAAAAATTATTCTTCACCTTTTGAATATGCACATGAAGGAAGCTTCCTGCCATTTTGCAATTGTAAAGCCAAAACACAAACCAGAATTTATGGGAATTTGCAAATCAGAACTTCTAAGTGCAATGACAATTACTAATAAACTTTGAACTAAACCAGTTCATTAAGTAAGGGCAGAGGAGTCAGATCTTTAGAATGGAAGTTAAAAGCCACTTGAAGATGACATGTGGATGTTGCTTTAATGAGACTCAAGCATATGTGCCTGAAAGGTTATTTAATTTTTTTAGGACTTGCATGACTTACTATGCTAAGCAAAATGTTTTTCACAGGTTCATCCCAAAGTGTCAAATCTCAAGGCCTCTAGACTCGTGAATTCCAGAAATGAGTTCACTAGCCTAAAATTTGCAATCTGTCAGGAAAGAAAAAAAGAAAAACTGGGAAAAGAATAAAATCCATTACAGGAGAAAAAAATAAAGAGTAGATATAGAGTGAGGATCACTATATTCACGTGCTAGAGGAAATCTTAAACATGAAGTGGAATGACTGAAGACAGAGCTTCCAGTATAACTTAATTGAAAAGGAATTTTAAACAGTAAATACTACAAAATTATCCTTAAGAACAGTTTCCACAGAATACTGGGAACTTCAAAGACTTTTCTTATCAGTTTTAGTTGCATGAGGACAGAAAGTTTATTTTAAAAAACATGGAAAGAATCTATAATTGAGAACAGTCTTACAACAAGTGTTTTCATCACCTTGCAGCACAGCAAAGACCTCAGCCCACAACCCCACAAGCAATGCCAGATTCAGAAGTTCTGACTTGAGACCTTTTCTCCCACGTGATCATATGGTGACATAGACTAAAAAACTGAGGATGGTGAAAAAAAACCCCAAACACAAAACAACCAACCAAACCCAACACACCACTGGTTTTATGCAGGTATGCAAGATTGTCTTGCAGCCATTCCTCAGTCCAGCTGAACATCTGTGTCCCAGGGTGGGGGGGTGTGTGGGGTGGGGGGGTGTATGTGTGCTGCCTATGCTAATGCAGTGGCACTGCTGCTGCTGAATGCCTAACTGTTGACTCAGGGTGAAGAGGACAAACTTTTCTGAAAGATGTATACACCTACCACTCTCTTTGGATTGCAGATATGTCACACGGAGAGGTTAATGGAAGGTCATCTCCTTCTGCTTGTCTTACTGAATTCTATCGCCTCTTCCAATCTGCCGTTTAAACTGCTTGTATGAGCTCTCACTAGTCCATTTAAAGCAAAATGCATTAGCTTAGTTTACAGTCTTAACAGTAGGACTCATTTTGACTGAAAAGAGTTAGGAATTCCTTACAAATTCAAATTAGATGGCAGATCCAAAGGGGTGGAAACCTCCAGAGAAATGGCAGTGAGTTGCTGGCACTGTGCTGCAAATCTCTTTAGTCAGCATCACTGCAGGACAAAGAATCCTCCTCTGTGTACATTTATATGTATACATCTCTATTTATACTGTTAAGGAGGGAACAGTTAGACAAGACAGGCAAAACTGTCTGATATTGAAGAAGTCTGTCTTTACTCTCTTTTCCATCTTTTACATTAGGAAAAATTTTTTCAATGAAAGGGCTGTCAAGCATTGGAATGGGCTTCCCAAGGAAGTGGTCGAGTCCCCATCCCTGGAGGTATTTAAAAGCTGGGCAGAGGAGGTGCTTAGGGACATGGTTCAGTGGTGGGATGGCAGGGTCAGGTTAATGGTTGGACTTGGTGATCTTAAAGGTCTTCTCAAACCTAAATGATTCTAAGATTCTATGATTCTAGCTCCCCCTCTCTGTTCTTGGATGTATACGCTCAGGGTGTATACAAAATGGCTACAAAAATGATCCAAGGGCTGGAGCACCTCTCCTATGAGGACAGGCTGAGAGAGTTGGGCTTGTTCAGCCTGGAGAAGAGAAGGCTGCGGGGAGACCTGATTGCGGCCTTTCAGTACCTAAAGGGGGCCTATAGGAAAGACAGGGAAGGTCTTTTTAGTAGGGCCAGCTGTGTCAGGACAAGGGGTAATGGTTTTAAACTAAACCAGGGTAGGTTTAGACTAGATATAAGGAAGAAATTCTTTACAGGGTGGTAAAACACTGTAACAGGTTGCCCAGAGAGGTAGTGGAGGCCCCATCCCTGGCAACGTTCAGGGCCAGGTTGGATGGGGCTCTGAGCAACCTGATGTAGTTAGCAGTGTCCCTGCTCACTGCAGGGGCATTGGGCTAGATGACCTCTAGGGGTCCCTTCTAACCCAAAACATTCTATGATTCTATGATCCTCACCCTTGCCCCATCTCTGTGATCTGATCCCTAAAGTGCTGATGTAGCACTCTAAACAGGCAAAAGGGTTTTTTCTTCTTCCTTTTTGGTTGAGCTGGTTTCCTGCTAGTTCACTGAGAGGAATCAGCTCCCTGAGTTACAGCCATGATAATATATTAAACAGTACCAGGAAACGCTCCAAGGCACCGGAAGTGGATTGTTTACACTGTCTACAGTAAATTGTTATAATGACCCCGTTATGGTTTTGGCCCAGGTTAACTACCTCTCTTCCAACAATTCCAAGGAACAGCTGCAAAATCATCATGGACGAGAAACTGTTCCCCATAGGCAGCTTAAATATGGCCATCAAGTGCCAGAATGTCCAAGAGTGTGATGGATGGGGAGGGTGCTGTTCCTTGCCAGCTGGTCTCAATGCCAGAGTACGGTCTTGGGCAAATATCATTTGCTAGAAAACATGTAGCCCAAGGGGTAGTTGCCTGAGAGTTGGTGCAAGAGGAGGGAATGAGTGAGCGGATGAGAATGAGAAACAACTAAAAAAGCTGTTTAAGAGCTTCCTCTCAGGAGCAGTAAGCTGTTACACAGGATCAGCCTGTCTCATTCCTGTAGATCTACAGTTTGGCTTCTCAGCTAGTATTAGTACTAGTTGCTGCTGACTGCAACAAATACACCAGTTGGCTGCAGAGCTGATATGGAGGCAGTTACTGCATGAAGGTGAAAAAACCTGTTTTTCTCTCCTTCCTTCCAAGACTGTGGCGTTGTGTTGTCCCAAAATGAACCTGTGGTTTGACATTAGCCGTGTAAACTGTGGTTAAATGCTATGTAAATGGCTGTAGAAAGTGTTGAAAGTTTAAAGCATCTTGGATCCACCAATCTCCCCTGAAGCACGGAACAGGCAACTTGGATGTAGTAGTCATCGGGAGGACCAGGCCATATGTTAGCCATTTAAGCATTTTCAGTTGTGGCTTCACAAGTAGGTTGATTCATAATACAGATTTAAAAAAAAAAAAAAGAAACTGAGAAAGCAAAGGAATTTGCCACAGTAGCCGCCGTTAACCAGGCACTCAGCCTACTTGATGTTTTAGTGGAGTTGAATGGCTTAAATTTATAACTGGAGGAATTTGAAGGTGAATCCTGAAAGAATCCCAAGGCCTTTCTTGCTTCCATTCACTTGCTTTTAGAATTAGAGGCAAAAAACAAGGGAAATGGCTTTCTGTTAATTGGATAGGGGCCAAAAAGAACAACACTGGAAAAGGGCTTTTTTTCCCCCTGCTTTTAACTTCAATTACCTCATTGATATAGTACCTGGACTCTTCTCTCTCCTCAAAAATGTTTCATCAGCTCAGCTGGTGGTGGAGGACTCTTAAAGAAGAGTGCTGTCAGATATGTTATTTTATGCTTATCTTTGGCTGGTAGATGACACAAGAAAAGATTGTGTCCTGTCTTTCTGTTATGATATATTATTATATCATAACATATATATGATATATTATTATATCATTACCCTTCTCTGGGTGAATCTTGATCCCACAGGTTATAACCATACTGCTAAATTAAGAGACCAGCCCCTTGCTCTGATGCTAATTGATGGCATTAATTGACCCACATCTCACTGCTTAGGAGCAGACCCCGGTAGAACAGAACCGTCTTGGAAAGTTGGCAAGATCTGCCTTGTTCTGTGCTGAGCAGGGTGCAGCCTAACATGCATGGTTGGGTAAACTGTTTGAATTCACTTTTTGGCCCTCTTTTACTCAGTAGTGCAGAAGTAGTCAGAGCAAACGTGACAGAACATCTGGAAAGAAAAGATGGAGTCAAGGAAACTTAACAAGATGAGAACTTTCTATGGCAGTTTCTCAGCTAATTGCTCAAGGAAACATTTTCCAAAGTTGCACTCTCTTGTCCAGGCTCTCAGTACTGCGATTCTGTTTGACGTTTAGGATTAGCTCAGGACTTCCTGACAGGGAAATTACCTCACAGGGACCTTGGCTTGAGCATCTGATTCTAGAATGGAAGCTTAAAAAAAATCCTGCTAAATAAATAATAAGCATTTAAGCTAGGATGTTTGCATCAGTTATTCAATAAAACAACAAAACCAGATATTTCTAAAGCACAATTATTTGAATTACTTCCTTCTAAGCACTCTACACTCCATACACTCTGCTGATAATTCTGTAGATAAAATCTTGCCTAAAGCTGCCCTTTACTTGATTGTTTTATACAATAACACATCTTTAATTGTTCTTTAATTGTTAACATTTCCCTCCTCCATCTTTCTTACTTGAGGTCTCTGGTCATGCAGTGGAAGACAGGTAAAAAATGACACAAAAAAAGTCAATAATGCATTAACAGATTATAATCTTACGAAGTTATTTTTGGTCCCATCATGAACTGTGATGTCAAAGCTTGGATGATTTATCTTGTCCCCAGAAGTCATGAGAAGGAAGTAGAAGCTAAGAGTTGATCTGCACCAGTGACACAAAGGTGCTCTAAACCTGTGATAACCAGCTGCTCCAAATAAAGGTCCATCTGCTTTGCATCAGGGATGTGGTGAGAAGCAGCTGGACGGTCTCTGTGGATCTGCCCCTAATTATCCATAAGGGTCCTATTTCCTCTTTACACTGTTATACTGTATGAAGTTCATTGGCACATTTCCCACCTGTCCTAGGCACCTTTGTAGTGCTGTCAGTATTATTCATTCTCGTCTGCAATCATTGTTGTCTTTCTTTTTCCTGTATTTTCACCATTCTTGTTCTCTATCTCCCTTCCTCTACCCCCATCTTTCTCTTTCCTGGGGTAGGTCTCAATTTTTTCCTCTTCTCCCCATCTGATTGTGTATCAGTCCCCATATGGTAGCAACCAAACATCCGTTTATTTTTATCCAGTGGGGAAACCTGTGTTTTCTAACACTTCTACAGCTTCTGTAAGTGTCTTTTTCAAGGGTATGAAGTACAGTTATCTAAGTCTGTACTACACCCAGCTACGCCAAATCTGTGAAAGTTGTGCCTCAGGCTTCAGTAGAAATTGGGTTAGATCTGAAGAGCTAGGTGCTTTCCCACAGATTTCCATAAACTTCTGTAAGCAGAATATATAATACTGATGTCTGAGAGGGGACTCATCCAGAGAAAAGGTGATGGGAATGAACAACTTCGGTAAGAAAATTTAACAGAGAGTTAATAAAGGGCAATGAAAAAGAGAGAAAAGAAAAACAGGCTTAGGCCTTTCTGACCTGACATGAGGAACTCTAAGCCTAAACTTGACTAGCTCTCATACACACACATGAACCAAAAAATACTCCTTCTGAGCTCTTGGTGGTTTTCTCAGGTAGCCACAGGACTAACTGGCCTTTTTAGTGTTCTGTCTGTGTGGCTCAGGTGTGCCTCTGGTTTGCTCTTCTACAGCCTTAACATTCTTCCAGTGAGGCATCCCAGGAAAAGACAGTCAATTTCAACAGCAGAATCAAGAAGAATATAGTCCTTCATAACTAATTTGTATTTTGCTACTTGATTTTGCCCTGTACGAGATGAGAATCCTACACACCTGTTCCAGAAGCAGATGACGGGCATCAGCAGCGAAGTGAGATAGGCTCTGACTTATATCAACTATGCAGCTTCCACGTACCTCTGTGTCCACAGGTTTTGTGTCCTGTTGCACCCACTTATGTTGTTAAAATGACTTCTATGGATTAATTGGACACTCATGTTCATGGTACTTTATTAAAGGATAATTTTTTTGTTTGAATAGGACTTCTGGCCACGTGATTTACAAGTTACCAAATACTGATTTTCTTCATGTACACTTAAAGCCACCAGATCCTTTTATACAATCAAAACCAAGTTTTGTTGACATGACTTATCTATGAATAATGCTTGAAGTTGCAGATGACACCAAATTGGGTGGGAGTGTCAATCTGATCAAGGGGAGGAGGGCTCTGCAGAGGAATCTGGACAGGCTGGATTGATAAGCCAAGGCCAACTGTATGAGGTTCAACAAGGTCAGGTGCTGGGTCCTGCACTTGGGTCACAACAACCCCATGCAACACTACAGGCTTGGGGAAGAGTGGCTGGGAAGCTTCCCATCAGAAAAGGACGTGGGGGTACTGGTTGACAGCCAGCAGTGTGCCCAGGTGGCCAAGAAGGCCAACAGCATCCTGGGTTGCATCAGAAATAGCATAGCCAGCAGGAGCAGGGAAGTGATCATCCCCCTGTACTCTACACTGGTGATGCCGAACCTGGAATACTGTGTTCAGTTTTGGGCCCCTCACTACAGGAAAGATGTCATGTTGCTGGAACATGTCCAGAGGGGAGCAACAAAGCTGGTGAGGGGTCTGGAGCACAAGTCTTATGAGGAGCAGCTGAGGGAACTGGGGTTGTTTAGTTTGGAGAAGAGAAGGCTGAGGGGAGACCTTATCGCCCTCTACAACTGCCTGAAAGGAGGCTGTAGCAAAGGGGGTGGCCATCTCTTCTCCCAAATAACAAACAATAGGATGAGGGGAAATGGTCTGAAGTTGTGCCAGGGAAGGTTTAGGTCGGACATTAGGAAAAATTTTTTCAATGAAAGGGTTGTCAAGCATTGGAACAGGGTGCCCAGGGAAGTGGTCGAGTCCCCATCCCTGGAGGTATTTAAAAGCTGGGCAGAGGAGGTGCTTAGGGACATGGTTTAGTGGTGGGATGGTAGGGTTAGGTTAATGGTTGGACTTGATGATCTTAAAGGTCTTTTCCAACCTAAACAATTCTATGATTCTATGATTCTTCTAAGTATCGCAAGGAGTTCAAATTTTATTAGAAAAAAAATGTTAACACTATGCCTGAACCAATCTCAGTGTATGAAGGACTCCCTTTTTTTACAGTAGAATTCTTTTCCCATTTATCAGCCTCTGACAACATACAATCTTGGTTTTCATCAAAAATGGAAAGAGAAAAAAAATCAAAGTATCGATGTTATTGCTTCCTGATGTCAGCTTTTAAAATACCAGGTTTCTTGTATCTTTGCAGCATACTGCCAGATCTTTTGCTTGAGTTGAGATTAAAAGCCTTTCCTCCATATTATTAGAAGATCAAATTTTTTTCTGCAAACTTTATGCCAAAGGGTAGGCACTAAACTGAGAAAACTCTCACTCCACAGATCTTTAAGACACATTCAGAACTGAAATAAAATTAGACTGCCTTAGGGCTTTATATTTCTGCAAGTTAAATTTAATTTAGTTTATGCTTAGCATCCTTAAGTAATGTTTTTATTACAAATTATTGTCATACTAATGTCCAAATGAAAGCTGTTTTGAAAGCAGTGTTCTTGAAAAGTGGGATGATTTTGCCCAGAGAAAAGATGATGCATGGATGAAGCTCTGTTCTGAAGTAATTGTGGAGCATCTGACAAATCCTTTTACTGCAGCCCTAACTATATATATAGATTATATAGATTCCTACTACTGATCCACAACCATCCTGACCTACTCACTTGAATGTTAGTATCACTAGTCTGGGTCTCTCTGTACTCCAGTTCACATAGAGATGACTTAGAAATCACGGTCCTGCTTATTGTCCATTCAGATGCATGATTCAGGCACTGAAAGTGGGGACAGTAGTTGCCTTGGGGAGAGGAACCCATCAGTATTACAGTTATCTTGCAGAAGTCAGTATTTGGGTGCCATGATCACTTCCAGGGTCATGGCTTCACTAGTGTAATCTCTGTGCTGCCATAGGACAAAATAGATGTAAGTGAACTACAAACATACCGGTATGACGCGATTACAATGAAAGGATGCCTGTTTTGCTGCTATTTTATGGAGAAGGTTCTACCTTTGCTAGTTATATTGCTAATAAACAATCAGAAATGATGGACTTCTTCCTGGATTTATCTACAAACAGATGATCTCATCACCCATGAGAATGAAGAACTAACCTTACCACAAAAAACGAGGCTGTACTTAAAAAATTTGCTGATGACACAGATGTGAAAGGCATCACAAATGCAAGTTTAAAAAGAAGGGGGTTATATGAACAAATTAATGATCTGGGGGATTGCTGCAATGGTAATGGAATGGAACATCAAATGGAATTAAAGTTCCTGCATCTAGGGATGAACAAGAACTTCTGCCAATAAACTGGGCTATTACATTAGGAGATTTTACTTATCCAGCAGTGAAAAGAAAAAATAAAGATGCAATTGAAGCATCTTTTCCAGAACAGATAGGATGTTCAAGATGATGGCAAAGCTTCATCTGCAGGTTTCTATGTAATACTGTCAATGTCCCTGTTACAAAAGGCGAATTCAAACTGAATGATGAAAAGAGCTACAAAGATGATCATAGGAAAGGAGAGTTATCTGATAAGGGCAACTTGGCCTTACTTTTTTGCCTTTGCAAAATGGAAGCTGAAAGGCAATACATTTGCTTTCTATTAATACACAACAGAGGTAAACTTGGGGGGGGCAGTATAAAAATTATTTGTACTGAAGACCAGTGCTGATGTAAGAACAAACGCATATAACTGGACATGAATAAGCTTCTAAAGGAAATCAGTAGTTTTCTGAACATTAGAGGAATTAGATATTGGAGCAGGAAGAATTATATAGGCACAGTAAAATCAAGTTTGTATAAGATGAAGTTTAATCAACTCATGAAAGGGGTTACACGGCATAAAAGCACACTGCAAGAGAATAATGGAATTTTCCAGTAATACTGTTCCACTGAATTGGTGAACTTTAAGCCAGAGCCAATCTCTGAGCTCATGTATTATCTTAGTACATAATCAGAGAATCTCCTTGGATCCCACAAACAAGGTATATAAACTACAAGACAGGCAATTAATGTGAGCTGAAGAGTCTGGTCCTGAAACCCGAGACTTGTTCATTGACATGAACAAGGACTTACGCAGATTTATTTGCAGAATTGGCAAAGAATTAGCAAAAGAGTGCTTACACATTGGTGAACATAATATATTCTGTGTTATTTATGTATTATTGTGATACCATAATACTTGAAGTGATTTTAAGTGGGAATGGAGAAATCTGATTCCTAGATTCCCCTTCTGACAAGACTGATTTGGGTCAGATTCCTCTCAACCAGCTCAAGGTAGCTAATAGTTAGACTGAACTCCTAAAATAAACATCTAAGATCAGATGGATCAATTTAAAGGTGCTTATTTCCCATATCTACTAGAAAAAAAAAGTTCATGGTGACTAGTTCATAGTTTGAACATCCAGTGCCAGTGAAACAAATTCCACAGTTCCAGTTTTCCATTAGTTTTCATTAAGAGCTGAATGAGGATCTTTCCTTCTGGATGTCTTGCCATGGGCTTTCACATAACTCATATCTTTAATTTATTCTTTAGCCAAGAGTGCCAAAAGTTGTGGCTGATGCAAATGGTTTAGTGATATTTCAAAGGACAAGCCATTTACACAGATCTGGACAGCGCTTGAAGCTAAATAAGCTCACAAAATTGCTAGTAATCCTGATCATTTACATTATTTTCTGTGTTTATAGAGAATTTTCAAACCGTGGGTACCCCCAAGGTTAAGTATTATAAATGTATTATCAGGATTTTTTCACCTTGGAGACTTCTAAGAATAGCAGCTGGTTGCCAAGCTGGAAGGACAATCATTCCCTTCTGGTACATTTATTTCTAACAGTTGTTATTCCTCCATTCATGTTTACATTTCAAATGACTGATCAGATATTAAGTGCAGGAAATAACTTTCCATGCCTGACTGTATCCTCTCTCCACAACACGAACAGCAGCAGATCCTAACCAGGGCTTGGCTATTTTCACAGGCTTCGTGTCACTCCTAATTATACCACTCATCCAACTGGCAACTCAGGCAAAAACAATGTAAGCAAAAGGAAAAGCAGGAAAAGAGGCTGACAGCTCTCAAAGCAAATAGTGTCCAGTTCCTTTCTTGTTTCAGACTTCCAGAAGTGTTTTTCCTACAGTCTTTAAACAAGGAGATAATGCCTTGGTCTCCACTTCTTAGCAGAAGTCATTCATTGACCTTACTTGCTTCAAATGTTGACAGTGTTACCACACAGACCAAAGCACTGATCCTGCTACAGGAACCCAGGCTCTGTCCCCTCTGAAGCAATTTGAAGGATTCCTCTGAAAGTCACATGCTACCGGAAGCAGAGCGTGTGAACAAGCTTATTAAGTATTGCAAATCCTCTACAATAAAACCAGTGTTCTTAAAAATGGCATTACGTTTGCCCTTTCGTTGCTTTATTTTTCTGATGCACCATGTTGACTTATTTGAGTGGCTTTCAGTACACCATGTACAACACAGTTCAACGAAAGCTAGGAGTCGTATCTGTTTTCTTTGAGGGACCACACAATCCACATGGCCATTAGAACCACTGCTCTAAATGGAATTCATACTAGACTGTACCTAACATATAAGGAAAAATAAAATAAAATGGGTGTACCTAGAGAAACTGATAGGTTAGCTAATACCTGTTCATAAGACATAGTCAAACGATCTGAAGAATAGCTGAGACTTTGTTTTCAAGGGCAACTGAATAACTTTATGAAAGCAGTCTCCTCAGTCTTTTCTCTCTCCCTTTTGTCTTCCTTTTTTTCGCACACATAAACGCAGGCATGTAGATGTATAGTGCTGTTTTTCAACATGACTCAAGATACATATATTTAACAGCAGTCTCAGATAGATAAGGAAAATGTTGATTTTTCACCTTCCAAACAAAAATTACTTAAAATTCAGACCTTTACAAGCCTCAAGTCTATTTTCCCCTATAAAAATAGAAGCTATCTAACCATGCCTTCAGTTGCACTTCCTCTGCTAGATGGCAATACAGTGTTTAAAAACAGGCTGGTGATAGGTTGGAGGTTCAGACCTCTTTCCTGTACTCTAGTAGTGTGTACAATTTCCTGCTTGTCACTAGAAGCTCAGTGGAAAGGATCTCAGATTTTCTAACACCATACACTGAGAACGGAAAAGGATACAAAATCCATATGTGAAACACCAAAAAGCTTGTAGACATAGCATCATCCACATTTGTGCCTCCAGCACTGGAGATGAGCTAATTTATACATACCACAACATTCTGCAGGTATTTGGAAGGTCAGCAGCTGCTAGGCTTTAAACAGCTCTTCCATAATTTTTGGAAGGTTTTTCTTCTTTTTTCTTTCCCTTTCCCTTTTCCTTGGTCTTGGTCTGCAAAAGCCAGACTGGAATTAGCGCCAATATTTTGACATTTTCCACATTTTCTGAAAACACATAGGACTATTTCGTTTTCACCTACATTTCTTACCCAGACTGCTGTCTAACTATTTTTACTTTATTTATGTACCTGTGTAGTCGTGGGGACTGTATTTGGGTCAACTTCTTCTCTTCCTAAGTATATGAAGCGCACTCTTCTTAATAGCAACATTCTAGTTCTCACATACCTAGAGAATTCTGAATAACAATTTTGCTTTAATACTGCTACTACAGGATCAGATTTACCTGGGGATGGACAGGAAGAATGGCAGCTGCCATGCTTCTGCTGGTAGCAGTAGGCAGCAGTGAAGCACATGGCAGATGCACTGTCAGGAGCCTGTCAGAGACATGACTTGTTATTGCTGTTAATGCATTAACATGGAGACTCCACGCTGGAGTTTAGGGTACACTGTAGGATACATAACAATAGACTTGACATCCCCTGAAGAATCCATAGTCCAAATGCCTGATTTTTCAATAATCAGCTAATTAAGTTTCTGATAAACTGTGAAATAAATTCCACACCACCACCCCCACCACCACCCCCGAAAGGTTAGCAACCAAAGCAAACTTGAGACCCTCAGGGGACAAATAAGGTTAGAATGAAAAGCATGTAGGAAATATGTCAATATTGTGAAAACAAGGCACTCATAGCATAGAGAAGTTATTTACCAAGCAATTTGTTTTCATTAATTTACTTTGAAAACAATTTCCAAGCTAATCTGGTTGCGGTACTTTGAAGGTACGTCAGTGGTTCAGTTCACCTTTCAGAATTTTCTATGCTTAGCACCATTCTGCCATTCACAAATGCCTATTCCAAAGGAAGCCAATAATTTTAGTTACAGTACAATCCCCACAGATTCAGTGTATCTTTGAACATTTGCTCCTAAAATGAATCAGCTGAAAGTAATGAATGCATTGCACTGCGGCCATAGGAAGAAAGATGAGCATTGTATTAAAGAAACTTAGTCATTTCTTGAACTAATCTTATCTTGGTAAACTTCACACTGAATCTTTGTCAAATCCAACCTTCCTCAATATTTGGATAGCCAGGATGCTACTATTAAATTCAGACAAGATGTTTAGTTACAAGTAGAATAACATTTTAATACTATGCTATCAAGCATTTCTAATGCTGCTGAGCTGTTCAGAAAGACATGCAACAGAAGTTGCTTCAAATTGCTTTATAAAGCTGATCTGCTCTTCAGCATCACAGGCAAAGTCTGTGTTACACTCGCATTTCAAATTGTTTATAGTCGATTGTATTCCATTATCTCTAAATGAGGTGAGTTCCTCTAGGGTCATGATCTGTTTCTTGTTACTAGTTGGTGTGTTCTACTGTGTATACAAGATAAAGTGTATTTGATATTCTGTCTTTTTGTTTAAATTCACTGAGGTTGAAAGATAACTGAAAGTGATTTTTCTTCCACTCCAAGGGCTATCATATCAAGTACTTAAAGAAATCATTAAGACTCCTTCATGTTTACTTTATGTAGTATTCACATCTCAAGAAATACAAATTTTGGATGCCACATATGAGATTCCTGCTCATAGAGTGTTTAATGTTTAGAGTGCCGGCAGATACAGGCTCTAAGGACTGATGTGCAAAAAAGATTTTTTTTCTACTGCAAAGAATCATCATCTCTGCTTTATCATCATTTTATCCTCACTGTAGAAGCAAAAGCCTTTACATAAGGGAATATGTCTGGTGGAAACCAGCCTTTGCACACCTTGTCTCTCCAGATGTGTATCCCATCCTCTTCCGCTGTGCTGGCCCAAATGATGAAATAAATATTTGGCAGCTGCATAAGGAAGCTTGTCTGGTTGAAAACTAACCTAGAACCAGATCAGGGAGCTATCAAACTGTCCATGAAGTTGCACAGTTGCTGGCATAAAAGAGTGAAAATATATGGCCAGTGTTAAGAGAAAGGCAGTGCTATTCATCATAGCTGCAGTGGGGACATGTATTAACCTCAACTGATTGTAAAATTACACCCTATAGTCAGCTGTTTGGAGGCAGAAGAGACATCAACCATTTAACATTAAAATACCACAGCTTTAATACAACAGGGATTTAAGGCCTCATTAAGCATGTAACTATTATGGTGCAGCTAATGACTGCTCTAACACTGTTTTTTTTCTGTTGAAATACTAACAATTACTATCTGCAAGATTGCAGAAGTACCTACAAGTGACCAAGCTAGACAGTACTTTGAGCTCATACTACAATGCCCTAAGTGTATGTTCAAAACCACTCTGAAGACAGCCCTGAGAAATGGGACTACAGCATTCCCCAGCTTCTAACCACACAGGAGCTGCGCCCCAAAAGGGCAGCATCTTGCTGCTCAGCACAATCCACAGCTCTGTTTTCCTAGGTTGCCTGTACAACACAAGGTGATTTTCCAGAGAAGCCAGCAATGTAGGCTGTCATGTTGGGCAGTAGTGAATATTGGGATGAAAGGCAAAACTTATATTCTACAACTCTTATTAAGTTAAAGAATGACTTTGAGTTTTTCTGTTGTGAAGCCTTTCCAAGACCCATGACTCAGTTATCCCTCTCTTACACATCTATTCAGCAATTTAGAAAGTATTTACGTTGCCCTTCTCCAATTCTCCTAAAACCCCAATTTTCACTAGATATGTGAAGAAATACAAATGAAATTTTCTTTTTTGCTTCCTTCTAGCTCTGATTTCTCACAGAAAAGGTCTGACCGCAGTGTTGTCAGAGAGCCAAGACTGAGGTTTTCTCCGTCTCACCTTTTGAACGTATTCCACTTTGTAAAAACTGCCTCATTGGAGTAGGCACTCTTAAGCAGGTCATCTGGCTGCCAGCTGATTTTTCCCATCACTAGGTTCCAGAGTCATTCCCAGTGTTTCTTTGGCCTGATGCATGTTTAATATTGCCATGTAAAGAAAAACAGTTTCAGTAGAAGAGTTAAAGAGACCCTGCTTGTCCTCTATCCATCAGCACTCAAAAGTTTTTATCCACAAGTTTTAGAGATACGGTCTCTGGATTGACTCATGCAGAAGCTGTAAGCTGTACCTCTTACAGCTCAGGCAAATAGTCCCATGAGCCACTTATTGAGTAAAGAAGAGAATGAAGACCCAATATTGTTGCACAAACTGGTTTCTGTACTAAGCATGATGTAGAGTATGAGCAGCTAGCAGATGAGACCTACCCATCAAAGACAGCTCTAGGACACATACTCTGGGTATGCCCTGGGACACAAGGATGAGCTGTGTGCCCAGATGCCTAGCACTCCCAAGACGTCTTTGTCTCCAGCAAGCTCAGAATGGCACATCTATAAGAGGCATCTGGAGAGTGAGGGAACTGATGAGGTGTGGAAATTGAGAATCTTGAACCTGAAAAACTGTGAGGGCTGAGTCCTCTTGTGGATCTAGGTTTACACATTATAGTGCAATTAGCCTACTAGGTACTAGGAGGCTTTTTGCATTCCAGTTGGAGTGGTTTTCATTTTAGAGGTGCAACTCACCACATGGTACCCTTCACTTCAGCATTACACTGGAGACTTTCTTTCTGCTTCTCATCTGTTCAGAAACGTCTTTCAGAGGAACTCCAGAGAAACGGATATTTGTTGAATTTTTAACCTTAGTTCCTTTTTGGCAAATTTCTTCCTAACTTCCTTGGGAAACACAATATCCTCATGGATGAACTCCCTGTTCACAAAAAGCACTTTAATAAATTATGTGGCCTGATGACCTAATGGCTTATTTGGGAGACAGAGTAGACTTAACAAGACCTATAAATGACGGACTTACTTAAAAAAACCAGTTGGGTCAGGATGTATAGATAACCTATTGCATGGAGCTGGACATTCTTAGCACTTAAGAACTGAGCAGTAACTTTCCAGTATACCAGCTATGTGGCTTTTTCTACTGCCAGAAGAATCAATTGTCAGCAGTGGAGGGAGAGGTGTGTCTCAAATCCCAGTTCTGCTGTCACTTATATCCATTTTACATAGTATAATTTCTATGTTAATAGCAGGATGAATGAGAATGGAATCTCATTGCAAAACTGCTAGTTTTGGCAGCTGAATTGTGAGAACAGTGCTTCAGACAGATGTTCAGTGGAGGTTTCCAGCTGCTAGCAGAAATGATGTCAGAACATTGCATAATTCCCTATGTTTGTAAATGGTTGGAATAAACAGTCACATCTTTAGGTCAGTTATTAGTATCCAAATTCCTTCCAAGGCTTCTGTGTTATGAACTGAACAGCACTGTGTATCTTACAGCTCATCTTAGTGACCTTATAAGCATGTGGGTTTTGGACATCTGTTTTATTTAGAACTGCTTGTCTTAACAGTGTGTATAGTGGAAGACTGTACAGGTAGCAAAAATTAACCCATTACTTTTATCTGCCCATGATACACCAAAATTATCTCCTGATATATCCTGAAATTCTCACATCGGTCAAAGGCTAAGCTGCAGCATCAGACTTACAGATCTGTTTCTGCACAAAGTTTCATGGCTCAGAAGCTGCAAGAAAATTTCCTAAGAGCAAAATGGGTGAGCCATTTAACTGTGGCATGTTCTCCCACAGCCTCTGCCGTCCTTGAAATTTGAAGCCAGAAAGCCAAATGACTGTGTGGACAGCATCCCCTACACCTTATATCTGTTCCATAACCATTCAAAAGCTTCTTTATTTCTCCACAATCCTAGAGAATACCATTAGATGTGAACACATGAGATTTGGACAGTACGTCTGCCTTTGAATCTGTAACAAAACATTCGCCATACTATATTATAAAGCAAATGTGTTGACTGGAATGCAGAACCAATAGTATGTGCATTTGATGAGATAATCTCTGGTTTTGATACACTAAAGGCGGCAAAACCCCCTCTAGCCAGGTGGCTCAGTGACATTGCTGTTGAGTCTAAGAGTAAGGAATCAGAAGACAATACCCATCATCCCAGCCAGAATTTTCATGCTGTGAAAGGAACTCATCTATTTCAGATTATTTGAAAGCCAATGGGAAGTTGCTGACTCTACAGGCAGAGCACTTAGCTCTCTTAAGAAGTGCAAAGGCATTTTTGTTTACTGACCCTCCCTAATCTTCCCACATGGAAACTTATAGAACAAAAGGGCATTGTAAAGGCAAAGATCATGAGGCTGCATTCATTCATGTACTTTTTCCATTTGTAGCTCAGTCACCAGCTTTCATGTAGATGTTAAACTACATATGAGAAAGGGCTATTTCGTCACGGGTTTTAAACATATCTGCACGGAACTGTAAATCAGAACAGGTTACTGTGGGAGGAACAGAATGAGATATCATTTTTCCAGGCTGGTAACAAACACAAAAACCAAAATAAGTGGAAAAAGGGACAAGGTGGGAAAAGTCTTCCCAATCAGATATTCAGAAATAATTTCATCATAAAGTGTTAATACGTATATGTGTATATATGTTATAGCAATCACTAAGCTTGACTGATTTTTTTGCAGTGCAGAAGGCAATAATTTCTGAGAACTGAAAAATACAAAGGAAATGTTGCTTCCATTTGCTCACTCCCCTAAATAAAATATACTTTCCTAGCAATTAATCCTAGCAAAAACTGATCAAAGTCTAGATCAAAACTAAAAAGTTCACCTATTCTGTAATACTTTGATTAAAGGACACTTTGACATACACTTCCAATATTAAATAAGACCCTAAAAGGCACAGCAGACTTTCTGGTGTATAGTTCACACAACAGTCTCAAGGACTTCTCTGCCTGCCAGGTCTGAGAGCAATTCTGAAAGGGATTGGTTCCTGTTAGATATTTATCCGTAGCATATCCATGAACTGAATTCATTGCAACAAAAGGGAAATGATAACCTATCATCATTCTTCCAGGCCATGATACTGGGGCAGAGACCTCTCCCGTGACTTCTTGTCCTCAGATCAGCTTAGTGAATCAATCATTCTTTGAAGACAATGAAGGAGCTTTCTCTGAGGAAGAAGCCACAAAACTCAAACAAGTTGCTCATGGGTGGATCATGGGAAACAAGTTGTGAGGTTATATTTATCTCTACCTACATTTCAACTATAGTTTCTCTGTTGACAAGTTTTAAAAGTTTTACAATACATATTGATAAGTATGGGTCAAATGTTAGATGATAAAGGAAACCTGGAGAAGAGAAAGGAAAGACTTGCTAAAATTGAAGGTTGCTAATATCCTTTCTTGATAAGGATTTCAAGCTATTTTGGGAATAGAATTCTTGATTTTCTACTCCTTCAAAAACCAACGAGTCTTCAAGGGCAAAATGAATTTAAAATTAGAGACTTCACCATGTGTATCAAATCTTCTCTGAATTAATGAAATCACAAATTTATTTACAATTAATTTTAAATTGAGACTTCACCATGTGTACCACATCTTCTCTGAACTAATGAAATCACCCATCTTTGCTAGAGGTTTTAAAGTGTATGGATCTGAATTACAGCTTGTTTTGAATTTGAATTACAGCATATATAAAATGGACGACTTCAAAACATTTTTCATCCATGTCAGAAAAATAGACGACTTTCATTATCACACAGAGTAATGTGAAAGGGCAGTCAAGTTTTTCCTCACTTAAGGTAAACATTGTCTGAATGCACAGAATGTACATTTCCCACCCCTATTTACTTACAAACTTGCAACATTTTTGTTTGTACCTGCACTAAATTAATCAGTTCCATTGATTTCACTGTTGCAGGACCAGATACTTATAGGAGATAGATAAACAAAGAAGTGATTGCTGAAGTCCGAAGTTTTCTGAAAAGTAGGCAACTGCAATTCTATTATAAAAGTCTCTTTAACTACCTATACAGAGGACAGCATGGCATAAAGTAGAGATGCCTGAAAAATGAGGTAGAGCAGCATTTGGTTGCAGAGCCCAAGGGTCATGCCTTCTGCAAGGTCTATAAAAGGGCTCCTACTTGGGTTATGATGCCAGTGAGACAATGGAGAAAAGAATGGTCCTCTTACGGAAATCAGGGTCTCTTATGAAGATCTCTTTTTCCTGCTTCTTGCTTTACCTATTAAAGCCTATTAAATCCTGTTTTTTTCATTATTGTTTTCAATGTGCCAAAAATAGGGATATAAATAACGCTGTAATTTCTGACATAAATATTTGGTCTGAAGTTTCCTGATTTACCTAAATAACATTAACTAGCATACTCCTATAATAGGTCTCTGCTACTGGGTGCAAGTATTTATATTAGAGATGAGATAATACCCTTTTCCATCCCCATACAAAGAGGTTCACTGACTGCCAAATATTTCAAACTTCCTTTGAATACATATTCCTGAGCTATGTTGTAGTTAAATTGTTTAGTGTATATGATATATTGCCATGAGTACATGCTAATTGCTCCTCTGCCTCAGAAACTATCCATGTGTTTCAACCACTCTGATACTCTGGCAACAAAAAACATAAAAGTTTTAGATAATAGCCCAGGACTTAGCAATTCATTTTTCTGCTTCTTCACAAGCATCCAGTGTGACATCAGATCATCATCTATGCACATATTCTCACTGATATTTGGGCACCTAATTTCCTGTGACTGGAACTAAGAAACTATATATAACGAAAAAGTTTGGCACTAGATCTCACAGCCGAATGCACAGTGCCAAGTGCTTGTCCTGACTAGGAAAAGGTTAGGCTCTTGGGCTGGGTTTCACAATAAACTTTGTTTTAAATTAACCAGTTGAAAACACCAAAGTAGATGTGCATCAGAAATCTTATTCTTCCAGGTATAGAGTCATGCCTGAGTTAGTATAGAGATCACCATGGAACTAGGCTTCACAGCCTTGAAAAGCTTCCTTGTGCTTAGATCCTGTATTCCTCCTTTTAGGCACGAGGGACTGGGTCACTTTGTTTTCTGAAAGAATGGCAGACTTTCATATAAAACTTCGGTGCCTGAGGTATTCACCAGGAAGAAAGAAATGGAGGTACATTTCTCCTCTCCTATCTTGGAGAGGAAAACATTCACACCTGCTTCTTTTTCTTACAAATGTTATGGCATAAGTACCAGGCTACAGAATAATTTGATGGAGGGTCCCCTTCTTCCTGTACGCTTGGAGTGACTGAGGAACCAAGAATACCAGATTCTTGGGTCTGTGAGGAAAGTAAGCATATCAGATGTTATTAGAAGTAGGGTTTGTTTCATCTAGCTTAAGACATCTATGGTACAGACACCTACAGCAGAGCTTCTCACCTTAGGCTTCTTTAAAGACTGGGAGAGAAATACACAGGTGTGATTCACCTGGCCTATTTTAGGCAGCATTGTAGATATCTGCATTTGGTCATGTGCATCCCACCATGTCATCCTTCTCTGTAGCCAAAGATGCAGGCTAGACATCAAAATAAGGTCTCTAATGGCATGATCCCTAGGTGTCTTTGAAAATACCACTTTGATATATTGTGTAGGCTGCTAATGCTACTCTCAGGAGTTGAAATTGTACAGGAAATTATTTATCATTAATATTTTCATTAGTTTTCTACTTCCAGTGCAATCTGACAGTGAATAGATTTTTAAAAGCGGTCACTAAGAACGATGGTAAAACATAACCCAGTACAAAATTATGGGTGTAGACAACCTAGCAACAACATGATAAACATCTTGTAGGACAAAATGTTTACAAAAACTTCCGTTCATAGTTCACCTCTGATAAACAGAACTTTACTAAAGCTGACACAGTTATGTTAATCTTTTCATTTATGAGTTGATAGTGAAAGTTGCAGGTCCAGCAGAATAACTGCAAGTAGGGTAAGTCAGACAGTTTTATATATTTGAGGTAGAGCAGAATAATTCAGGTATTTTCTGAAAACATGAAATATGTATATATAAGTACATGGTATCGCATATTGGCAAGTTCATTTGAATTTCTCACCTTTCTCTGGGTAGAGAAACCTGAGAAATACTCATAGAAAAAATGCTTTAAAGAGCTTTTAGTCTTGGCCAGTGTAGACAGCTGTAGAGGGCAATGGAAGTAGCATGAATAAAAATAACACATAAAACCTACATGTTATATACAGCATAATTCTATAACGGTGTTAAACTAACTATGTGGAATACTTTCTCTATATTTTTACCCATGGAAAATCTGTTGACTAAAACCTAAAATTTCCAGAGAATTTGATTGGCTGACTGATTAGCTTATTAGGGTGAAACTGTGCAAAAAAGAATTATTTTACTTGAGGGTAAGCCTCTAGGGGATTTTCCACAGAAGGGATACAATTCAAAATCCTTCCATTCTCCAAGAATCAGGAAAGCTTTTCATATTAATCTCCCAAAAAAGGAAAACAGCGAAAGAACAAACCTTCCCAAGCAGGTTGTATGTTGTGACAGGATCTCCAGGAAACTTTCAAGGGACTTTTTTTCTCTTTGCTGAATTTGTCTTTCAGGCATTTAGATAATTGGGCAGCAGTACAAAACTCTAATGTAGGTATTTACTTTATATCAGTTACTGTGTTAGTTTTTTTTCTCTTTGACATTTTATCAACATTTGTTCTCTACTAATTCCGTGTTACTTTTGACACCTTTTAACCTAGTTTAGACTTACATGTAAAGGCAAGCTTCTTTTATATGTAGGAAAAAGAATAGCTTCCTTTTGAAAAGTACTTGTGGAAACACATGCAAGATAGCTATTGTCTTGTCTACAATAACTTTCCAGAGAATTGTTGACTTGCCGATGATGATTTACTCAGTATTATTTATCTGTGATAATAAGTCAGGTAGTTCTGGCTTGCATGTCTATAAACAGCACATTTGAAATTGAACACATCTGCTGACAGTTCTTTCTTCATGCCATTCTAGCCACGTCTTAATTACTTTAAACGAGAAATTGTTTTTTGCATCTTAGCAAAGTCTTGACCTTGGAGTGCAGCTGGGTGTTCTACTAACTGGAAACATGGGAAATCGTGGAACAATATTATAGAGCTGAAGAAGCGTGGGTGTTCAAGACAAAAGCAGGTGTTTCCTTTTGGTGGTCCAACTTACCACATGAGAAACTGAAGTCCACCCAACAAAAGAACTCCTCACACACCTTTCTCACTTCTTGGTGCTGTACAAAATCTAATGCTCAAAACCAAAACCATGAAAAGTTAAAAAAAAAAACCCCAAGGAGGTATTATCACAGGCCAGAGAATTAGAAAACAAATTGCGTCTCTCATTAGACTGCCTTCTCATATCCAGGCCTTGAAAGAGGTAGATTATAGCACCTTTTCTACAATAGTTCAAGAAAGGAAACAAATCAGGTAGGTGTTGAGCTTCAGGTATAAAATTTAGAATAGAACAGTCAACAACTACTACAAGCAGCAATTTTGGTACTGTTAAGGGGTGAATAGTCTGAAGGAATGGGCTATGTGACAGAATGACAAACTGTATTTTTTAGCACTCAAACTCATCCTTCAGTTTGCTGTATCTGCTTTCTTCCCATGCTGATCTTCCTGAATTGCATCTCTATAATTAGTTTAGTGTTCATGAAAATTGCAAAGATGTGAGTCTAGTAGATCTTCCAGGTGGCAAACAGTAAAAGAAGAGGGGAGGATAATTTCATACCATCCTCTACTAATGTGTAATCCTGAAAAATACAGATAAACATGAGATCTTTGTTAAATATTCTGTGTAACACTAGACATGGGGAATGAATGTTTCATATAGTAACAATAGTAATAACAGACTTTACAGGCAATAATCATTACTTCCTTAATAGGATTATTTTAAGAAATATTAGCCAGTAAGAATATTTTCCAGTAATAATACTGTGGTGGTTTGACCCTGGCTGGATGCCAGGGGCCCACCAAAGCCACTCTATCACTCCCCTCTAGCCAGAGAGAAAAGTAAATCAAAAGGCTCGTGGGTCGAGATAAGGACAGGGAGAGATCATTTATCAGTTACCATCATGGGCAAAACAGACTCAACTTGAAAAAAAAAATTTATTATCAATCAAAATCAGAGAAGGAGAGGAGAAAAACTGCTAAATCTTAAAAGCCTTCCTCCCACCCCTCCCTTCTTTCTGGGCTCAACTTCACTCCCAGTTTCTCTACCTACTCCCCCCAGCGGCGCAGGGGGATGGGAATGGGGGTTGAGGTCAGCTCATCACACATTGTCTCTGCCACTTCTTCTTCCTAGGGAGAGGACTCTTCCCCTGTCCATGTGTGGGATCCCTCTCACAGCAGACAGTCCTCCACGAACTTCTCCAACGTGAATCCTTCCCACGGGCTACAGTTCTTCACAAACTGCTCCAGCATGGGTCCATAATTTCCACAGGGTGCAGTCTCTCAGGAGCAGACTGCTCCAGTGTTGGGTCCCCTGCGGGGTCACAAGTTCTGCCAGCAAACCTGCTTTGGCGTGGGCTCCTCCCCCCATAGGTCCGCAATGGCTTGCCAGGAACCTGATCTGGCGCAGGCTTCCCACAGGGTCACAGCCTCCTCCCTTCGGGCATCCACGTGCTCCAGTGTGGGGTCCTCCACGGGCTACAGGTGGAGATCTGCTCCACTGTGGACCTCCATGGACTGCAGGGGGACAGCCTGCCTCACCATGGTCTTCACCACAGGCTGCAGGGGAATCTCTGCTCCGGCGCTTGGAGCACCTCCTCCCCCTTCTTCTTCACTGACCTTGGCGTTTGCAGGGCTACTCAGATCCTCTCACCTCTCTTCTCTCTCCAGCTACTGAGCCACAGCCAGTTTTTTTCCTTCTTAAATACGTTATCACAGAGGCACTTCCACCGTTGCTGATTGACTTGGCCTTGGCCAGCGGTGGACACAGGGAAAACTTCTAGCAGCTTCTTACAGAAGCCACCCCTGTAACCCCCCACTATCAAGACCTTGCCGCAGAAACCCAATACAAATACTGAAAAGCCAATACCAGGATGCTCACATTTCTATGCCACAACTATACACATGTTCCTAGTAATGTCAAGTACGATTGGATAGATGTGCAATCAAAACCAAGAAACAATAAGAATAAAGAAAGCCTCCTCCATGCCAGAGGCACATGCATCAGGTCTAATCCTCTGTATATTCATAGAGTAGTAATACATATCTCAGGTTTAGGGGTTTTTTAATGATTCAAAAAAGGAAAGTGCAAAGTCCTGCACCTGGACAAGAATAATAATGGGAATAACCCATGCACCAATACAGGCAGGGGGCTGACTGGCCAAAAACTATCTCTGCAGAGAAGGACCAGAGGTCCCAGTGGACACCAAATGATATTTGAGAACATTTTCAGATTCATGCTTTATTTTTTTCATTCTTTAGGACACATAAAACCTTTCTCAAAGTTTGTTTACTTCTTCTAAGAGAAGTTAAAGGAAAGGATTTCAGAGAAAGCATCTGTTCAAGCACGGATAATACAGTAAATTTGCCCATCTTTTCACACAAAGTGCTTTCATCTGAGGAGAACTTTACAATCCATCACTTACTAAACCTTAAAATTTAACAGGTAAGTAAAATTTTTGGTTTGTAGAAGAATAAATTTGGGCAGATGTAGGAGATTTTCCTCAGATCACAGTGCAAAGGTCTAATGATGGAATAATCAAGGGGGACTACCTATGTGACCAGTGATTACTGTCAAGAATCTTGGTTTACAGTTAAAGCTTTAAAAGTAGGATCACAAATGTGGGAACACAGACTGACTTCAGGCATATATTCAGGCACTACAATGAGAAGCAGTTTTGCTTTAGGCTACCCCTAGAAGATTTTCCAGAAACCAGTTAAGGTCTTAGATGGTTCAAGAGAGACTGATCTCACTTAATTTTGACCATCTGAAACTGACCTGCCTTAACAAATGTATTTGTCTAGTCTCCATCTAATATAAAAAGAAAGACAATTCCCTCTAGAAGATGATTTATCCCACTTGTTTTAGGATGGGACCGCTGTCCTGAGGCGCAGCCTAATTCTTTTCAGTGCCTACATCTCAGGCACATGCCTGAGGCTGACAAAGATTAATTTGGGCTTTTGCTAATGAAGATACAGGAAAAAAAATATTTATATTCCTTTATAATCACTTTGCAAAATTTTGAGGTACAGACCACTAGGTAAGTGGGTTTGGGCTAGAGACTGTTATTGTTTGTGTACAAGAAGAGATAAACCAAAAAAAGTCTGAGGTCATAGTAAAAAACAATCTAAGTGTACACTTGTTACTAATTTAATTCTCCCTCATGCAAATTTTTAATGTCAGGGAACTATGTTGTTGTCAGTAATTAGTTTTTGACCCCAAACCCTTTACCTCTTATGATATTTGAAAGAAGGTGTGCCTTTAAATTACCCAAAAGATAATTTAATTATTTTTTCAGAATAATCTAATTGAAAGTCTTTTCACAAGGAAAAAATATTTTTGCATATTACATTGAGAAAAGTGAAAATATAATTTATATCCAAAACTTCATCAATATATAGAATACTTGAAATAGTTGTCAAAATATTAAGTATTTCAACAGTGATCAATTTTTCTAATAACTTCTTTTAAAGTAAAAAATAATAAAATATGCAATTGTCAATACGCAAAATTATTTTGGTTTTGTTATTGGCCAAAACTATGAGAAATCCATTTCCTTTACAGTTTTACTACCTATATAGTCTGCTCTTGGATTTATCATTTACATATTAAGTTAAAATCTGTCCCATGTTTTCTGCTGTGTCAAAAACCGTATTTCATATTGAACTTATTATCACTTCTGAAACTCTTTATGAAACAGTAGGGTTGAAGGGTATATTTATATGAACAGTAACTTACAATGATCATAGAATCATAGAATCATAGAATGCTTTGGGTTGGAATGGACCTTTAGAGGTCATCTAGTCCAACCCCCGCATCTAGCCCAACCCCTGCAATGATCTTCTAATACACAGAGCAATTGTGACTGAGCAATTAATCTCTGGTGAAGGATTAAATATGTACCCATCTCTAAATGCGTATGTTCAAATACTATGTTACATTGGGGCTGTAATGTTTCACTAAAAGGAATATTTAAAACAAAATCTAGTGTAATCTTTTTTTTTTTTTTTTACATATTCTTCATGCTGGTCATTGAAAACACCAGACAACTGGGTTTAGAACCTTCTTCACTGCCTCACGCTTACTTCATATGCAGGGAAATGATTGACCCCACATTGTTTCAGGGATTAGAGACTCACTGTGTAGCCTGTAACCTGGTCACACAGAAATACCCACCATCTGAGCAAAATTATTAGAGGACTGCTTGGGGGAAAATTCCCCAGCCAATGATAAACAGCCTTAACAAAGAGGTTTCTTCTCTTCTGTCTCCATTTGCATGGGGCTTGACCATGAATAACAGCTTTATGAATCTCATAACCATTTTTCAGTAGAGGAGAGAAAACTTCTTTATTGTGTGCAACACTGATTCCTAATGGCACAGGGAGCTGATTAGCATACCTGAAAACATTGAAATACGTTGTAAAATAGATTTCTATGACTAAAACATTTCACCGGAGTGAGGCACATGCATTTTAATACTGACAACTTTGTTCAAAACTAAGCACTGGACAAAAGCAATGTGGGCTTTGTGTGTGATGAGTTCTGTGACAGACAATTGGCATAGAGGGATGAATAGCAAGGACACAGATAATTTAACTGAATCACACAGGAATGGAAAATCTAGCTAAGGGTAGAGGGTGAAAACCCTACTCCAGGAAAGTTGTCCTGGAACCTTTACAGCTTGATACTGAAAAACAAATTCTAGGTCTCATGTGAAATGCCATAACGGCAACACAAAAGAGTGTTATAAACTGAGCATTACAACAAACACAACTATCCAAGCTGCAGGATCTATTTTTAAGACCTCATTCAAAGCAACTACGCATAAAAAACTACAGAGAGCTCAGGTTTTCTGTGTTGAAGGATAAAGTGCACCACTTCTTCACATTCAAGGATTTTACTCAAATTAATGCCTAAAGCAGGAAGCTAGCTTTTCTGGAAATTTCAGCCTTGAAGCTCCAGTTGCCTCTTTCTTTAAGCTATTTTACATACCAGATGCAAAAGATGGGCAGAAATCCTATTTTTTTTCTAGTTTGTAGTGCCTATTTTTACAATGAAAATGCCCACATTTGGCTTTTTTTCTGTTTGTAGTTATACCAATCACTTCAGCATATGTAAAAGTATACTAATGTTTAGCCAAAAAATGGAAATCTGCTTCTACAGGTTCTTTTTTCCTTCAGTTGCTTTTATTTGGCACTGCACCTTCTAGTATCAACTGGTCTCATCAGGCCAAAAGGAAGGAAGGAAGGAAAGACTTAGTTTACAAAGCTCTGCTGTTGCTGGCACTAATATTTTAACAGTCAAGAGTGAGTAAAGAACGAAAATGTGAACTAACATGCATTACAATGTCCACACAAAACAAAATATTAAAGCTCAAGACTGTAACTTCATTCTCACAATAAAATGATATTCTGCAACTCATACAAATATCTTGACCTACAACCTAATTTATTTTTTTTTAAATCAATGGCGGAATTCATAAAAATTGCCGTGTGAACAACTATGAAACCTTGAACACACAAATTATCCATATGATTACTTCA
>JAKFQP010000380.1:547203-601161 GCA_023375905.1 Nycticorax nycticorax | reverse complement strand
CAACACTCCAGAAGTTACGCCATCCTCTGTTCCAAAGGACCACGTGCCGGAAGGGTTGCGGTTGGTTGGATTAGCGCATCTACTTCTGATGACAAGGGAAGTCAGTGAAAAGGTGACCGATCTGCTTGGAAAGAAGAGACTCCCAGAAGGTTTTATTTTTAGTTTGTATGCCACACCACAAACTGACAAGTATTCCTCACCATCCATTTTAATTTGGAATTAAAGGAGGACGAAACCCCACTTTAGAACAAAGGTATTTGAAAGTAACAGAAAAGCTCATGACTATTTGAGTTCCTAAGTATTATTTTTAAAATCTGACATTTATTCAGTTTCACAAAGGATGTAACATCTCATGACTCCAGATGCTGTCCTATTTTCCTGCTAGCGCTCTCAAACTGAAAGGTAATCACTTCTATTTTTTGGCAGAGACATAAATACATCCTGCCTAGTTAGGAGACCCAAACCTGTCCAACCATCTAGTTTATTTACAGGCTGGTCTTGAAGAAAAGCAGTACTGACACAAGAATCCTTTCATTTCTCTTCTGTGTGCTCAAACACATCGGGCACGTTAGGTATTCTGTACTGGGCTTTCTTGAGTGTGCACGAGCTACTCATTACATCCACACAGCCATTACAGCAGAGCCTGGTCACCATCACCAAATCCCAATAATACACAAAAATCTCTGATTTCCAGCAAATTACAACAGGACAAAGGACGCCTAACCTGTCGAGGTTCATGGAACCCATCCAGCACAATACATCTGTTTGAAGTGATGTCCAACAGAAGGGAAATAAAGGGAGAAACTCCTACTTCAATACTCAAATGAGTCAATTCTATGTTAAAATTTAATCTAACGTGAAACATTTCAACTCAATCTATGCGTTAAACCAATCACTGAGTATCACTCTCCTCAAAAAACAATACCAAAAATTCAGTAAGTCAAGCAGCACAAGAACCACCCAGCACAGGCCCTTGAAGTTCCCAGAAGTCCCAAGCAGAAACAAATTAAGCACCCATTCTGGCGCCAAACTCACAAAAATCCAGCTGCAAGCACAGAAGGATTGCACGTAGGTGTGCGCCCCACGGCAAGGAGGACTGAAGCTGCATGGTGTGAGCCAACAGGAGGAAGTATTTTACCATCAGCCACTCAACTCTTGTGTGTGTCTCAGTACAGGCGGGAAATAGAAGCTTAGAAAAACCAACAATTAAAGAATGATTCACTTCTTCCTTGACGCGTCCTATTCCCTCCCATCCCATCTCCCAAAACCCATCAGGAAACCTCAAGGTCAACAGTTTAAAACAGATTTAGAGTAAATGCATGTATAGTTTTACTGGGTAGTAAGTTTGTATTGAAGGGATGCTAAAGGGTTAACAAAAGACCTTTGTGAAGCTGGAGCTGGAATGTGATACTAGCCCTGAGAAAACAGAGGAGGATCCAGCTTAAAGTACAAACATTGCGGTTTAGGTTAAACTTACCAACTGTATGAGGTGAGAAACTGTGGATAAGAACCTAACAGTGTGAGGAATGTGCATCCTTAGAGACAAAGGAGAGATCTGTAGTAAATTGCCTATCTTTGCTGCTGGCCTTGGAAGGCACTTAGGGGACAAAATGTCTAGCATTTTGCCCATATGAGGACAGCCAGGGGCAGCACCCACAGACCTCTGGAGTGGCGGCTCCTCAGCATTCGCACACGGACCTGCAGTAGGGGACAGAGCGACTGGGAAGATGCAGAAAGAAACCAACCAAGGTACAACAGAATCGGTATTGCTGCATGTTGACACCCCCGTGACGTGGAGGCGAGTCCTTACCCGCCGTGGTTCTCAACAAGCCCACAGAGGCTCCCAGAGATGTTTTGGTTCTCTGGCCAAACGCCAGATTGGGTAATAACACTCCACCCACTGCGATTCCCTTGGCATTTTCAGTTGAGCGTGATGTTCCCAGCTTCCTGACCTAAAAATTGTGGTGCACTATTTCTGTGCGCTGTTTAAACAGATGCCGCATTCCAGCCCAGATGCTGCTCGACTTCAGAGCAGGCTGACACGATCCCTATAGTAAATTTTACTGGTTTTTAATCCCTGAAGCTTCTGCTTCAAGTAGAATACTCAACACCCACGCTCTTCTCAGACCGCAAACGCCTTGCACCATGTTTCAGTGCACAACCACGTGCCTAAATTCTTAAGGCCTGGCCTATCCAGGGCTGATGGTAGAAACACTCTTGACGAGGTTCAGAGCCCACCTTGTATTTACATTTATTCTAAATAAATGAAAGCTATGTTATTTCCAAACTCTTCGGATCATGGAAATAGGAGCGGGTAACACCTAAGGTGACAAGGATGGCCGTGCGAAGGACACTCATGTGAACGTAATTTGGTGGCTGTGCAGGCAGCGACCTGATGGATGCTCTAACAGGGCCAGGCGACGAGAGAGGGCGCGGGACATTAAACTGTTCTGCGGCCGCCCTCTCCCAGCAGCGCTCCACCACAGCGTAGGGGATGGAGAGGTGAGCGCACGGACGAGCCCGCAGAACCGTCTGTGTGCACGCTTCTGCACCGCACCCATTGCCGCTACCTGGGCTGCACTGGAGGCGTGCGGCCGCGAGACCTTCAGGCTGCAAACAGTGCGAGGTAATAAAAAATACAAGATGTTTTGTATTATAAACTCCGATCTCATGCCCTGTGGGTGCCTATGGGTCAAATCTTTCTTTTCTGTCATTTAGCTTCTCGCCTTGCTCTCGTGCCTCATTCCAGGAGCCCCTGGTGCCGGGGCAGTGGGGAAGCCACGCAGTGTGACCCGGCGCGGCGAGGTGCCCTGTGCCTACCAAACGAGGCTGAGGGGTGATTATCGTTATGGGACAACGTTAGCACTGGCAGCCTTAGCTGCAAAGAATGATCAGTACATCCGCGTAAATCATCCCAGAAGGTGCAGAAGAGCACCGGGCTTTGGGGACATGTGACCCAGCTTTAAGCTGATGTTTTCTCAAAGCCAAAGCTAATGGCACAATTTAAGCTGGGAGAAGCTGGCAAAATAAACCGAGCTGGCAAAGAAAAAGATGCAGCTGTAAGGAGGCGATTACCAGCACTTGGCAGATTCAGCAGCCACGCTGTTAGAACACAGGGTGTAAAATTAAGCAAGAACGAAGCAAATTTTACTCATGCATTATGCAAGCCCCGCACTTGAGGCGGGACGCAGCATCGCTGCCGAGCGCAGGGAAACCCTTCCCGGGGGTGCAGAGACTGCCGCGCTTGCACACTGCTGAATCTTCACAACACGATGGAGTTGCACGTAACAAAAAGAAAAATACCAACCCCATAGCAGAAAATACCTGCTACCTTCAGGTAAAGCTACACGAAAACATGCATTTTACCTCGACAGAGACCTTCCCCCCTTAATTAGCAAACACAGGGCCGCATTGCAGTGATGTACCAACGTACCAGGTCCTGCTTTGGTCACTTCCATTTGTAAGAGCAATTATTCCGATACAGGAAGCCACTGTTGCATTAAAACTGCCTTTAGAGACACCTCCATAGAAATAAATCGTTTTCTCCTCCTCAGCAGGGGAATGTGCTGGCAGACAGCGACAGCAGGAACGACAGACCAAGGCACCTCCATCCCCTGCTCCCCACAAATCCAGCCAGATCTCCGGTTTCCTCAGTCTGCCTCTCTCTGCCATCTGCAATAAGGGAGCTGAACGGGGAACACACCCAGCGTTACTTTTACGGAAGGCTTTAAAAATGAACGGGACGACCCCAACAACCAAAAGAGGATTTGTGATCATGTAAGGGTTTTTTAATTCTTTTTTTGAAAGCCTGCAGCAAAACCTGATTTTATTTACTGAAACAAAGCACGTTCATCTTCAGCTGCTTTTGTCCACAATCCTAAACCATTCGTTGGCACCCCAGATGTCTGTCTGTACCTAAGGCGCATCAGCTCCTGATCTCACTCGTGTGAATAAAGCTACAACGATGATTTTCTTACACTCATTTATCATTTGATGAAAGGAACACCAAAATTAAATTCTTAGCTGGCAAGTCTCTGGAATTCTTCTCTCTTCTTCCCAACTGAACTGCCACAAAACTCTCTTCATTTATATAAACGTACAGGGATATAAACGTATATAAGTGTCAGCTGCCAGTGGAACCTCTCTTAAGCAAACTATTTTCATCAGCACTCCCTAGTTCCCAAACGTAACTAAAATTCCATTTTTCCCTTTGATGATAGCAGCAACTTATTCTACTTTTGCAGTTACTCTATGCTCAATCAAAAATGTTCTAACCAATTAAAGGTATGAATGGTCATACCTTAAAAACCCGAGCTGAAATTAAACAAGGTTATTACTTTAGAGTAACACATGAGAAAGCAAAGTCACCCTCCCCAGAATTTGTAGAGGTTTAACTGGAAAAATCTCATTTAACAAGACACAAATCCAAAGGTTGCTTCTGTGGCAGTACCCAAAATCGTTATTGTTCCAGTTTAGTTCCCTACAATTACTTTCATTTCCTAAATTTCTGATTTTTCTTTAATGTCCCATCCAACGGGCGGCTCCTGACGGTCAGGACAGCAGCACCTCTGTAAGCTGCTGTGCTCTAACGCAGCCGGAGCCAGGACAAGCCTATTCCCTAACGACGGGCGACTGCCAGCGTGGACCGTTTACTGAGTTGCTTCGTATGTAAATACCGTCTCCCATTTTTCAACCAATACTTCTCCATGCTGGATTTTTCATTTTTAATCTATTTTTTTCACTATTTCTTTTTGTGACCTAAAACATCCAAGATTTTTATTAAAAAAATAAAGATGTTTCAGTAATTCTTTGTAGAAAGCAAAATATTTTAGGAAAAAATATTTTACATTGCAAACGTAAGTTTTTGTTGTTAAATGTATGATTTTTTTGATTTGGTATTTTCTATTTTTAATGCATTTTTACAAATAGCTCTGCTGATAAAGGCTCTATGCGAAATTTTGATTTGGGGACAGAATTTACTGCCTAACAGTAACAGAAGATACCCAGTGTTCATGTTCAGCTGTGATTTTACCCTGGAATAAACCAGAACAAATCCCGGTGGTGGTGGTTTATTCCTATTCCAAACCTCTAAGTGAAGGCAGAACAAAATAGAAAGACCAGTTTGATTTCCTAAACAATCATCATCTCTTATTCATTTGCACAGAAATAAATAAATACCCACCGTTCCCCGTAACACAAGCACAGCGTCACCCGCGTTTCCGTTTCCGCAGTACGCACTTTCTCAACGCAAAGCCAAGCCTGCCGTGGGGCGCGTTAAGGTGAGCGATGCCTTGGACCTCCAACGCAGAGGGCAGCTGCCTTCAGCTCCCTCCCTCAGCAGCAAAGATGCAGCTCAGTCCGCTCAGCAGATGCCCAGATCTGCTCAGACCTCTGTCGATGCAGAGCTGTGCTTCACAGCCTGACAGGCGCGTCACGCTCGCCACCACGGGACCTCGCACTCCAACGCACGCGTTGATCGGTGATCTCCCCTGCAGAAGCGCCTGCTTTATTTGAACTCACCCCTTGGCTATCAGCAAACATACGTTTTACTCCCTTTCAGAATCGTTCACTGCCAAGTACGGCCGCTCAGCCAGCCTTCGAAACCCAGTAACACACAACTGCGGCGAATGGATTCCTCAAGTCAGGTGTCACCACGGCTGGGAACTATTTCTGCCAATACTGGGAAGCAACTGAGGTAGGCCTGGGAAACCCCGCTATGGCGTACAACATTAGGCAGATCAAAAAGAGGGTAATTAGCTGGCAAATTGCTCATTAATATTGCCTTGTGTTGCAGACCCCATGAACCACCCAAATGACACGGAGCTTTTATCGTCATTTTATCGTCTCGATCACCATTTCTGCTTTTCTCTTCTTCACGAGCCTCCTTGTCCTACCTCTTTCTTTGGCTCAAAGGGATGCCCTACTTCTGATTCTCTTCCTCGCCGACAGCAGTTCAGGCCTTCGTTCAGGCCTTGGGACTTCACTACACATCTGTCATGACCGGTTCTTCTATAGATATGCTTTCTTGGCAGAAAGCAATTAAGAAACACAGCCCTCAGAAGAGCCAAGTACTGTTAGGAGTGTAAGTGCTCTAGTGCGCTAAGGGGATTTATATTCCCTCTTAAGTTATTCCAATGCTTATAATACATCCTGGAGAACTGCAGCGACTGAGGCCCGACAGATGTAGGAGCTCAAGCCGCAGAACATATGCAACTCTTGTAACCGTGCGGAAAGATTAGCAACGGGATAACAAAACAAGGCAAAACTGGACATCACCTTCTCTGGAAACGTCACATTTTGCCTCCTGCTGCTTCTTGAAGGCAGCAGCTGAAAAGTGCGACGGCAATGTTCTCCTCCGTTGTCTTGACCATACACTAAGATTTGAGAGGGGGAAATCACGGAGCGGTTTAGAGCCTCTTGGAATGCAGTCGCCTTTTAAAAACGTTAAAGACTGTGACTTCTGTGGGAATTGAACACGGACAAAACAGAAAAAAATCCAGAAGGCATAATTTCTCTTAGAATCAGTCAAAAATGGAATTGCTATTTAATAAAGAGCTCAGAAAATAGAGGGATTCATGGGGCGTCCCTTCCACAAGGCCTAACGCATACGTATCCTGCGCACACAGGCACGAGCCAGCGAAACAGCGTACTCTCTCATTCTCCAACTACCGATTCTTCTCTCTGCAGCTCTTCCACAATTTCTGGTCAAATTTACCGGCTTTTTCCGCATAAACTAGAACAATTTTCAAGCACAGAACTCCGCAGCAGCGCAAACAAAGTTCTCGCAGAACCATCGTATTTCCAGTCAGGCACATGCCTGCACTGATGTAATGTTCCTCTACGACTGGGTGGGATCCCCGAACCCGTTCTCCTCGCTATGTGCATTACTGTGCTCATTTCAGAAGGAGCAGTCAAATACAACAAAACATGACTCAAGGCGAAAGAAAAGTCCCCAACTTTCCCTTCAGCAGCCGGACTTCTTGCTGCTATTCCATACGCTCCTTAACCACGCCACGCACTTGGGCATTAGCCACTATAAACAGTCCGGGGCAGCCTGCGAGACCAGTAATCCCCCCCGGCTTTGAAATCCACTGTAACCTGACCACATAACACACGTACCCAAACGCCCAGAGACGCTTCTGAAAGCCACTATATGTTTATCTGACCCCTGGTGAACCCCTAATAAAATAGTTGGCTGGGGGGGCATACAAACAACAACTAACATTTACACAAGCTACAGTTCCCACCGAGAGCCTCTCGGTCACGTCCAGCCACCAGAGTTCCAGCTCCCGCACCTCAAAGCTGAACTCTCTCCTGGGCTGGAGAAGCTGAAGGTCCGTCTTTAACAGCAACATTCTAGAAAACTGCAGCTGAAGTCAGCCTCCCTAAAAACACGGGATTAGGCTTTCGTTTAAGAATGACACACCAGGGCTCCAGCAGTGCTTTGAAAACCCTGCTCCTCCCAAAAGATGTGCAAGTGCCCCACAAATCGCTGGGGAGGAAAGGGAGCCGAGGCCACGTGCAGCACCTTCTCGAAGGATTCAGTTATTTACATCAGGACCCACCGATGGGTTCATCTTGGACCCTGATGCAGCACTTCAGGTACGCGGCGGGTGGGAGAATCGTAGCCTGAGGTTAAACAGCAGAGAACAGCGACCAAGGGAAAACCTGGGGTGAAAATGTCAGGGGGCAGAGAAATGAGATAGCAGGAACGGAATCAGAGAAAGCACGCTGACACGTATTCAGACCAGGGTTTCCAAAGGTACTCAGTACGGTCTTTCAACCATCTGACCCGAGCAGCGCTTACGGTCAAGTAGGCATTAGACTTGGCAATACCTGACATCATGCTTTTGCTTTAATGATTTTCCTAATGGTAAGGAAAAAGACCAGAACACACTGTAAGAATTCGAAATGCCGAGTTTATCTGCCACGGGAACGCGTGGTACCTGCGGGTTATTTATGGTTATTTATGAGGATGCCAAGGCTACACACTGACCAGAGGGAGAGGCCGCTGTGTTGAGGCCACCGCAATGCTGATTAGCGGACAGTTAACTAGGCGTCTTAATTTCTTTAAATGAATGGCCATTTACCCCAACACATGTTCAACCCTTTTCCCTGCCAAGACAAAGATGGCGCAGACCTGCTACATCTTAGCGGTTGGAACCGACAGCCTGGTTTGTCAGAGAAAGGCCATCCGAGACCGCGTCAGCCTGCTGGTCCGGCACTGCTGGACTCGATGATCTTAAAGGTCTTTTCCAACCTAAATGAGTCTGTGATGATGAAAATTCAACTTAGAATCATGTGAGGTTTTGTTTAACTAATTCTAAGAACAGGACAGGTACTGCTTCAGGTAGATCAGTCAACAATATCTACCACGAGGTCTTTATGGGGGTAATTAATTATTCACTTCCTTTTCAGTCAGTAAAAAACCCAACCCAACAGGGTAATCGGTAGCGGACTCTCTCAGGGTGAAAAGTGAACACGTGCAAAAAGCCTTGAAAAGTTTGTTTCACGTTGTGCATGTTTTAATAAAATCAGCTACCAATTCATTTTGTTTGTGTCCTGCAGTTCTGCACAACGAGCTGGTTCTGTATATTTAAGGTTTGATTACAACTAAAGCAGGAAGGGCAGAACTCCAAAAAATATTTGCTGCAAATGTTTGGCCAGAAACTTTAATCCCCATAAAATTCAGGAACGTAACTAAAGGCAAGGGAGAGCGCTCTCCAACTCCAGGCTCACAGAAACCCATCTGAAGGAGGCTGCATTTGCTGCGGAAGGGGACGCAGCGCAGGGAAAACACACACATCAGCTCCATGGAGAATGGGGCTGGCGCTGCCAACTGGCGACTCCAAATTCTTCTCTCCCTCCTCCTCCCGCATCTGTTTTGGCTGGCATCCGAGGCAAGAAATCCAGCTGATGTCACCCACCCCATCCAGCACCGCTGTACCTCGCTGCTCAAGGCGAGAACGAACCCGAAAAGCATGGGGGCAGCTTGGCGACCTGGGGAGAGGAGAGGCCACCGATGCAGAGTGGCCGCCTGGAGCAGCGCAGCGAGAGCCCGCCCGTGAGCGCCGCCGCCACCGTCCCCAAGCGCTGCCGTCACCTCGCGGGTCCCCAGCTCCCGGTCTGCAGCCAGCAGGATCAGGGCGGCGGGTCGGGGAGCAACCAAACCAATAGCATGTGCTGATCGTAACAGACGTTCAAAAAACCACCGTGCTTTGATGGTGTAGTCCTTCAGCAAAGCTTGTGCCTGCCCCAAATTGCCCGCCTCCCCTCTCCGCCACCCCTCGGCCCCTTTAAAAGGATTGTTCCTTTGCTGCTATGCCTCCAACCGGCCCTTGGCTGGAATTGCTGCGCTGCAATGGCCATTGGGGATTTTGGGGGGCTCTAGCAGATACCCAAGTGTGGACAGTACCCACAGTGAAAATGACCCCGAGTGGCCAGCCTGAGCAGCTTCCCTTTGCCTTGGAAGAACGACTGAGCTGAAGCTTTTGGAATTACTGGGGCTGAAGGGAAGGACGGAGTAGCAAAAGGAAGCTCACGAGTGCAGCTTCAATCATGCCGAAGTCAACGCCGGGATTCCCAATGACTTCAGATTGGTCCAGGTTTAGCCACATGCCTTCAAATCACACAAACCAGCCAGAATCTTGTCCCGCTGCCTGAGCCTCCAACACAGGCACGACCGACCCCGCTGAGCGGGGCCTCCCAGCAGATGGGGCACAGGCACCCTCGCTGCCCTCACCGAACCTTTCGGTTCACGGGGTGACGATCAGCTCCTTGCAGGACGCGGGTCCCATTCCCACCCCTCTCCCTCGCCCAGCTGGTTTCTGGTTTGGGGTCGGTGGCTTTGGCTCTCCCCCGTTCCCCCGGCTCACTCCACAGCGGGGCCAGGAGCCAGACACGCAGCAGCACGAGGCCCTCACAGCGGTGGGGAGGACGAGGACATTTGCGAGGCTGGAAGCGAATGGGGAAAGCCGATAACGTCACAAGTACTGTAAACTATATAAATAAATAAATAAATAAAGTCTTCCAGAGTCGCCCCGGAGCTCGATTCACATGCCCTGTAGAGTGCTTCTTGCAACCCTATGCCTTAAAACGTCAAATATGAGAAACCCCTCGTGCGCCTGCCTAGGGCTAGAACCCCACGCTGTGGATTACCGGGTTCGGAAAGGCCGACCGTGAGCAAGCGCGCGGCTGCCGGAGCGCAGGCTGCATCGCCCACCGAGCGCACTCGATTCCCAGCGAGCACAGCTCCCTCGTGTTTATACCAACTCAGGGTGCTGGCAAGCGTGCCGATAGCGTTTCTAAAAATAATGAAGTGTCAGCAACCCAGCAGCTACAGCAGCCCCCGCCTCCGGACCTTCGGGGAGAGAGCACGGGGCCGCAGCAGACCCTGCTCAACCACAAAGTCGCATTCCCCTCCGCGGATTCGAAGCAAATAAATGCCAGGTGGAAACAGGATTCTGCGAACGTAAACCCATGCTTGAAGCAGATCACAAGCGACGGAGCAGTTCGCGCATTCGTAATTGAAGGCCTTTACCAGACTAAGGACGGAGAGAAACGTATTCCTGCCTGAACACACACAACTCGCGTGAGAGGAGTTCTGCACTGCCCAGCACGACATGCAAAATGTAATGGATATAATTCTCAGCTGTAATAATAATGCTTTATGTTTTATCTAGCAACAAGAAAACATTTTAAGCAATTGTGTTCTAACATAATGACTCAAATAATACTGCTGTTCCCAGGTGCTATTCCCACACCTGCACACACTGTGGGTTTTATCTACAGGATGTGGAGAAGAAATTATTTTAAAAGCAGAAAAAGTTTGGGGTTGGGTTTTTTTAAATCACATGAACAGTTTTAAACACTCACTTGATGTAAAACTCAGGCCTTAGCCTTCTCAAGACAGATTATCATCAGCCTTGTCTGAAAGGATTCTCACTGCTGGATGAGCACCTCCCTCTAAAGCAGCTTGCTTTTGAGAACAGAAGCATTTCAAAGGCCGTGGTGCAGAGCTTCAGGCTTGTGCGTGTCCCCCAAACTGCTGAAGGCTGACGGTAATGCTGAATAAGCAGGCTCCTGGTGCCTTATCTGTTATAAACAGTGACTCGGTGTTGTTATTTGCCATTAAAAAACCCAAACACCACTTTATGTAGCAGGATTAAGCATGTAAGACTCCAACACAGAACTGAGAAGGCGGCCAGCCGGGTCATAGACATCTATGGCTGAATCTCCCTCTCCCTGAAGATAAAAATCCCCCCGATAAGGGAGCGGATGTTCCCTCACCCTTCCTAGAACACAGGCCCCCCCGCCGGGAAATGCTGGCCGCCCCCCAGGTTATTCGTCTCCCCCCAAGGCCAAAGGGAAGCCGATGCCTCCCGCCAGCGACTGAGCGACGCCCCGTTCAGGGCTTTTCTCTGCACGGCTCCTCGCAGCAGCAGCAGCACGCTTTTCTCCTGACCTTGGCTTCCAGCAGCCCATGCCCCCTCCCCGCGGCTTGGGACCTGGAAACCGGGACGGCATTTTGGCACCGGTAACGCCTGGGCCTGTAACTCCGGAATTAGCTTTTCCCACATCCCTATATTTATAATAGCAGAGGATTTAAATAGGGCGGGGACGAGTTTTTTCCTTTTTATTTACCCACTCTTTCTGGGGTCAGCGTGGCCACACCGCTGGTTTTATTGGTGTCTTTTTCTGTACGTAACTGCTGACACCTGGAAGCTACCAAGGCTGTCCTGTTGGGTGAACAAAACCAGATAAAAGCAGCAGATTTTAGGTGAACGCACGCAGTAAGACATTTTACAGTAAGATTGAATCTGGAAGCTAAGGGGACAGGACAGATTTGGGTTTAGAATAGCTTTTTGAACCAGAACAGTCATAAACCGCGCACATTCCCGACTCCTCCGTTACCCGACAGCCCTTCTCAAACAGGAAAACTGCTAAACAGAACAAAAAGCAATCGAGCCTCTGCATCTGGGTTATCACCTGTAACGCCCCGGCGCTGGATCTACGCGAGAGCCGCTCTGCTGGCACCCGCAGCGTTAGGACCGGGTCAGCCTTTCCACTATAAACTGAGGGCCCCTAAGCTCCGCTTTAGCGAGCTCACCGCGTGCTGAAACCCAGCGTACGGTTTTTTCCACACAGGAGCAGACAGTTTATTACTGCTATTAAAAAAAGCGATGGTATTTCCAGCTCTTCTGCTCCAAGGTTTATTCTGGTTTCTTTACAGGGAAATAGCAGAAGACACAGCTTTCAGGGAGAAAAACACCTAAAAAATGAAGCCTAATAACACCCAGAATCGTTTCCCAGGGGACCTGGAGGATGTGTAGGGATAGGGTGAAGCCAGCTCTGCCAGTTCTGGGCTCTCTGAAAGCTTGACTACAAATTACGTATGGCTTTCTCGATTCCGCAAGCCAAGGTACGCTGCCTGCAACGTGCTGTTCGTCCTCCACTGACAGGAGGGGGCAAAGACAAGACCCAAAGTCAGTCGTCCTTGTAGGACTGGAAGCTCTGCGCCTGTTTGAACGCGGCAGCCTGCCCCTTCCAGGCCAGGAGGTTTAGGAACAGATGCACCCGCCAATGGAGAGGCCAATTAAGGGGCCAGGTGATTCCTGGAGGGGGGGAAGGAAGGGGGCACTAGGGGTGTACGGGGGTCACACGCGAAGGGAAGGCGCAGAGCGGGCTGTGACCCCCGGCAGATCCCTCAAGAGAAGGGGGTGGGAAGCGTGGTTGCCTCTGGGCAGAGCCCACCGTGCTCAGGGGGACCCCTTCTTTCGGAGCAGCCTAGGGGCAGGCTGTGGAGGAGAGGAGGGACAGAGAACGGATTTGATCCCAACAGGAAACCTAAAAGGACTTGAGGGATGGAATTCATCACCTCTACCTGCAGATGTCAACAACGTCCTTACGGGCAGAGGCTTTCCAGATCCTCATCTGCGCTCCTTGTATAGCAAGCAGAGAGAGGGGGGAAATTCATAGCGCTGCTCATTTGAGCTATTTTAGACGCCTGGCTAAGGGCAACATGAATTATGTTCTGGAAATGCCTGGTAGAGGCCGGGCAGCAATCCCTGAAGTAGGTCTCCAAACTTAGACATGGGCAATAGAAGAGATAAAATCGCAGTGTAGCATCAGTCCCGCGTGGCGCCGAAGGAGAAAGCAGCCTTTTAAAGGTGCCACCACCTTCGCACCCTTCGCCTACCGATTCAGCGCCTGACTGCTTCCCACCAGGCTTTCACTGCTTCAGAGGGCCTCTCAATTTCCCAGGATACGTTCCCGGTACGGCCAAGGCTAGCAAACAGACTGTCAGCAATGCGACGGTCCTTGGTTTGCGCCACTTAGAACGCTGTACCGCCCTCGGGAACCGCTTCTGGAATGGAGGGTGCAGAGGGCCCAGCTGCGAGCATCGCACGCCCAACACCAGAGGCGGGAACGCAGCCGATCCGAGCCCAACACCAGAGGCGGGAACGCAGCCGATCCGAGCTTCCCCGCGCAGGCGACCGCCACGCCGCCTGCATGCATGGACCGACAGGCAGAGGGAGGGAGAGGCTCCAGCGCCAAGCGCGCCACAGCCCCGCGGAGCGGCTGCTGGCTCTAACACGTTCATCGCCCACACGCAGGACAGGCGGGTCACAGTCACCGACACGCTCCTTAGGAACAGCATTTGTCCTATTTCTGCCTCGTTATTCCGTGGAGTTCTAGGACGTTTAGGCTCGGTTCAGAAGTTACAAGAGACGCAATTAAATGTCTTTTCCAATCCAAAAGCACCACCCCTTCCCATACCAACCCAGGTCCTAAGAACGCACCAGCGTGGGGGCTCGTTGGGGGCGCTGAATGATGTCACAGGAAGTGCTGAACACCGCGTCGCCGACAGGCTGGCCAACGGCCGCGGGGCGGGCCGGAGCAGCAACGCCAAGAGAGAAGATTAACATCTCTCTCTGTGGACTGCTTTAACCAACCTGAAACAAATAAACTGCTGCAATGGCTTTGGGGTGGGTTTGTTGGTTGGTTGGTTTTTGGGGGTTTTTTTTGGGGGTGGGGTGTTAAGATATCCCTTTGCATTTTATTTCACCTTTAAAGATTCCCATCGGTTTTTTCTTGTGCTGATGGCAATATCCAAACCATTTGGTGTCTCGGTGCCACCTCAGGAAAGAGACCTTCAGGCTTTGCCATAGTTTACACCGAAACATTTCTTTTTTTTTTAATCAAATGGATCAGTTTTGGTACAAAAGTAAAGAACCAGAAAGTTCAACCTAGAATTGAATTTCATACTGACCCGAATACATCTCTTACTTTGCAAATCACACCGGTAAAAACACAGAACAACGTTATTCCTCCACTGCCCTTCTTATTGTCAAAACGTGGTACGTGCCTGATGAATCAAGGCTTCGCAGAGGGCAAGCACAGACCATTGCTGTGCTTCGTTAGAGCTGGGTCAGGTCATCGGATGGCATCGCTAGTTAAGAAATTCTTTTTTCCAACCCACTGGATCAAAGACAGTCCGGAGATTTGAAACAAATGGATAAGGAAAGTGAAGGCTCTGGCAGAAATATGGCCCAAAGACGTGGCCAAGGGAAGCTCCTCTACAAATTAGTCATCTTCAGAGGATTGCAGTGAAATTTATTTCCCTTTCTTCCGCTTCTGGCGGTGAAGGCTCAGCTGGCCGACACTGTGCACAGAAAACCATCTCCAGTTAGAGACTGGGGACCCACAGGGCTGGGAGCGGCAGGGACACACAGGAACGCAAGGGCGACAGCACAGCAGCACCAGCGCAGACACTGCCCATCGAAACCCACCGAGCTTGTGAGACTGCCTACAGAATGAACAGCCAAGCTGAAAAAGCACGATGCTTGCCATCCCTTAACTAGTCTTTTTTATTAAATGTGGGGTTTTTTCACGTGTGTAAAATTGAATAAAACTATTTCCCTCATTTGTTCTCCCCCCCAGCCATAAAAAAACCCATCCCAAAACTTCCGTATCTTAGACTACGAAGGTCTTGGAGCATGGTGTGTCAAGAGCTTTTGCCCAAAAATAGGATAATAGTAAACACAAATCTGTAAGGCAAGTGAATTAGCATTTCCCCCCTTTAGTGTGGCAATCTATGATACAGTACGTCACGATCACATCCCTTTCCTGGCAAACTGCTGCCAACAGAGGCAGCTGACGGGTCAGCTCTATCTACCTTCCTGCACGGAGAATGCGTTTCTGAAGGCAAATTCCCATACAGCTGACATTAATCCACAGTCCAGCTAAGGTTTCACTGTGTAAGCAAGGTGTTGAACTCTTCAGCCTCACATTTCTCATCCTAGACAGAGCAGAAACAGGCATCTTCGACACACAAAATTTAACATTAGACACTATTTCAGCAACACTGCTGAACACTGGAACGTTTTCACCAACGGTTTCTCTAAATCCACGGCCAGTCTCATTGACCTGCTTGCTTTAGGTCAAGCCCACAAATAAATAACCCCCAACACGATTAAACAGATTTGAGTCCTAGCTCTCCCAGCGGGATATAAAGGAGGACAGTTCAAGGATTTAAACTTGCCAACTGTCCCAGTGGGTTGCTGTCTATTCTTTGCCAAGTTTCCCCCTCGTAGAAATCTTCTCCATCTCCCAGGGGTCGCTAAGGTAAGGAGGGGCTCCCTGCAGCCTCTTGATGCTGAGGAGGCACCGCTGAAAAATGGTGAGCGGGACAAAAGAACTGAAAGGAGCATCTATCCCCTCTGGAAAAAATAAACCGTAAAAATCCACTGTGCTATATGCCACGATATAATAACACATTAAAACGTATTATTATACGATTCTGAATAACAGTTAAGATTTTTCCTAACCCGCACTGCAGTCACGTAATTGCCAGTTGCTAATTACTCATTCGGTGGAAGGATTCTAGCAGACAACTCTGCCTTTCCCCGGTGTACAGCCAGTAGCTGGCCCCGCTCTAGGTGACCAAAACGATCCCCGATCGGACACAAAGCTCACCACTGACACACCTCAAGCCCGCTGCCTCAGCGATACACAGAGGTCTCCCATGGAAGCACCTGCATTAAACCAACGGCACTGGCATCCCTTTCCACACTAAAATTCAGGGCATCAACAGAAGCAGCGAGTTTCGAACGACCCGGGACAAGGGGCAGGGCCTGGCAGGGAAGCAGACGTCGCAGCCGTCGACGAGAGGCTCCGCCGAGGAGCAGCTCCAGCCCTCAATTCCATTGAGTTCCACATTCCCCAGGTGAGTTTTTTTAACCACTTCCCACACGAAGGCCACCACACGCGTTGCACGCCTTCACCCAGCCCCGCTCCCACCTTCATACGGAGAAAGTTTTGCCAGAGACAGCGCCTCAGCCGGCACTTGGGCGGCCAGTGGCCGGCGTGCCAGGCGGCGCCAGCCGGGACGGGGACGCCTCCTCGGTGCCCGCACGTGACCCTTACGGGCACCGCAGAACTTTGGCCCTTGCCGACCGCCGAGCCGCCTTTGTCCTAGCTGCTCTTTCTGGTTGACGTGCCCCAATCCCAGCTGGCAGCGTAGAAGCACAAGCGGATTCTCTGCACTTTCCCAACAACGCTGATTCTAAAATTATTTCGCAGGAAGGAAAATAAAGGCTGGGTTGTGAGAAGTGCAACTCGCAGAGTCGAGAGTTGCCATTTCTGTTAACTAAATATAATTCAGTTCTACGACTGCTGCTACTACAACAACGGCTCGTTAGGGCACGCTGTATTTTTACCACAACAAGGACGCCTTTGTCGGGTCTCTCCAACAGTTGTCCAATAGATGGGATTTCTGAAGTGTTTCCCACAACTACAGCCGTGCACTCGCAGACCCCGAATTATGAACGATGCGTTTGTTACACGCCACAGCATACGCACGCGCGTAGCGGTGCCTACTGTTACACATACAAAACATATCACAGCCGTCAAAAGCATTCGCAACGCCGCTTCCAAGCAAAATTGCTCACAATTGGGCATAAGCTCATACTTTACTTAATATTTCATAACAACTTGTAATGAAATACATCCTGCTTCCCCAAACGCTTCTGCCTAGAACAGAAGATATTTGAGCGGCCATAAACACTTGGTCGCAGCAGGACTGCAGACGCCCGCTCGAATGTTTTCGCCCAAGATAAATCAGGCTGTAGCAGCTGCTGCTTGCAGCCCCGGGCCCGGGCCCGGTATCAATCAAATACGCACGAACTTGGTGAACTGGAAGAGTCCAGAATTGATTTTTTTTTTTTTTACCCTAACAACTATAAACCATGGCAACTCTTCCCCTCAGCTCAACAGAAGCAGCATTTCAGGCGCCCCCTTCCTTGGCATCACAGCTCCTCCCAACCAACTGGGATGGATCAGAAACGCCGCCGCGCCAGAGGACGCTTCCTGCGCAGACAGAATAAAGCCCAACTTGCACCAAAACGCTTTCATCTCCCACATTGCCCACGGCACCTCGCCTAGCCAGCCACCTCTGCCCCCAACATTGCTGGGCTTACTACAAATAGGAGAAAACACCACAAAAAAGTTTTAAGTCTCAATTAATTCTTTATTTTTTGAAACCCTTTTTCCCCACTAAGGAATGCAAGCGCCATGTGGACCGAGCGCCTCTCTGACTGCCATGCTTCACGGCCGACTGAATTGATTTCACATGGTAACTAAACCCAAGGGCACATAGGAACAAATTTCACCATTCTCCCCTGGAAACGCCGAGGTACGTCTCTGGTCCGCGGATCGTTCCTGCAGGCACCATGGAAGGGGCTCGGGGGGCAGGTCCCGCAGGGGGGGAGCCCCACCGCGGGGGCACAGCTCTCCGCCAGCGGCACGGACCTGCAACCCCCGTGCTTTGGTACTAGGTCTGACCCACCGCGGCTACTTATAGAGCAGGGTAGGACGGCTCTCCACAAGCAGCTATTATTGGAAAGGAACAAGGGATAATAAATAGGAAAGGGAGAATCAAGACACACTCCCCCCACTCCCCCATTTAATTTTTAGTATGAGATTCAGATTCGTTTTAGGACGAGACCACTTAACATGCTGTACCATGCTCAGGAAAGTCAAACCAAAAAGAAAATCACTGAAGTTTCTGCATTCCAAATATTCCTGCTGAGACCTCCTCAGGCTGGCAGGGGAGATACTCGACAACATGGCTAGCTGACAGAGACACTCAAACCCGTACTGGCAAGGGCAGCTTTTGTTTTTTTAATTTTACTTTTTTGAAATGAAAGCTTAGGGATACTTTGTGATTTTCTCCTCCCAGGGTCTATTAAAGAGCTACAAAGAAGGTTAGGCCGGAGTAACGCGCAGGCTCCCAGCCGTTGCATGGGCAAGCTGCGGAGCCGTGGCACGGCTGCCTTCCCGAGCGGCGCCTTGCCCGAGGGGAGCGCGGGGGAGCGGGGGCACACGGGCGCCGAAGGCCGCGATCTCGCCTAGCAAAGCTGTTGTCACAGCTGGAGGCCGAGCGCTGCCGATTCCATATACAGCACCTCCGAGCTCAGGAACTCGCGGGCAGTGTTAAATTGCACAGCACAGCAATTTAAGCCAATGACTAATCTAAACCCTTAAGTTTCGTTCCTACTTTGGCCTTTTAAAAAGCGGCTTAGAAACACAAACCATCAATCCTCTTCCACTGTAACAAAGGAAAACCAGAAGACAAATCTCGTCGTCTGAAAGCAAACCCAAGGCAAATGCAAACAAGACGACAGCTTCCTAAGCTGTGCCAAGCCACTCGTACAGTTGTTTGAGCAGGACCTGAGGCACAGAAAAAACAGGACATGTTCTCCCTTTCCTTCTCTCCCTTTCCAGAAGGAAAAAAAAATAAATTAAAATTACTATTAGAAATATTCCCCCCCCCCAACTTCTTGGTCCCTTATCTGCTAAGTCAGTATCTGGATTGGAATTATTGTGGGATTCCTATATTTCTATAGTCTTAGCCACTACTGCACTGCCATGGACATTTTGAAATCCCGTAGAATGCACGCGTGTACGTTAAACTTGGAAGGTGTCAAAGTATTCATCTTTAAAAACCGAGCGTGTGAAGGACTCTTCATGCAGCAAGGTCTCCGCCAACTCAATTAATACGAACGCTTAATGTTCTGATTTTTAAAAATCTTTCCAGCTGACGTAACACTGAATTAAGAAACATGCGCGACATGAGGATCTCAAAATACTACACTGGATGTAACCATAACCGAGAGCAAAGTCACGTTAGATCAGAAATCGCGGCGATTCGCGGCTGGCTCCGGGGAACCGCAGAACGTTCTGGCACTAACAACGGGAGCGCTCCGGTCGCCTCGAGTCCAGAAGCCCCTCTACGGCAACGGGGTGTTTGGCACCGTACTTACCGTGGCGCTGGCTGCCGCAGGACCAGGGGTGCCGCGGCCCTCGTTACCAACAACCTGCTTTTGGTCTTCAGGACCGCGGGTGACGAGAATTCGGAAGTGCTGCTGCCTCGTGTTTTGATCTGGTCTGATTTTAAACAAGCATCCCTGCCCTTGCGGAATCCGCTCTACCGAGTCGCTCCTAGACATTTCTGACCCACTGCTGCCACTTCCACGCGGTTCCGAGTTCAATCCGTCATCTTTGGGGCCAGTCGCTTCTGCTGGCGGCTGGACAGGGTAGGAAGTACTCCTTTCTAGCCGTATCCGAGGATACCGGACCAATCTGTCCCCCTTTGTCCCAGTAAACCCAAAGTTGTGTTCGCCCCCCGCACCCGCACCGCTTGTCTGCGGCTGCTGTAACTGGAGAACAAAGAGCTTTTTCCCTGCGTTTGCTGACATGTCTGGCACATGTTGCAGAGACCAGCGCCGGGGTTCAGGGGTGGGAGCGTTATTATTTTGAGCCTCAGCACCAAAGGGCAGCAGAGTAACCTGAGGCACGTCTGCACTCGAAGCCCGATGCTGAATCCTCACGCCACTGATGTTTAAACCCGAAGCCGCTTCGTTTGCCTCGCCATCTCGGGCAGCCGAGGACGCGTCCTCGCCCGGGTTATTAGAAGGAATAGTACAAAATACTCGCCGGTTACAGCAGACGGTTCCATTAACCTGCTGCCCTAGCTCTTCCGTCAGCCTGGGCGGAGAATTTTCAGGAGTCGCCTCTGGACTGCTCGGCGAAGAAGAACGGTTGTCAACAGGGGATGCGTAGCGCTCCCGAAAGTCCGTGGATTTGCCAGGAAGTGTCTCCTCAGGAGATTCCAGGGCTGCGCACTCGTCCGCGCAGCCGTTGGCAGCTTTGCGCTGAAGGGAGATCTGCATGGACGAGCTTCTCGTTGGACGCACGTCGATACTGTTCAGCAGCTGGGGAATAAACATGGATGTGCTCCTCTTTAAGGAGCCCACTTCTTGCAAATCGCCGCCGCCGTAATCCGCTCCGTGTCGGGAGAAAGCATGAGGACTGTTTCTTCTTGGCAAGGTGTGGAATGCCATGAAAAAGTCATCTTCTCTCTCCTGGTCGAGGATCTCCGATTCGGGGGCTGTGTTGCTTCGCCCAGAGCCAAAATGAAACCGCAGCCGATGGGCCATGGTTTTACAGAGAGGAGAAAAGGAGAGGGAGAACAGCAACAATTCAGGCACTGCCAGAAGTTAAAAACCAAAGACATAAACTCCAAGAAAAAGTGTCCCATCTGCCAAACTGTTAGCGCTGCAGCCCTGATAGCGACAGATAGCAGAAATAGCCCAAGTGGCAAGCAGCATTCCAGGCATGATTGGGTAAGCGCAACCAGCGCTCCCACACACTGTGACATGGGGTAGGATGGCGGGGGTCACGTGCCCTGCTCCCCCCTCTCCAATGTAAGCTCGGGGGGGGGGGGGGTTTTTTCTTTTTTTTTTTTTTTTTTTTTTTTAATGCCAGCAAGCGCCTGAAACGGCACCTTCCCAGCTGCTCCTTTTCCATCAGAGCGGCGCGGCCCCAGCGGGAGAGCTCGCGCAGCCGACTAAGGCAGCGAACGCGCTCGGCGCTGCTATAAATCTAAGCCCCATCAGACCCACAAGGCACAGCCGTACAAAGCGCGCACGCAAAAAAAATTTAACTGCAACAAACCCGCTTCCATTTAGCGTGAAAAGCTTAGGTCCGCTCCGCATGCAAATGAGAAAAGTTACTCCAAGCTTAACGCCTTGGGGGTGTTACAGCGTCAGGCTACCGCGGCAGAGCATATAAATATAGCACGGTTACGCTTTCAATTTTAACTCTGCTCCTAACACGATTAAGCAACAAACTCCTCGCCTTTAAAAAGCCACAGCTCTTCCACCGTGCCTACGGACGCAGCATAACCTGCCCTGCCCAGCGCAGTCCCTTTTGGTAATTAAAGCTTACAACAAACAAAGCAATTGCACGCACGGCAAAGACTTCTCACGCGATAAAAGCAGCAGAAAAGCACGCGATGGAAGGCGACAAAGCTGCTTTTTTAGTTTTACCAGGCAGCGAAGACGAGTGAGGACCGGAGGCGGGTGTTGCATGTCGTTTGTACCGACCGGCCTCAAACACAGCGCAGAAACTCTGCCCGCTGCTGGCCAGCCTCCAGCGGGAAAGTCAGCAACACCGCCGGGCGTGCGACCGCCGGCGCGGCACGCAGCTACGCGCTCCAAGGGCCCAGAGACCTCGCAAGAGGAACGGCAGACGGGGCACCGCACGAGGCAGAACCAACACCCTGCGTCAGCCCTCCCGCGACGCAGACGCTCAGTGGCGCGGGGGTGCTGGCGGCCGAAGCTCCCTACGGCGCTGGCCGGCACGTCCCAGGGAAGAAGCTGTTCCCCAAGAAGCGTGGCTTCGTTTCGACGCACGGACGCGTGCTCCCTGAGAGGACCCGACAGCCCGAGCTTTGCCACCAGCTCTGCACGCTCGCAGGTGGGGGACCCAGACTCTACCCAGACCCCTGTGCGCACGCGGCGTGTTTTCCAAAGGCAGAAAACGGCCCATCGCCGGAGAAATGGAAGCTCCCGAGGCCGTCGCTGCCAACAGGCGGCACAATCCCCGATGGTTTGAAGCGGACTACAAGCCAACAAGACAAAAACCAGGAATAGCTCCTACACAGACAGACACGGTCCCTCTCTGCGCCCGAGATGAAGCTTGCAGCAGCGTACGTTCTCGACTCGACCGGGGGACAGCCAGGAAAGGGCATACTGCAGAGACAGAAAGTGCTTCGACAATTTGGGAACGCACGGAAGAAACAAAGCTGTTGGGATAAAACCCATGCAAGTCTTGACAGTATTTCAGAGTAAAGCCGAGCTGATCAGCTCAAGGCCTCCTCATTCTGCAAACGTAACCTGATGGAAATCTGCTACGCCAAAGCCCCCGAGCGCTCGCTTCGCCAACAGCTCGGAACACCTTCCCAGAAGAAAGCGAGGGCTCCGCAGCCATGGGTGATGCCTTCGCAAGGGTTACGAGCCCAAGGGCAGGCTGCCTGCTGAAGTGGGATGGCAGGAAGGACACGGTTCAACGATGAAGTAGCACCGACACTGCCAGCCTAAGGCCAGCCCTGCAGACAGAAACCTGAAAACCTCAAGCAGTATCTGAAATGAGTCCACCAACGCTGCCATTTCTCAGCTCTCGCTGCCTGTGGGAGTTTTTTCCTGAACTGCCACCCCATTGCTGTGCCCCCGGACACCCCCATGCCTGCCGCCACCCTCGGCGGGCCAGGGCGAAGCCTCTTCCACCAGTTCTGCTGTGTCCCCCGTGCCAACACAACCGTCTTCCAGCCGTCCCCCGAGACACACGCAAGCCCTGCAGGACCGTCAGCACAGTGCTGAGCCCCGGCTTCACGCTCTGCCTCACCGTTACGGACATGGGGCTTCTGCCCCGGCGCTGTTCGCATCAGCTGGCAAGGGAAGAGGACCTTAACGCTGGGCAGAACTGACCGACGAGCTCCTCCAAGTTCAAAAGGCACAGGACTGTTTCAGTAGGGCAAGTGGTCATTATGGTCATTATATGTCAATGAATACGCTCACCGTCAGCCCCCGCCAAACACACACTGCCACAGACTTCCCCACTTCCCCCCCCCACAGGAGGATATAACTAATCATTTGGCTACAAATCCTTGGTTTTCCCCAGAAGATTGCAGCTCGTGTGTTTTTCTTTGCTCTACATTTAAGAGGAAGACAGAGGACACGAATACAGTTTGTGAAGAAAGAGGTTTCCATGCTGGGTTGTGGGTTTGGTTTTTTTTGAATAAAAGGATCTTCACAACACCGATCCTGACCTTCACAAATTAAACAAGCTTAGCAGAGATTGCACTGCACCAGCCAAGAAAACATACTACTTGATCCCATAAACAAAGAGATGATGTTACCATTTTCAAAATACAAAAAAAACCCCCAAAAAGTAATTCACCCCGTGTGCCGCTGACCAGCATATTGAACCTGCTATGCTCAGAATGACGGTGTCACTTATTCCCCCTAGGGCCGCATGAAAACCTTTTCTACTTAATCACAGTTCACAGTGCGGGTGGTGAGGCGCTGGCACAGGCTGCCCAGAAGAGTCGTGGCTGCCCCGGCCCTGGAAGTGTTCAAGGCCAGGCTGGACGGGGCCTTGAGCAGCCTGATGGAGGGAACGATGTCCCTGCCCGCAGCGGGGGCGGGGGGGTTGGACTGGGTGGTCTCTGAAGGTCCCTTCCCACCCAAACCACTCTGTGAGTCTATGATAACAAAGCAAGCGGCAGGAAGATGTTGGAAGACTTCTCTAGAAGAGCTGCTGCATCAGGCAAATGAAGTTCAAGACTGACACCACCACCACCGTGCGGGGCATTCTGAGGTAGAGAACTGAAACTGCAACAGAGCATTATTTTGCCCTTACCTTAAACCTTCATACACCCCCACCTTGAGTGCAGCCCTAGTAACTGCATCCCAAAAAAGAATGCAGAAGTGTTAACAGGTACAGGAAAGCGACACCAACACCATTGGAGGATGAAGCAGCTGCTTTGTAAGCAAATAAAAAGTTTGGGACTTTATCAGTTTGCACCGGAGAGGCCTAAGGACGAACCCAATGTTTTCCCTGTCAGACCCAGCAGGGTACTACTTTTGTGTTCAGTGCCCCAACTATTAGTCCTGAACCCAGACACTTTTTATGCCTTTATCTGCATTTCTCAGCACGCTCATTTAACCCCCCAACAAGAATACACCTTTAAGACGCACTGTATTTTCACCACCGGTGTTAGGCAGAGCCTCGGGGTCAGTAAAACACGATCACGACAAGCACTCACCAATCTGTTTTCATCAAACACTTCAAACAGGAGACGATGGTTGCTTGGGTTTACCTACGAGAAAATTGAAATAAAGTCACTTTAATGTTCATTACCTTGATGGTAGCAATATACGGGTACTGGTTCATACAGTGATTAAACCAAGGCAAAGGGAACAGGGCTAGAACAGGTCTTAGGTAAGTCAGTCTTTAGTTTTACTTAAACTGGAGCACTAGAACACTGTTTCTAAACCCTACGCAACTGGCAATAGCCTAGGAGTTAATGGGAAAAGCTCTCGTTGACGGTGTTCAGCCAGGACCATTGCTGTGTTTCTCTTACCAGAGGAAGCTCGGAGGAAAGGCAAGGCTGCGGAGAGGACATCCCCGGGCAGACCACGGCCTGTGGGAATGAGTCCCAGGCTGGATGGACTCCCAGCTTTGTTTTGTTCTACAGCTGCAAAGCTCAGCTAAAATGTAGGGAGCTTACTCCCTACTTACTGTCTTACTGTCCCTCTTTCAGAACTTCACAGCCATAGACATTTTGGACTGTCTATCGCTCACCATTTCTAGCCCATTTATCACACATGCCTGGGGAAAACCCAACAGAAGTCTCCCCAACACCTGAAAAGAACAAGTATCCTTCAGAAAGTTACCTACAGCGAAGCAAGTTGAAGCAGAAAGACTGCCAACGTCTAAAAGGAAAACCCAACCAAAAAAGGGCTCCGGCAGGAGATGAGCCAGCCACTATTAAATGAGAAGAAGGTTCGGTAGTATTTGATCCACTTGATGTATTTTTTCCAGAAAAACTTTGTAAGCCAGGTTACTGTGTCCAACTTGTTTAATTAAGACAAATTCAGAAGCACTATTCTGCAATGGGCCAATAGTTCTGTGGGGGTGGCGATGGACGCCCCAGCCTTGAGAAGGTCAGGGAACCACGACAGACGGCGAGGGGCACGCACTGCTTGGTCTAGCCATGTTGCTGCTCAGGATGTTCAAGACGTTCTAGCAGAGCTTCTGGGAACTGCGTCTGTAGTTTAAGCAACACAAATTGGGGCAGTTTTGTGTATTCTCTTTTCCTGGGAAAAGTAAATGATTAAAAAAGCTACCTCGAGTAATAGCAGTTAAAGTTACAAGCACCAATACACATAATGAGGCTGCTTAACCCTGAGTGAACACCTTTCACCTGAACACAGGGGAATTTGTTCCTTGCAGTCTTACAGCTCAGCACATCTGAGGCCCGTGTTCCCAAAGATGGGCTTACGGAGGTGAGGGCGTCCATTTCCAAATCACATATGCAGTCAGGACCAAATGTGGGAGAGCCCGAAATGCCTGCGGATCGACACAGTCGAAAGCTTTCCTTCACCTCCCCTCCTGTGCAGCGGCCACGGTGGCGATCCCTCCGGGTGACGTGCCCTCTGTGCCCAAGGCAAAGGCACTGCACGCCGTAAATGCTCCCTGACTGGGGCAATGCCTTCCCAGCAAAGTCGCAGCATTAAATTCCCCTGCATTTTTACGGGCAGGTAGCTTGCGTTACCCCATGGCAGAGCCACCTCTGAAACGAGGTGCGCAAACATCAAAAGCCATTGCGATGAAAATAGAAAGCCTCGGGCCCGGTCAGAATTGAGCATCAAGATCGTTCCTATGGGCTCTGCAGAACTTAGAAAAGTTTTCCCCTCTGAGTACATTATAAAAATCAAATATTTCATTAGATAAAGATGATTTTAGGTATGTATTACCCAGTTGCACAACCCAGAAAAGCTATTTGGTACATGCTTATAAATAAAAATTCCACATAAACCTCAAAAACCTGTGTATTAACAATTAGATCGTGGGAGCTATCTACCTACAAGGTCCCACTAGCAAGGAAGTGCTAAGAGCCTAGAAACAACGGTGGAGACGACACCCGGTTTTAGCAATCCAAGGACAGCTTTTCCCCAAGCAGCTGGTTAAGATTAAATTTTAAAAATGACTGAAATTCTACCCAACCTTCTTGTGCGAAAGCTACGGCTGCACTAAAATTAACTCCTTCTTCTTCGGAAAAATATCTTCAGGAACTAAATAACAACGCTGGTATCACCCTTCTCATTTGCATTATGTTGGGTTTGAGAATCACTATTTTTAACCCCTCCTTTACCACTTGCAAGTATTTAATTTTTTTTTTTTTCTGACAAAACCCACTCAGTTATGGCTAAAACTTGGTTTTCATTTTAATCCAGATCTAGAAAGATTAAAGTGAAACTAAAACAAAACCAAAACAACCCAACCCAGGCATATTACAACCCAACCCAGGCATATTTTGACCTTTTTGGCAAGTAACAGAAAAGCCAAGAGAAATCCCTTTTTTCTACATTTCATACAGCTCCTGGAAACTCCTGCGATTCTCTCCCGCTGCACTACCACGTAAAACCACGGCAAATGCTCTCTGCTGAGAATACTTCTTCAAACGAAAAGAACCTTTTATCTGTCAGATGAATTAACTCGAAACTTGCTCTACGTAACATCTCAAAGGGTAAGCCAGTCCATTTTTAATTAACCTGACGCCAATTCCTGCTGCTCATTCTGTCGCTACAGAAAGAGAAGAACAGTTACACCTGGACAGGCGTTCCCAATGCAAACATCCTAACAGCAAATAAAGAATGAGCTCCTTCCGAACCCCACGAAATGCCATGCGATTAATCGTACGTGGTATAATAAGGATTGCAAGGAAAGGGAAACTTACTCTAAAATAAAATTCTTCGTTCCATTTTGGATTCAGAGTCTGTAAAAGAAACAAACACATTTACATGCTAAAATCTCTTTAAGTTTGCCATTCCAAACCCACCAAAACGTGCGCGCAAGTGACAATGTTCTAGGGAAAAAAAAAAAGGAGAAAAAAGCAGGTCATAAAAAAAATTGCCATCACATTATTTAGAACTTGGCTACTGAGTAAACCAAAGGTGGGAGGGTATTTGAGTCAGATGATCCCGAAATAGATGTTAAGTACAAATAGGATTCCATGAGTAAAATGCAAATCACTGAGAGCCTACAGAAATAAAACCTGAGGACGTTTCATTCTCAAGAGGCATTTAACCCAGGTGACAAAAACATGTCTTTTTTTAAACACAAGGACAACCTCGGGTTCCCTTTGGAGCCGTTGTGAACGGCCGCTAGAAACGCTCTCCTGCCTGCGGTGGAGAAAGCCGCACTTGCTGTTGGCCGCCTTACGTCAGAGGCTCAGTCTGGTTTGGAAGTTCTGCTGTGGCTTGCCATGTTGTCTGTCAGTTCTTGTACAAGCCTGGGTGAAGATTACCCAGTTCCCTCAGTTTGACGGTGCTGAGCCCTGAAGACTTCGCTTCCACACGGGTTGTGACAGCCTCTATCTTTGTGCCAATCCCTCTCCGTTACTCTGCCCTTCCCATACGTAACGCTAAACAGTTTCCCGTATCTAAAGCTGCTTGGCCTCCCCGCTGAGCCTCACCGCTTAGTAGCATCGTTTCTTTCCGTGTTCTCATTTTATTTATATGGCTGAAAAACTTTCTCTGTTTGTTCTGATGTCCTGGGGCGGATCTAACTCCGCTTGGCTCTTGGCAGCTCTTTATCTGTACAACACTTGCCCTTTTTAGGACGCAGCTCTTTTTGCCGATGACTCTTTTGCTGTTGTTTCCCTGCTAATATCCCCTATGAAGTTATTCACGCATTTATTTCTGGAGCCTTTCTGTACAAGCATGTTCCTCCTTTGCTGGGGTTCTGGTGTTGGCGCTTGCGGACCTGCCCTACTGAATGTTTGACTTGTCAAGGGGGAAGACGTTTCCACCACTCACCAGGGCATTTACCAAGACTTGTCCTGCCTGGTGCATCAGATATTGCCTGGAATTTGTATTGGCGGTTGAGGAGCATTCAAAATTAACATGTTGCTAATGGCCAGTAGTGCCCCCAAATTTGGTGCGAGACCATGCTTCATTTGTCAAACTACATGGAACCTCTCTCGCCAGTAACAGCCACGTGCAGCTGGAGTAACGAAGTGTGTGGAGGGAGGCAAATCAAACCAGAAGCCTCAGAAATTCAACATCGCGAGATCATGCCAGATTAATCTGAAATTTTTCTGATAACTTTGTTTGTCCAGAGTAAGGAACCAACGTGCATGTAATCCCTTTGGCTGGGTCCAGCTGTGCCGGAGGGCTCCCATCAGACCACCGTCCAGGTAACACAAAAGGAGAGCCAGGAGGGGAAGCTGCAGGCCCTTCTGCCTTCCTGGTGGCAATTCCTGCGAGCCAGCGCCACGCAAAGTCAGACATGAAACCGAGAAAGACAGATGTGAGTAGAAGACGCCGTCACGGCAAAGGAGAAGTGGCAGCACCGAAGGAGGTAACTGGCAGCGTCTGTCAGAGCCACCCCTGAGGCTGAGCTTGCTGGGTATTTTTTTGTGAAGGATTTTAACTCAAAATCAAGATGTACTAACGATGTTTGCTGCTTATGAAATAAAGAGAGATTGCAGATTGCCTAGGAAGAATCCTGCTTTGAGGGCAGAAGCCCTGAGATGGCATCGAACACGTCACAACAGCAGTGCCCAGGCAGGAGTCTCCAGCAGAGGAGTTAACATCACCGCTGTGGGAACGCAGAGCAGGTCCGGGCTTTCGGGGACAGGTACAAGCAGCCATGAAAAGAGGCAGATGCAGCCCTGGGAGCACCTCACAGAATCACAGAGCTGTTCAGGTTGGAGAAGACCTTTAAGGTCATCGAGTCCAGCCGTAAATCTAACACCGCCAAAGTCCACCACTAAGGATGACGACCACCATCTCCCCCTCGGTCCCTGCCTGCGCTGGGCTGCCCTGCACACCCTGCCCTCCTCCCTCCCGGGGCAGCGCCAACCCCCGAGTTTCTCCTTTCCTTCATACAATCAGTACGGTCCTTTCACAGCTTTACTACTATTTTTTTTAATTATGGTGGTTGTCTCAGAGGCTTCCTGACTCTCCTTTCAGAAGGATCCAAGGCTGGGAAGTACCACTCCGGATCAGCGGTGATGTCACGCCTTTATTTCCAGTCCCACGCTCCCATTTCAACCTCTCCTAACTTTCTGCACTAGAGCCATTACATTTCAAATACGTAGGAGCTGAATATACAACATCTTATTGCTTTTATACCAGCAACATCCCTTCAAATAAGGACAATGTTACCCTAATAAGAATTTTTAAAAAATTAAAAATTTAATTAAGACAAGACACCAGAAGTTTACTAAAACTCTGGATGTGATCACCATTATTTCCCAAGAAACAAGGGGAAAAAATGAAGTCCTATACCCATTGCACACTGCCCATCTCCTCTCCCCCCATCTCAGGGGCTTGCTACAAAGGATTTCTCTCTAAAGCCAAAGGACCCTCGCACCTCCGTGACCTGCCCCACGTCCTCACTACGACTGTAACCGTCCCACGGTTTCGTGACAAAGCTGCAGAACAGCTGAGCTCTCCAGAGGCCCCTTTCCACACCCAGACCACCTCGGCTCATACTCACGCTGGCATTCTTCCATTCCATCGCAGCGAGAGGTGCAGGATGAAAACCTCCCTCCCATCCTCAGGCAGCTGCAGTCCACAGAAGCTACGGAGCTATTTTATGACAAGGAACAAGCACCGCAAGAACCAGACGGGCCCTAGGCAGTTATTTTTCAGCACGCCATCCTTTTCCCAGAATCCCAAAGCATGCATTTTGCACACAAGCCCACGAATGCACAGGCTGTTTGTAGGGTGCAACTGCTCAAACGGCTCCACCGAGCCCTCTCCAGATGAAATGAGCTGCCCATTCAGTCGCTGGTGAAGTCTGAGCCCATATCGGTACTGATCCAAAGTTACTACAGTGCTCCAAATTATTTTTTAAATAAGAAAATAAACCTTCACCTGCGCTCCTTTCCTTCTTTCCATCTACCCTTTAGTGTGTGAGATTTGCCAGTGCACAGCACCGATTTAATGGTTTCCTGTGAATATTGCCAGTCCCCAATAAGACAAAGCCACTCTTGCACCTCAGCAAGACCACAGTAGCTAAGGTGGTACCAGAACTGTAACAGCCGGGTGTTTTATAGAGCCTGAAAGGGACCTATGGAGCCTACGCGTTTTCCAGTCGTATGGTGTCGGGAACAGGACTTGACTCCATGCAGCTACGCCCCGGGAAGGGGCAGGACAAGAAGCACGCTCGCTACAAGAACGAGATACGCGTTTCCTAAGGAACCCCCCACACGCTTCCATGGAACTGGTGATAAATCTTGCACCTATTTAAGGACACACAACTGCCACAGTCATGTTTTGACCATAGCAGCACACTGGGTACTCCTGCTGGGAAAAGGTCACATCTTTCACACTATTTTAACGTCCAAAACCTTTGCATAAACTAAGCTGATGGGCTATAAAGAACATATTTAAAAGGAGTCAATGAACATAAAAACGCTATTATGAAGCAAGAACCAATGGTTCACCGGGGAATCTTTTAGCAATTACTTTTACTCTCCAACATTCAGCACGCCCTGGGTCTCTTGAAAAGTTCTGCCTGAATCTCCCGTGCATCCAGGCTTGCCCAGCGGTTTTCTCCTGACACCTAATGTTCCGATTTGAGAACAGCATCGTGCTGGTTTGTGTTTTCAGTAGCAAAACTCTTCTCACTGGTCTGTTTAGCAATGAGGATTTCACCCGAATCACTGTTGATTCCAAACACCTTCGTAAAAATGACAACTCGTCATTTTTCCTGTACTTTTCACAAGGGTTGGGACTTTCTTCCTCTCTGCCATCACTACCAGTAAATTTAAAAAAACCAAAAAACAAACAAACAAACCCCCAAAAACCAAAGCAAACCAAAAAATGCCTTAGCGCCCTCACAGTGCCAAGCATCACTGGTGGAATTTTTGTGCGGAATGACACCATTTTCAGTGCATTGCCAGGCTTCGCTCACAGCAAATCTGCTGTCATGGGGCTATTTTAAATGCCCTAGGAGGAAGGTATTTTGAAAATGGAAGTTTTGACAGGGAACATTAAAGAATGATCATTTTTGCTAATAGTCAAATAAATGACAACTAAACCAGTTTCTTAGTTCTTTATTTCAGCCATGTCCTTCACTAAAATACAGCTCTGATAAAAGAAACCGTGACTGATGCACTGCAATTTGATAAGCCAAGGCTTAGGGAATAACATGCAACGCAGGAGGACGTTTCTCTCTCTTGTTTCTGTGTCACAGATTGTGCTCACTACGGATGCACGCACTTGTTTTCTTATTTCGGTTTGAAAAAACACATTATTCCATTGCTATACATGTATGCAATAACTTAAATAAGCGTTGCATTATGTTAGAGAGTTGTGTTCCAGCAGCCTTGGCATTTCCAAACCAGCGGACCAGAAAGGAGCGCATGCTTACCTTCTTAATGGTCTTTGTCTGCACAAGAGCCAGCTCTCTGTTCTCATCTGCTACGTACAGGGAGAGTTTCACATAAGGGTCGCTGCAAAAGAAGAGGCCGTGTTTAATGGGAATATAATTGTACAGCCAAATATAACTTCAGTATAAATTTGTCATTTAACTGGATAACAACAGCAGCTCTAAACGCTTCTAGAGAAAGGGGTTTCAGTGAAACCCAGTAGCTGCAACAAGCTACGGAAACATTTAAACTGTGTGGTTGACTATGCTCAGAGGCTGACCATAGTGTTAAGGATAATTTAACCGGCAGCTTTGTCCCCCTGCTGCAGCCAAGAACCACGTCCTTGCCTACGGCTCTGCTCACCAGCGCGCACGTGGCAGCCCGTTTACAACACGAGTCGAGAAATGGGTGGCACCGGGCATTTTAGGAGAGACTGGCTGTGAATAACCACTTGAGGTTGGCAGGAGGGGCAACAGCCATTAGCTTCAAGAAGTGGTTCCAGTTGTATTGAACCATAAAGCCAAGCTGCACGGTATCACCAGTGATACCAGTTGGGCCCTTCTGCCCTCCGACACCCAGATCCCCACCTCTCCTACCCGCACCACGGGTTTCCTCCTCGCCAGCCGGTCCGCAGCGGTGCTCACTGCAAGCAGACGCTTGTACACCCGGCTCACGGGCCATCCACGCTCGTGGGTCCCCCCCGAATGCCATCAGGGACCCTCTCCCCACGTGGTGCCCAGGCCCAGGGCCTCCTACGCCCTGGTCAGTCTGGCTCGGGACACGCCAGCGAATGCCACGTGTGCTCTCCCACACACGCCGAGGCTCGGGGAGGTGCAGATGCCCACTGTGCCCCCCAGCAGCCGGCACCCAGGCTGGGGCCAGCACTGGCCTCGAGCCCCTCACCCGCACCTCGGGTAACCTGCATGAAGATGCCCCCGCCTGCCGTGTACCCCTCCATGCTGAACGGCTCACCAATCCTGCTTCAGCCCTTTTCAGCCTGACCTTCTCCTTGCCAGGTCCAAAGGTTCTCCGGGAGTGCAAGCTGACTGAGGGCACACTCAATCCCCTCGTCCAGGTCGTTGATGAAGATATTAAACAAGACCGGCCCGAGAACTGAGCCCTGGGGGACACCAGTGCTTTCTAAAGTCTACCATGCGACTTCATCTTTCAACAAATTAACCGCTGTGAATAAACAGCAACCAGCACTTGTGAAGGACATCTTTAAGCCAGGTGAATGCACTACCAGCTGGGGCGGGGGTGTTGGTATTCAGAAAGCTAAAACCAACAAGCATTTAAAAAGAAAAAAACCTGTTAAATAGAACATGAGGAAACAAGTCAAGAAGAAAAGAAACAAGGCCTGAGACTGACCACTATAGTGGCTTATTCCAAGTTGTGACTGATGTGATCTGATGACAGCTTATAGAAAAAGCTACGTCCCGTGAGTATCGGACACCGCCGAGCAGAACACTGCATTTCTAACAGTTGTCTTCTCCCCTCGGAATTAGCTGTAAGTAAGCAGCGGTGCCGAGTCTGTGGGGTTGCTTCCCTCACCGCACAGTTCTAACGAACCCAGGAACGCACCTCATTTTTCTTCATCAGGATGAGTGCCATGGTAATCACACAACGCCACGGCAAGGGCTAGAACCAGACACACTTCCAAAATCATGCATCTGGGTATCTCCGGCGCCCAGCTAAAACAGACTGGAACTTACTTTCAAGCACCACCCACGCTAGTTCTTAGGCTGAGATACTACAGAAGCCAAATGCTCGGGGAAGCCCATCAGTCAGTCCTGAGCCATGGCTTTGCTCAGGGCGCCGCGCTTTCACATCGGTCGATTCCAAGGAACAAGACGGGCTGTTACCACAAGCGTGCAGGTTTCAGCCAGTCCCACTGGGGACAGGGTCCCATCCCATCTCATTTCAGTGAAGTGGAGGTCTAAATTAGATTGAAATATAGCAAAAGAAGTTGTTTCTATATCAGTAAATCTTAAAAAAATAAAAGAAATGGGATGACTCCAGTGCGTTTCTAGTGCAGCACCTGGCCCTCGGGCGCTGGGGAAGGCAGTGCTGAACGGAGCTACTGCCGAACATGGGAGCGGGGCCGCGAGTCCGCGAACAAGCCTGCTGAAAAAGAAAACGCCGAGAAGAAAGCAGATGCTGCAAGGCGGCTCTGCAAAAACCAGCTCTGCCCAGCAGGGCCGGTGCCGAAGCCACGGGATCCAGAGCTGGCCCTTCGGCCGGGTGCCCACCCCCTCCGACCTCCGCAGCATCACGGCACCAGCAACTCGGGCAGCGGGAACGCTCGGGCACAGCCGGACTTCCCTCCCCACAGCTCCAGCTAACAGAAGCGATCTGCAGAGAGCAAGCCTCTCCGAAATTTCCCGTTATCATCCTGGGCAAGCTTGGTAAATGGCATCAAGGTGAAGTCAAAGTTTACTGGAACTTCTCTCTAACCATGTTTCTTTTCAAAATACCACTAAAACTACATTTCCACGAGGATTTCACTTCCCTCCCATAAAACACCTGATCCTTACAAGATTGCTAAACAAAACTTCCAAAACCTACAGAATTGTCCTTGACCAGGAACACCCCTCGTAGCCCGACGGCGTCATGGTGACGAGCACGGTCCTTCTGCAGAGCAGCCACTACGGAACTGCCACCGGAGAGGGAGCACTCTACAGTGAATTAAGTAATCGCTTTTTTTATGCTAGGAACATACTCTGACACGTTGAACCTAAGACTTTGTAAGCTCCCAGACCTTTTCATGAGAAGTGTTGTTAAAGAACAGGTCAAGGTTGCAATAATTAAGGTTGGGGTTTGTTTCTTTGTTTGGTTTTTACAGTTTAGTTGTGATATTCCTCTTGTACCCTGGTGCCGTGCCATCCTTAAACTGCCCTTGGCGATCACAAGTGAAGACTCATCCTCTTGAACTCCGGCACTACCTGCAAAACCTCTTCAGGAAACCCCAAACTTCTTTCTGGGCAGAGATGCAGGAGACCAAGGGCACGGAACCATCTCCAGAGTGGGAACATACACGAGACTGGGAGCCCTCTAACCAAGAGAATTCACCGCCTAACTGCAAATGCCCTGCCCCTATTTCAGAAAGGAACTGCTATTAAAACCCAAGTAAAACATTCAACTACTCTAGCCATGAAAAAGTAATTAGAGGGGGAGAGAGAGAACACCTGCTCTCAGATGTTGATTTAGCTAGAAACCACAAAACCCAAACAAACACAAACCAAAGCCAAACAAACACAAACCAAAGCCAAACAAACACAAACCAAAGCCAAACAAACACAAACCAAAGCCAAACAAACACAAACCAAAGCCAAACAAACACAAACCACCAGGATTAACCAGCCCGGTTCTTTCTAGACTCCCAGAAAGAACAAGAGAAACCCAAGAAATGAAGAAGCAAGGCTGAGGACTTCAGGACGCCCCAGAACGTGCCTCCAGAGCAGGCCTTGCTCTTGCACTGCCGCCGGGCACGGTGCTGCCGGTGCCGTCACCCAGCAGCTTCGGGAGCCGGCGTGCGGCGCAGCCCCCAGCTCCAGGCCCAGGCTGCTGAGCTCTTCCGCAGGCGATTACGGTGGGGTGACCGAAACACGCAGCTCCTTGGAAGCACGGCTTGCTCCTGCAGCAGCGCTGGCTGAGCTCCCACCCTGGCTCCCCAGCGGCTGAAGTTTCCTTCTTAACATGCTCAGGCGAGCCAGTGGTTTGGTTCACTCCATGCACCTGGTTGCAAACCACAGCATTTCGGCTGGGACACTGCAAGCTCTTCAGCTGGCACCAGCACAGCGGAAGGACCGCTGCAAGGCAGGTGGGACAGGGAGCCCAGGTTAGCACCCTGTCAACCCCATCACCGCAAACTGCATGCCAACAGCCTTGGGGAAGGCCTCTCCCACCCCCCCGCTGCAGCCAACATGTCACCTTCAGAGCTTCCAGCGCCCCAACACCACAACCCCGGCTTCTGGATCAGCTCCTCTCTCCGTTACAGCTGGGACTTAACCCACAGCCACCTTACAGCACCCAACGTCTAACAGAAACAGGGGTATGGAAACTCCCCCCCCACTGACCATATCAGTAATGGCCCAGTTATGAGGGTGCTGGGACAGGATTCTGTAACTCATACTTGGAGCCTGCATCACCTCAGGGCTCTTGCACGACCTCCAGCAAACCTCTTCTCCCTGTGCTTGGTAGCACACGGTCACAGAGACACGTATGCAACGAGACGGAATTCAACAGGGTGTCAAGCAAAACCAAACCAACTGTTACTACCAGCAAAATACAGTCTCCTGTTTCTAACCTCCACAGCTGCCAGGCATGCTAACCACCACGCAGTACCACCAGGGCTCTGCAAACACCATGGACAGACACAGCCACACCAGGTCTCAGTAAGTTACAATAACGTGTGCCTGGCATTGAGATACAGGTCAATACCTGCAGAACGATGCTGGTCTCCAACTCGTGATTATTGAGGTTATTAAGACACCTCATCCCATGCATGTCTGTCACCCGCTCTCTCAAGTAACACAACACAAGTTCCCAAGGTCAAGACATCCAGGAAAAACTAAACAGGCTACAAGGTAAAACACAGACTAGCTGAGACTTCTTGGGGAGCAGATAGTAAAAGCATTGAGCAAACTGGTGAAGAAATCAAAGAACGGGAAAAGAAGGAAAGAAGCAGATCCACAATTAAGAATAGAACTACAGTAGCAAAAGAAAATACATAAAAGGTATCCCAGGGAACGGACACAGAATGCCAAAGCAGTCGTACAAGCACCGAAGGAACTTTGCACCCTGAAGCCCCATCTAAAGGCAAATGTTCTAGATGAGATGGCATCTTTGCAAGATCAAACTGGTCTGGACATGGAAGATTTATTAGACAACAACATGAAGATCAGTAAAACTGAGGAAAACTTGCAGAAGAACAAAATATAGCACCTGATCTGCTCAGAAATCACTGGAGGAATTATCAGCAAACTGGAATGAAGTATATACGAAGACAGGAGGAAGTGATAGCTCCTGTGGAGCGGCAGAGAAAGGAAATCCTGATGATCCAGATCAGAGAAGGCACCATAATAGATGAGACCCCTGCTGAGAGTACTCGGGGAAAAACAGCAAACCAAGGAGGCTGGAGGGAACCTGGAGCTCAGAGAGCCAGCCTCTGATGCACTCACACTAAAACGCAACAACGTCATAAAAAGGGGGGGACGGGACCCCTTCCAGGTGCAGTGAAGGAGATGGACACGGCCATGGTCACCGTCTGAGAGGTTACAGGTTTTAATGCTTTCAATCTCTTGTCCTCGACAGTGCCATCACCCACTAATACCTGAGTCAGCAGATGCATTCGGTGTGTGTCACCAGGCAGTCAAAGGCCGAAGCGGGGGTATAAAGGCAGGGGTTTGTAAAGAGAAACGAGCCCAGTCATCACCATCCTGGTGACTGGGAGCTGGTTTCTTCAACACCTATCTACAATATTCCTCTCTACAAAATCCCCAAATGATTCAAAACAGCAATCTCATTTATGCCGCCGTGACCTGCCTAAACCCAACGCCTGCTCGGATCAGCAGAACTTTAAAGCCAGTAACAGTTTTTGAAAAAAAACTGGAATTCTAAGAAGATGATGTTAGTAAGAAAAGCTGTGCTAATAATAACCACAATTTAGCGCAGAGAGTCTGGTGGAGCCACAGCCATAAAAAAACCCTGAGGTCTTAAGAAACCCTTCTCCTGACCTCCTGGAATCCCTCAGGCGCTCAGAACGATCCACTTGCCATGGTTTTGCCAACACTCAGTATTTGACATTTCCTTAAAGCTCACACAACTGTAGATAAATCATTCTCATCCTTCATTTGAGCCTCAGCTCAAACAGGCAAGCTTCCAGCTCCCCTTCCTGGGGGGGACAACAGAAAGCACCGACAACTTAAAAACTCGGAAAACAAACAAAACCCCCAACCAGATCAGCACCCTTTAGAAACGGTGTTATTTCAGAGTGCTGCGAAGCTGGGACCCATGAATAGTTTCCTATGTGTTCACTCAAGCCTGGAATTGCATTTGCTCTGTATTCTTGAAACAGCTCCGAAAGCAAGCCTCAAAACCTCCTTTGCCAGAGAGCCAGCGCATTATTTATTTATTTTAAGCCACAAAAGGAGGGGGTGGAGCACACAGGCATGCGTGAAAGACCAACGAAACCACTAAGCCGGACACGGCTCTATTTTTATTTTAAAAGCTGAAACCACCTCCCCGCGCGTAGCACTCAGTGTCACTTGTTAGGCACGCGCACGCACGCCCAGCTTGTCCCGGGAAGGCAAACTTCAGCGTGCAAATTAGCCTTGTTGTTTCAGAGCAAACAAGTCTTGCACAAGATGGCAATTCTGCTTCCCTAAGAAATGCAGGTGCATTCCCTTTGTGTGATCCCTTTCCCACCTCTGCTCCACATACGTGAAAGGGACCCAGCAGCAGCTCACGGGGCTCTGTCCAGAGAAACCCTAACACCCTCAAGCACAAAGGCAGTGCCCTGGTTCCGGCTGGGACAGAGTTTATTTCCCTCCTAGTAGCTGGCAGGGGGCTGTGCTTTGGATTTAGGGTGAGCAGAGCGTTGGTGACACCCTGATGTTCAGTTGGTGCTGAGCAGGGCTTACACCAGGCAAGGACTCTGCAGCTCCCCCTGCTCTGCCAGGGGCACAGGGAGCTGGGGGGGGACACGGCCGGGACAGCCGACCCCAACTGACCCCAGGGGTACCCCACACCGTACGGCGTCATGCTGAGCACACAGAGCTGGGGGAAGGAGGAGGAAGGGGGGGGGACGTTGGGAGCGATGGCGTTTGCCTGCCCAAGGCACCGTTAGGCGTGATGGGGCCCGGCTGTCCTGGGGGTGGCCGAGCACCCCCTGCCCGTGGGAAGCAGGGAATGAATCCCTTGTGTTGTTTTGCTTGCGCGTGTGACTTTCACTTTCCCTATTAAACTGCTTTTATCTCAACTCACAAGTTTTCTCCCTTTTACCCTTCCTATTCCCTCCCCCGTCCCACCGTGGGGGAGTGACTGAGCGGCTGCGTGGTGCTGAGCTGCCGGATGGGGTTAAACCACGACAGGCAGAGAAGGCTTCTTCTTGAAGCAACATCCAAATTCAAGTCTTTCCACAGGGGATCTCTATCTGGCTACGGGTCAATTTTCACCCACCACCTCTTCGCACCCCCCCATCCTGCCAGCCCTACCGGCTGTCTCCCTGGCATCCACAGATGGGGGACGCAATAAAACCCTTCCTGAGCCCCTTAAGGCACGTGCCTCCCTCCGTTCCCCAGTAATAGAAAGCTGAATGTTTTAACATTCCCCCAAATGACTAACTTCAGATTTATGTCACGTACACCCACAGGTCATCTTCCCATGGAACTGGGAATGCTAAGGACTCCGGGTTTGTCTCCCTGGGAGAGGAGGCAGCTGAGGGGCGACCTGGGCGCTCTCTGCAGCTTCCCGGGAAGGGGACGGGGAGAGGGAGGTGCACGGCAGAGTAAATACAAGAGAAGCAAAGCGTACAGGTAAAGGCTGCGGGCTCTATGGGCTATTACAGACGCACGCTTACAGCCAACACGCCTTCAACAACAGAATTTACAAATCCAGATCAGTAAAACCTACCACCTTCAAAAATACTCATCTCAACACATCTCCGTACAATTATGGGAGCCCCATGAGCAGCAATTAACGTCAGGGCTGAAACAGATGATACTTGGCAACAGGACATTCCCTGAAGATGTTTTACGGAATCATTTAAGCACACTCGGAGACAACCCCGTGTGTGCATGCACTTAGAGAGCTTAAACAGTGATCGATAATGTTAAAAAAAATCCCACAGTTTTGCTTGGTGCTTTTTAGATTCAAAGAGATGATGGAAACAAAGCCCAAAATGTGCATCGTTAGGTCAGATGAGAATAATAATGAGATACTTCCACAAGGTTTTATGAGAAGTAGTAAAATCAGTGTTAGAAGGCAGAGCATCTCAGGCCGATAACCATCCTTCCTGGGGAGTGTCCCCGCTCCTGCCACTTCCAGAAGGGAGCAGAACCATGAAAACACACAGGAACCAACTACAAGGAACGCTTCAGAGCACAGCACCTGCATTTGCTCACCGGCCTGTATTTTAGCACGCTCCTTCTGGGGTTCACCTCCCTGCTGGGACCATACAAAACCCGTTACCATTGCTCATGCGATGTGCTGGAAGCAGAGCACGAAGTGGCTGGCCACCCCGAAGCAAAGGAACATCTGCTCTCAGGAGAAGAAAACCTTACCTTGTCCTTCACTGAACAGCCAGCCCTGCAACCCCTGGTGGCCAAGCACCCGGAGTCTCACCTCCCCACCCGAAATCCCACAGCCACGTTACACGCCTCACATTTCCGTTCTAGTTTTTAATCTTCCAAGGAAAGGCTGGCACCTCACCTGGCACTACAAGAAATTTAGCAGGGCTTTCCTCAAGGAGCTGCTAGTGGTAATGACTCACGTCAGAAAGCTGTGAAGACATGCCCGTGGGTGAAGAGGGGAGTTAAAAATCACAAATCAGACTCCGCCTACAGCTGCTCCGCCTTCCTAGGCTGTTCCCTTCAAATGCTGCGTTCCAGTAAGGAGTAACAAGACCAGATTCCTTTTGCGTTTTTCCTGTACCGAAAAACTCCCAGAGCATAAAGAGCTCAGTTTTCTAAACATGTCTCAAGAAAAAAATTTTACATAAAAGACGGGAGTGTAAACAGAGGGATTTCTTCCTGTTCCTTGAGGCCGTTTGTTGTGCCTGAGAGGCGAAGGTAATGGATGCTCTAACAGAGAGCCCGCATCCATCAGCCCCTAGAGCCGAACTCTTCCTGTGCTGCTTCACACTCCCAGGACATCAACAGAAAATTCAGCGCCACCCGACTCACACGGGAACCCCTGCCCGTGAATAGCAGACCCGCCGGCTGCGCCCACATCAGGCTTATCCAGCCCGACACAACCGGACCAGGGAGGCCACCAGTTCAGAGCTGCTCTCAGTGACCCCATTAATTGAGCGCTGCTGCTGGCCCCGGGCTCGCCCGCCGCGTGCTGCTGGCCCCGGGCTCGCCACGTGCCTCCGGGCTGGAACAGCCAGGGACATGAACTCGGGTTCAGCCTTCCTTCCTTCAGTCCAGGCGGTCCTAAACCCAGACTAGGTCCAGCACATCTGCTCCTCCCAGCCCCCGGGAGCACCAAACCCATTCCTCAGCAGGGCTCACCATTGCCAGAGAGGGCAGCTACGTTCCCCGCCGGCACCCCCGGCGTTCCGGCAGCGCCCCCAGCGCCGGCTGCCAAGGGAGCAAGGCAAGGGCTGGCTCGTGCACCCCAACACCACAGGTGCCAGCCCAGGAGCCTCCCGAGCCAGAGACGAGCAGCTACGGCCTCCTGGTTACACCTGCATCCAAACCTCCATCCAGGGGGCTAATCCACAGTTTGGGACCGCCCAGAGCACGGGCAGAGGCTGCTCGGGGGTGCTTGTCCCGCTCTCGGGTAGCGCTGGCAGGCACGAAGCAATAAATTGCACCCTGCTACCTTCGAGCTCCTCGAGATACCATGTTTAAATTATTCCAAAATGGCGTTCAGACAGACTGAGGTGCATTTATATCCTCCTTTTTATGCCCACAAAGACCAACTGGGACACACAAAACTTTCTGGATAAACTCATCTTGGCTGAAATCTATCTGCAAACATTAAACCCGCATCGGGATTTCCATCGGGGAGGCGAGGAGGGAAACGACGCCGGTCTTTAGTTCACGACAACAGCAAACGAATGTGCAACCTGCTGTCTCTTAATGCCCATCAGGAGCACTTACAGCAACAGAAACTACACTGGCCAGCAGCAAAATTGGGGGGGCAGGAATTGAACACAACCTAACCCCCAAGTTATACCTGCTCCAGTTCCTCACAGAGAAGTCAGGGAAAAACGGCTACAGCCAGGGCAGTTACTTGTGGAGGTGCCTGCCTTCCTCTCGGCTTTCTTCCCTCCACGTCTGCCCACACTGCAATGGCTCGTGCCGCCCGTAGCTTTCGGCAGCTCCCATGCCGCCCCTGCCGCCACAGCCTCCAGCCAAACCCTCCCCCCCAGTCCTGCCCTCCTGGCTCCAGAGCCGGGGAGGAGGCATTGGTGCCCTCGGTGCCGCGAGCCCACCACGGAGCGGGCAGGGGACGGGAACGGCTGCCTCCCCGGGGGGCACCCGCGGCCACGTCAGCGTGGCCTCGCAGGCCGTCGTGAGCCGACCATTTGAGGAGGACAGCTCAGGAGACGGCGTTAACCGGGATCAGCGCGCCGCTCCTCCCGCGGCTGTCGCTACAGCACTCACCGCTGACGGAGAGGGTCCCCGCGTCCCCGCGACGGGCCCCATCCACGAGCCGCCGCAGGCCACTTTCAGCCAGACCATCTCCCGAGCCGACGTGCGGCCCTGCTCGCCCTCCCGCAAGCAGAGAAGATCCGCACCACCAGCACCCGCTGCTGAGCTCTGCCTAAACTGCCCCGAGCTGGCCCCCAGCGGCGCGAGGCCAGCCCCCTCACAAGTGACAAAAATCACTGTTTAATTGCACCAACACGTCTTGCTCGTCAGCAGTTACTGGTCAGAGCTCGTTATCGACCACCCGTGCACACCTGGTGGCTGCTCCAGCACAAGGGCCACACCCAACTGCTGCCGTAGGGGCCAGGTTTTGTGAGAAATGCTTCTAGAAACTTCATCAGCTTTAAGGTGGCTACATAGTGCCGGAACCTCCTCACATCCTACAGCAATAAAACAGAACTGTCGGGCTACCAAGAGGTGCAAAATGTTCTTCCAAGCTTCCCCAGGGCAAAAAGCATCGTTTGCAGCACTTGTATTCCCTATTTCACCGGCTGCACCTTCCACAAAACTCAGCATATTCTTAACCGTCAACTAGGATCTCATTTATGTATTCATTTTTACAGCTAGGTGAAGATTTGGACACATAAGCAGCTGGGACAAAAGGTAAAGCTGCAGGGAGAGTAAAAAGAGCGCTGTCCGGGGCGGCCCAGGGCCCTCACGCCGCCTCCCGCACCATTCGGGCTTGCTGCGGCCCCAGCCGTCCCCTCCCGGGGACACCCACGCCAGCGCCGGCACCGGCACGGCTCAGCCACCCGCCCTGGGCTCCCTCACCCCTGCCGTGGCTCCCAGCCTCGGGGGAGCCTCTGGCGATGCACGACGAGTTACCACACCTTGGTGGCGCTCAGGGGGACGCTCGAACCTCGCAATTATTTTTGGTTTTCACTTACATAAATTATGGGTCAGCGGTCATTTCTGTGGAAGCAAAAAAAACCACCACTGTGGTGTCTGTAAATGTGAAAAACCCCCACATACTGAATGAATACAGAACAGAAAGATGGTCCATGACCCTAAGGGGGGACAACCCAAGCATGAGAGGAGACACGACAGGAACAGATGGGTGAACACAAGGCAACAACACACAGCACGAGGCAGCGCGATGGGATACGTATCGGCACTGGCCTCGCTGGCCGTTAGCTAAGCGTTTGCCAGCTTCACCACCAAAACAGTTTTGTGATGACCAACACAGCGCAAGTGCAGTAAGCAAAACCTTGTTTAGAAATGAAATGGATTATGGAGAGCGCCAGACCTCACGAAGCCATCGCTGACAGCAGCCAACAGCCTCGGACGACTGAGAGCGGCAGTTTCAAAGAAAGTAGGGTGACATGGCCAAAGCAGCGAGTTGGTCCCTCTGCGACCAAGGAATCAAGGTACACCAACCCAAGCAAGAAACCCAGGGTGCGGAGGTAACGGAGATGTGTGATGGTGAGAGGCAAGGGCTTCTCCATTTGTACTGAAAAGGCTGCAAACTTCACAGGCTGGGCATGGAGCCAGGCGCGACGCAGGCGTGCAACACAGGCAGCGAGGCGGCTGCCAACGGAGAAACGGGAGGCGGCACCCGGCTCCAGCCCAAGGGAGAGACCAGAAGTTTTAGGCAAGTTTGAGCTGAAGGCCTGACATCCACGAGGGAGCCAAACCAAAATCACGGCACGTGTCTCGGACAGGAGAGGTGGGACCCACACCAGCATTCACACTCGTGCGTTGGCAGCACCAGCATGGCTGAATCGGTAACTGCAGATGGGGAAGGAGTGTGGGAAAAGGGAAGCGGCCGGGAAAATGATGTGCCCGGATGCAGACTGTTGTGTTTCACCACCTGGTAGGAACAGACCTAATTAATAGCTCTATAGGCAAAAAATAAGCTATTTGGCAGCAACACCACTTCCTAGCCACGACCCGAGTCTGTGGCCTGCTGGCTGCCTTCCCGTGAAACTTCATCCAGCCCTCTGTTCCTCAGGGCCCCCGTCATACCTCGGGGAAGCGGAGGGAAGACTGCCTTGGAAAAGGACAGGATGGGAAATCAGAAGTCACCGAGCCCTCAGCTGGTCATTCATGATTCAGAGCAAAATGCCTGGAGAGGCCAGTTAGCAGGGTCAGGGAGAGTGGCACGGCAGGAGGGAGTCCCCAACCACCCCCTGCCCAAAGGGCCTGATCGTACCTCGGTACGAGCGGCGTTACTGTCCCCTTGGGGGTCAGGAGCTGGGGAGCCTTCACGTTCACCGGGCATTTCACCGTACTCATCTGTTCATGGCGTGGAGCCGCGCAGGGCGAGGCACCGAGCGCCTTGGGGACCCGCGTGCCGCCATCACTAATGTCCGGCCTCGCCGAGCTGCAGCGTTTGATGGAAAGGTTTCAGCAAAGCCTGGAAAGCTAACGATCGAGCGGCAACCTCATTCCGCAACGTAAGACGCAAGGTTTTCCCTCACAGGGTGCTTCAGCATTTTCTTCTTTCAAGGTGATAATTTCTGTCTTCCTTTCACCCAGCCCCAGAGTAGCATACGATTACGAGACGAGTGGGTTTTGTAACAACAAAATGCCTGCCCTCATATTATTTCTTTAATAAAAATTGGGTTTACTACTTCTTCAAAAACTAGGAAGGTCTTCCTTCTTGAAAGGAAAAAGAAATACCGCACTGCAAGAGATTGTTCTGAATTTCCAGGAGGGAGGTTTCACTGCACCGAAGGGAAAAGCTGACAGAGCGGGAAGAGGTTCAACGCATTTGGGAGACGTGCAGAGACACCAGCGCAACGTAAGCACTCGCCCTCATTAAATGAAGATGGAAAACAGAGTAAGAGCCATTTGAAACCTGAAGTGCCGGACACCTGTAAACGCACATGCACCATCCCAGGCCTGAAAGCTTGGGACAGCAGGAACTGCTCGGCCCACAGAAGGAGACCTCCGCAAAAGCAAGCTTCTGCAGGCCCGCCAGGCTGCTCCAGCATGGCACTCGCCAACCATGGGTACGGCAGCGGGAGTTCCCTGCCAAAACACCGCTGGAGGCTGTTGTGTGCTTCCCATAACTACGAGATGGAACCACCGTCATGGGCTGCACTGCCAAGCAGAGCAGCGGCGTTTATACCCATTTATCAGAGGGGAAACAACACCATTACGCTGGGACTGTTTGTTAGTTCACATGAAGTAGAAATAAATATACACCTCATCCTGGGAAACTGTCAGACACGGACAATCTTGCAGCTGTAAGACAGGAGACAGTACTACACTTAGGAGGAAAAATTAAAATACATAAAAGGAAGACGTTGCTGATCATTTCAATCCATCCCATTTAATGATTTAACGTGATCAGTAGAAGGGAAGAAAAGACACAAGTTCTGCCTCAAATATTTAAGACCAAAAGGTTTTCCTTTGAAGACCCTGTCCACGTGCCCCTTGTTCCGTTCAGGATACGGGATTTGGGTGCACCAGCGGATCAGAGCGGGCAGGCGGAAAGGCTGAGGGGGCTGAACACAGGCACCTCCTTTTTCAAGCAATGAGAAACACGCGTCCGCACACAGAACCTTTCCTACTGAGCAATTACCTGATGAAAATTACTTTTCACTATGACATTATAAACTTCAGGAATTAATACCACGTCCTTTTACCCGTTAGCAAGAGCACACGCTTGAACAAGCAGCGTATCTCCATTTACAGCCACCGAAACATATACCCAGTGCATCCCGAAGAACGCGCTACGTACAAATGGCTAAAACCCTGCTGATCTGGGTGAAAAACTGAAAGCCTCATTTCCTCGAAAGCCATCGAAATACCAGTTTGCGGTAAAAGCTGAGGAAATTCTCTGGTGCCCTCTGCTGCCAGCTACCCAAAGCGAACCAGCCCAGGCACAGCCGGTTCCTCCCCGGCACCCTGCGGGAAGCCTCCCTGTGTAAAAATTAAAGCCGCTGCACCAATTTAATGAACATTCTGATACAGCAATTTAATGAACATACTGATACACCTTACGGCCACGTTCAGCAGCCTGACACTCCTGTGTTTCACTCACCTGTACAGGGCAAAATCAACGTTAAGGTTCCATAGATACAAATATCTATTACCCAGTGTATTTCTTTTCGGAGCAGGCTTTAATCTCTGCTGATATCATCACCCTCTACAATCCACCAGCCATACATTTCGGACACATCTTTGTTTAGCTGTCACAGAATCCCAGAATCCCAGTGTGGCTGGGGCTGGCAGGGCCCTTGGGAGCTCCCCCAGTGCCACCCCCCTGCCCAAGCAGGCTCACCCAGAGCAGGGGGCACAGGACAGCGGCCAGGCGGGGGGTGAATATCTCCAGAGAAGGAGACTCCACAGCCCCCCTGGGCAGCCTGGGCCAGGGCTCGGGCACCCTCACAGTCAACAAGTTCTTCCTCCCGTTCAACTGGAACCTCTTCTGCTTCAGGTTGTGCCCATGGCCCCTTGTCCTGGCGCTGGGCACCACTGAGAAGAGTCTGGCTCCCGTCCCTTCCGACGCCTTCTCGAGCAGAGCCCAAAACGTTTCCCATGGGGGCAGCCTGAGATGGCGTCCCTGGAGCTGCTGGCTCGCTCTGCCATCGCCTGCTGCTCCTCCACCAGGCCGCGGGCGGCTGTCCCCCTCTGCTGCTCCCATGGGACCAGGGTGGAAGCCCCTCACCCTAACATCAGCCGCAGGTAAAGCGGGAGAGCAAGGTTGAACGACGGCGCAGGGTGACATGGCTGGGGCAGACAGACGGGGACGCAGCGTCTTTACCGGTCTTCACCACCACCATTGGTAATGCCTGGAGGAGAACGGCTCAACAGCAGCGAAGGGTCTGCCCCGGGACTGCCCGATACCACGGTTATTTGAGCCTGTATCTCGCAAACCTCTCGGGAGACAAGACAAGAAATTACAAGGCACTTACCGAGCAGTGGGAGGGGGAAGGAAGGAGACGGCTCTGGCTCTTGCAAGTGCCAAGGTCAGGCATTGCCTACGCCGAGGAGGTACCAGCACTGACGACTTCTACTCTCAGAAAGCCACCCCCTCTGCCTACCCCTGCTCCTCCCTCCCGGGCAGGCCCGCACGCCTGCTCTGGACACAACACTGAGCGAGTTCGTGCCAGCAGTTGCCCAGGGCCGCCCCGATCCCCTGGCAGTTTTTATTCAAGTATACTGAATTAAGAGGTAACGCGCGAGCTGCCTGTGCTAGCCGACATCAAGGAGCACAGATGCTACCTCGGCAAAGATGCTTCAGGACATCCTCACCACCCAGCATTTCATTGCCAGCCTCTGACCTTTTTCTTTTCTTTTTTTTTTTTGTCCTCCTTTGCCTTCCGAAGCACAGCTTGGTTTAGATTTAAATGAAGCTCTCGGTTTCTTTCCCTTCCTCCTACTACGTAATAACAAGTTCATTCCCACTATGCTAGAAAAACTCTCATTTTTCATTGCAAATCGACTTGTCATTTAGCATATACTGCCGGCAAACATCCCCCCTCCAATGCAAGACTACAACGACCAGCCATGAGCTGAATCAGTCATCGTTTTAACAGAAGTAAAGACAGCGGTGATAGGAACTCAGCACGGTTTCAGCCCAGCGCTACCAGAGCACTCATTCAAGTTCGCAAGAATCAAAAGTCTTATTTGAGCCTTACTTTTCTTGAAGTACCGGAACAGATCGAGATTTTCTAGGGAAATTCAACTGGGATTGCCCGGTGCTGCCTCAAAGCACAGAAAGTGCAGGGCAAATGAGAGAACCGAATAGCCAGGGCGCGCACGGAGCGGGGGGGAGCCGGCGCGCCAGGCGAGACCAAGCCCTTGCACATCAGTGGCCCCGCACAGGGCTCAGAAAAGGGAAGGTGTGCATCGCCTTGAATCTATACCTTTTTTTTTCCTTCAGCCAGAAAAAGGCAAAGGACGCACGGTATGAACGCCAACCTACTGGAGCGACAGCCACCTACCCAGCCGGCTCAAAGGAGAGGTTTGCTGCAGAGGGCTCCCGAGCTCTGCTCCGCCGCCCAACTGCCCGGGACGGGATGCGGGCAGCGTTCCCACTCTGGCGCACGTGCCGTTTCGCACTACTGAAGCTGCTCCACGAGGACTCCTATCAATAGCTGATGTCACATTTTACCGGGTAAGATTTTTGACTCGCGACTGATGCCAAAATCCATTTTGTTAGGCCCACCACAAATAAAAAAAATAATAATTGAATCGTTTGAGTTCTGTCTGGTCTTACAGAGTTCATCATTTTAAAGGCAAGGGCAGCTACGGGTCGCCCCCTTCCCCGCCAGCTGCATTCCAAAGCCAGCAGAGGGAGCGTCCCTGCTCTCCCAACAGCTCCCTCCAGCCAGGCGATTTTAAAAACCCTTTGGTCAGTTTTGAGGGAGTCGCTTCGCTCGCCCGGCCCGCGCTTGGCAAAGGAGGCAGCGGCACGGGCAGACCAGGCCGTTCCCAACACCCAGCTCCCAGAAGCAGGCTCCGGGGGAGATAGCTCCCGCGGCAGGGCTGTCAGCGAATTCTTTCGTTAGTCAAAGCGGGATACGCCGTAACTCGGCTTGGCCTAGGAATGCTGACAGCGGACAAAAGAACAGCTAAAAGGTGAACGCTTGCTGTCTCTGCCAGCTGCGGGGCATATCCAGAGCCATGCCTGCTCTCCTTCCATGGCCAATCCCTATTAACAGCATACACATGGAATTAAAGAATTCCGGCACGTTTCAAGCAGCCTTGCTCTCGACAGGGGCACACGGCAGGATTCGGAACACGACCAGGAGCCTGGAGCCTGCATGACCGAGCCCTAACACCCCCCCGCCACTCAGTCGCTGCCTTTAGGCAGGGGAGATGGGAGCGGAAGGGAGGGCTTGGGCTGCAGGCTTTTCGGAAAAGAGCGGGTAAAAGCAATAACCCTGGAGGCGACCCATAATAACTGTCACGTCATTACAAGTGTAGCTTCCTGTTAATGAAAAACATCCATAACTTCAATCGAAAAGCGCTTTTACCCTTTGCAGCTTCCAGGCAGCCGCAATTCCCCTTCCTTCACCATTTAGGAGGCAAAAGCAGCAAACAAATGCCAGCAGATATGCCCGTTGGTGGTACACACACAGCCCTTTCTTTCCCAAACTGTACTAAGAACATCCGCACCGCAGCATCTTGTCTCACACAACCAGTAGTCACCAGGAGACACTCGCTCGTGCATCGGCATCCCCCATTCCCCAGGGCTCAGTACGCGGCCCGGTCTTGTTCAATTTATTCATCACTGACCTGGCCGAGGGGACAGAGCGCACCCTCAGCAAGTTCACCGATGACACCAAACTGGGAGGAGTGGCTGATCCACGGGAAGGCTGCGCTGCCATCCAGCGGGACCTGGCCAGGCTGGAGAGTTGGATGGAGAGGAACCTGATGGAGTTCAACAAGGACAAGTGCCGAGTGTTGCACCTGGGGAGGTCGAACCCCATGCACCAGTCCAGGCTGGGGGCTGACCTGCTGGGAAGCAGCTCTGCCCAGAGGGACCTGGGAGTCCTAGGGGACGACAAGCTGACCATGAGCCAGCAGGGTGCCCTGGTTGCCAAGAAGGCCAATGGCACCCTGGGGTGCATCAAGAGGAGCATGGCCAGCAGGGTGAGGGAGGTTCTCCTCCCCCTCTGCTCTGTTCTGCCCTGGTGAGACCCCACCTGGAGCTCTGGGTCCAGTTCTGGGCCCCCCAGTTAAAGAAAGATGAGGAACTCCTGGGGAGAGTCCAGAGGAGAGCAACTAGGATGATGAGGGGACTGGAGCATCTTTTGAACACATCTTAAATATTTACCAAGGTTCTATGAGAAGTGTGGCTGAAGGAGACACCACAATGCCAGAGGTTCAGCTGTGAAGCTTCCCACGTATCCTTTAACAAAGCAAATGAACACTAAAAAGATTCCCGCTTCTCTCAGATTGCTTCTGTGAATTTGCCACAACACTTCAGTATTTAGATAAAATCCCTCTTAATGAGCAGATCCAATGGGCTCAGTATTTGCGGTAGAAATCTCATTTTCTCTGTGCCTTAGTCCCGTCTCCTCTCTAGAATTTGCTGCTCCTCTCTTCCATTTCGGTCCTGCAGCGTCCCAACGGCAGCCGCCCTCCTACGGCGCGACCCAGCGACACCGTTCACAGCACCACCTCCCTCGGACCCCGCAGCAAGCACCACCAGTCTGACTGCGGCCACAGGCAAGCCCATCGCTCGCGGTCAGCATCAAACGCTGTTCTTCAAAACGGTGAATTTGGGGAAAGAAACTAAGAAAGCTTTGTCTCACCATACCCTGCACACAGCTACCAAAGGGAGGGGTGTTGAGAGTTTCACCAAAAAAAATTAAAGTTGATTAAACTTTTAATTGGTGCTTTCATGTAGTTCCAAGCTAGGTGGGAAAGCTAATGAACGATTTGTAAGCATCATTAAAGAAACACAGGAAAATCCGCAGGGAGGCTCATTTATACATTACAAAATCAGACGTTTCACTAGCAGCTAAATTAGATACCACTCATTTCAAACTGATAAAAAACTTCTAAGCAGATTGGAGCATTTGCAGTAAATGATTTCCCCACATTTAGGCTTGAGATAGAAGAATGTCAAACCTGACTTAAACTTTGGGAAAAAACCCACACTACTTTCTGTTCACCTGGCTTGAGAACCAGCGCCTCCCCCGACCACCGCCAGACATGGCTCCTTACGGCACGGCACAGCACGCCGAGACTCGGAGAAGGCAATTCCTACACCTGGGACTAATTCTGCCAAAACAAGACTTGAGAACACACAAAGTGACTGAATCTGTATCCTTCATTAGACCACTTAAAGCCCGTTTTCTTGTTTGACAATTGCTATTTTGGCCAGCGACCAGTGCAAACTACAGCCCATTTGCCCCATCTGTCGATGCACAGATGAACAGGGGAGCAATCATGTGAAGACTGCCTTAGGCACTCCAAAAATGTCTCTTTTCCCTCCCAAGTCCCCAGTTTAAAACTCAAGGTGGTTCAAGGCTCAACTGGAACTAAAACCCGGACTTGCCACAGCCCAGCAGAGAAGCGCTGAGTCAGTCCAGTTCACTGAACTCTTCTCTAGGCTAGTCCTTGCACTAGCCGCCTCGTGGCACCAGCTGAAAACACTTTTATTGCCTTTCCCTCTAAAAGGTGGCCTCAGGGATCCTTACGGGCCCCTTCCAACCCAAGATGTTCTGTGATTCCTAGGAACTGCAACCGTGGCACCTGGACACGGCCAAGGCCAAGGAAGTTCACGGTCTGGCTACCAAGCCAGCCTTCGACGCCTGGCACTCAAGAGGCTGGCTCTGGAAGCCAGCAGGGAAAGCGGAGCTTCCCTAAACTATGACAGAGGGCACCGGCTTCTGGACTTCCTTGCACTAAGTGGGCATACGGGGGACAGCTGGGAACCATTTTAAGTCTTGCCAAATGGTGCCAAGGCTCGAGGGGTTCCTCGGACGCTCACGGAGCCAAGGGGGACGCTGCACTTGGGAGCGGTGTCCTGTGGTGGGAGAGGGCACGGACCCCGCTGCTGGGACCATCGGCTTTCTTGCCAACACACCAGCCACCACGCGCACTGGTTGTGGCCAAGTGAGAGTATCTCTCATCAGTTTATGAACAATTAGGAAGAGTCCTTGCTCTGCTCAGTTTATTCTGTTTAAACACATGAAACAGAACACCTACCTGGCTCCGAAGATGTCCTTCTTCGCTAGATCAATGCCTGAAACCACCTTCACCCTGAGGATACGAGACTCCTCCTGTTAATAAAAAAGAAAAACAGGTTTAATGTTTATTCCATAATTCATTTTGAAGATCAACTGCCCGCGAGAGGTTCAGCCGTGAATGAACTCTCAGCCTCTCGGTAGCAGGAGGCTTTCCTAGGTAGGAGTTTGAAAAGAAAAACCTCTTGGAAGGAGGCATACGCTGCTGAAGCATAGCCTGAGCCCGAACACAAAGAACATTCAACTCCACCCAGAGCTGCTGAGAGTTAACTAAAAGAAGAGTAAGAGTCGATAACAGCAATGACATCATAGTAATAAAAATGCAACGACAACGGTAATAAAAGCAGAAGACAATTTGCTGAGCAGGGCCATTTCAAATCCTAAATGATCCATGCTCCACAGAAATTCATTCTGCTTCGACTCTGAAGCTGCCTCTTCAAACACAAGGGAAAACATTCATCACGTGTTTGTCCAACAACGCCAATACCTCTTGGTCGGAGAGATGGCTGCACTTTAAAAAAGACGGGCTCAAAATGAAAAATAAATTCTTAGAATCACATTGTGTAAACCCATCTCAGCGCCCTGGCATTTACAGAGCTCAGAAACAGCTTTCAGCAAGGCAAGGCGATTTCTGAAGACGCGTAGGCCTAGGGCACCACCTTGGTGTTCAGTTTATCACTTCATTGCATTAAGCTCTTGAGGAACATTGGCATAAACGGTATTTTGTACTTTTTTCCCCACCCTGATTGACCAGTTTATTTTTGCTACTCAAAGAGGCCACCACAATTAAATCTGGAACGGATCCTACAGAAACAGGCTTGGCAGCCACCCGTACCAGCTAGACCTTCTTCTCCTCTGATAAGCCTGCCAGAACTGTGAGACACGCGATTCAGTTACGGTAATTTGAGGCTCCGTCCCCTGCAGCTTGCTCAGAACACACCGACGTTTTCCCACAGGTTTACCCTGGCGTGACCGTGCGGCACCCACTCTCTTTGCTTTAGATAGCTAGAAGCCAGATGCAGGTTTCCGAGCGGTAGCTGAGATTTTTGAGGTTATTAGGAAGGTCAAAATCACCCCAGAAGCAAACCCGTACCCGTCTCCTCCAATACCATTGCTCTCGAAGGAGTTGGCAGCGGATTACTTCAGAGGAAGAAACCAAAAGCCCCGTTGAGCCCGCCCGCAGGGCCAGCTTCACCCCGACGCCCAGCCTGCCGCAGTAACTGCCGCAGTAGAACGAAAGCCTGAGGATTTCCACCCGTCCTGGAAATCCGCCTGTTGGTGCTCCTTCCAGCAGCACTTGGCACTCGCCAAAGTAGCTTCTAATTAAGAAAACAGGATTCCTTCCCAAAAGTGCCTGGAGCTTACCAGAAAGGTGAACAAAACCGCACGTGAAGAAGAACAATTCTGTGGCGGTACGCTGAATTTTTTTATATATATTACCTTTTTTCGGTCTGTTGATGTCAACACAACATGCCTGGTCTTCTAGAGTGGTTTAACAGGCAAAAGGCAAGGAACTTGCAAATTGTGATCGAGAAAATTCAAAGACAGCAAAGGAAAAGAAGAAAGGAAAGCAATGCAGACTGTTTGGGCCTTGCCGAAGGAGAACCGGGGGGTGAGAAGTCGTAGCACTAACAGAGAGGGGCAGAGCGAGGGCGTTTGGACGGTTACTACACTGTCGATGCTACTCAGATTCCCTCCCACAAAGTCCAACTCCAGCTTTGTGTGGAGTTAAGTGGCATCTTATTTCTGCACTAAAATCATCTCTGCGTATTAAATGAATAAGAAATCCCCCATATTTAAAAACAAAACAAAAACCCCAAACCCCAACCCAACAAAACCCAACCACAGAGCAGGAGGAAGCCCAGCTCCTGGCGGATCAGGTCCTGCAAGACCCAAAAGATGATGCTCCATGCTATCTAAACAGGTTCTCAAGAACATACTTGGAAGTTTCACTTGGTACTTCAATCACCCCAGAAGACAGAGCCTGTTCCCTCCCTGCACGCAGGCTCTCAGCCTCTGCTGAATATTCCATTCCACCGAGCAGAAACAGAGCTTCTGCAAATGTTCTTTCAAATTTTCATGTGCATGAAATATAAATAGTAGTTTAAAAGAATAACTGAAACGCCTCAATTAGTAACGAGGCCTCACTTTGGTCAGTGAGATACTTTGATAACATCTATTGCACACATGGAGCAAGGTGAATTTTGGATGATGGAAAATTCTTCTGCAGAACTCAACACAGAGCGCTCTGAACGCTCAGAGCAGCTGCTCAGACAGCCGGGCTGGAAAATAATTCTTCTGTAACGCACCCAACTTTTCTTATCTGTATCTTTTGTCTAAAAGCATTCACGAAAGCAGCGTAACACCACAGGTGCAAAAGCAAAATAAAAGACCATTGCAGCTCATG
>JAKFQP010000380.1:515384-546468 GCA_023375905.1 Nycticorax nycticorax | reverse complement strand
GGCTGGTCGGAAAAGAGACATTCACAAGCACAGGTCTGTGGGAACTCGGACAGGGAACTAGGCGTACAGACCAGAGAAGCGAAGCTCCCTACTGCGATCCCCACGCGCTTCTGCGCTCGCTCAGCACGCTGGCCGGAGAGTGACCAAACCGGCCATCAGGAGCGGGAAACGAGGTCCTGCTTCAGCACCACCGCAGCGCAACCACCACACAGGCTCTTCCTCAAGCATCACGTATGAAGTGCAAGGGATGCTGGAGAGGTCCCTGACCACAGCAAGATGATTTTTTTTTTCGGACTTAAGGCACTTGCTTCATTAGCCTGTGCGTAGCTTAACAATGAAACGGATGCCACGTGACAGTACTGAGCTCTTTACAGACAAATAGCTTTAGGTACCACATGAACTGACCTGCTGCTGAGCGGAAAGACAACCTGAACTGCCTAGACAGCAACCGGAGATACACAGCTCCAGTAGGGCACCATTTATTGGCAGTCTTGAGCAATCAGTCACGTAGCGCATTCTCCCCGAGCGGTTTTCCCAACACAAACAAACTTCCATTTTCTGGCAACTGTGCCTGACGTCCCCCGGAGTCAGTAAGGAGTGGAGAGGCGACCGCTCCCCACCTTCCGGGGCGGCCAGGCTGCGGCACGCAGCCTTGGGATACCCCCTGCCTCCCTCCCTCCCCGCGCACCCAGGAGGCAGCACCTACCCTCACTCGCTCAACAACCCGCCCCAAGTTTGCCCGCTTGGGACAGCGCAGGGATCAGGCGGCAGGAACACGCAGGAGGGGTATGGTAAAGGGAAGACAAGGCTAGGAAAGCTGGGTCTGCCTGACAGAAACACCATCCTTACCAGCGGGCTTCAGCTACTCAGAAGCCACTCGCTACTCCAGTTGCCATTCCCAGCTCGAAGGAGGAGGCAGCCAGTCCGCAAGAGCACTCCAGAGCTGTTCGTGGTCCGCAGTCCCCACCAGACCACCCTAACCTACCCAAAATGAGTTAATACTCGCTGTTCCACGGTCACCTTATTCAACTCTGCAGGCTTTCACAGCTTCGCTCCGTGCCAGCAGGAACCAGCCATCACATGGGTTCCATGGCCATACCGTTTCCAACGGCATCTGCACTAAAATGCGGAAGAGAATATGGGAATAGCTGAAATCAAACGATCCATTTTCCTCTCCCAGCCTCCCCAGTACCATGGATGGGAGCTTTTGACCTGGATTCCTTCCTCTTCATTTTGTATTTAGCAATCACAGACAACTGGTGCTCAGATGATCTAAATGCTGCGATGCTGACAGTGGTTAATAGCAGCAACTTATCGGCTGCGCCCATCTTGAGGCCACGTTTCGCAATCTTGCCGAGCGGGTACATACAAGGCACTCGGCTGGTCCTGCTCGGAGCTGAAGTACACACCACAGAGAAACGCCCGGGCTGGCGGTAAGGCTAAATTCCTGCACTCTCCGAAACGACCAGCATTAGCCACCAGCAAATGGCAAACTAGATGAGACAGACATCTAACTTGGCAACTTTTGTATTCCGTGGAATTCTGTCCATGTTGGGATGCGGGCATCCTGCGCCTCTGTCTGAAACGCACTGTTTGAAAAAGCAGTTAAGCTCCCCCCATGGAGAAGTTTTTCCTATCCATTTAAAACCTTGCCCGTAGCGTACTAAGCCTGGAAGGGTCTCCCAAAAATGCCGGGCGCTGCACCACTCCCTCGTCGGCTCAAGAGCCGCAGTTGAGCAACCAGCAGCTCCCACTTCCAGAGGACAGGGCGTGCTCCTCCGAGCACTGACTCCGGCTCCGGCACAGCCCCAGGTCCCACACTGGAACCGCATTCCTCCCGTGAGCGGGTTTTTCAACTACAATGCAGCACATCTCTCGGAATTTAAAACTACATCGTTCAGGGCACTCGGGTTAAAAAATTCTGCGGCGCTGCTGGTGGAAATCCGAAGCTGCGCACACGCCTCGGGATGGCGGTCGCTGGCTGGCCGCTAGCAGTTAGGCAGTAAAATGCTAAGGTTTATGAAGCCTCATTTATCACCGTGATTACACTTTGTGCCTCTGCTCGTTGCGTCCTTGCCCCGCTAAGCTCAGCCTACCTCGCCCACTGCAGCAGGGAGCCACACAGCGCTCGGTTCGGCACCGACGCCGACTTCCACCGCCAACCACCTTCGGACCTGCTTCTGCCTTGTCCAATGATTAACGGGACGTTTATGTATTCTGGCCTCCCTGAAAAATGTCAGAGGTTACGTAGCTTTCCCCGGCCGACAGACAACCTTCATACCGACGGTGTGTTCCCACCCGTGGTTCCCATTGCCCTTCTGGAAGACACAGCTGATTTGGGTGGAACCCCGCTAGGAACCCAAAAGCCGATCGTACAGCAAAACCCAGACGTCACCAACAACGAACAGACCCCAGTTCACCTCAGAGAAGAGGTGAGAGAATACAGGCGTGCCTATGGATTTGGGAGGCTTTTGTATGCGTGTTTCTGCCCACGGTTCATGTTTTTAAATTCACTTTTCAACGAACAACATGTTTGCTTTCTCCAGGTGCTCTGAAAAGCCAAGTCATTTCTAACACCTACTGAAGCATTCACATAAAGACTTCTGAACAGTCCTCCTGCCCGGGGATTAAGAAAATAGCCCGGAGCTGGGTTGTTTAGGGAAGAGTCACAGGAGCAGCAGGGGAAGAACGTGGGCCGAGGGCAGTGCCCTGAGCTGTGTGCTGCTTCCCCACCGGCGAGGGGCTGAGGCCACCCCCCAGCTTCACCCCCCCAAAGGGTCATCCAGGAGAGGGGGCTTAGTCCACACCAGCTAAACCAGAATGGACTGCTATAAAAGCCGACCTGAACAGGTTTTGGAAAATACACCCGTATGTTCTACCCACACACAAGAAGAACCCCACCCCAGTCGGGAGCCGGGTGTAAGGAGGGAGAGCTGCAGACGTCAGCTCCCCATAGGACAGAAGATCCCATGGTACATTTGGAGCGTGCATTGAGGGAATAGTGCTGAAATAACAATCGATACGGGTATAAAATTAGAAGCATGGCTTTTTTAAACGAACAGACAAGTGTGAAAGGCACAACGTTGGGATCAATGCAAGCCAATATTTGGGTAGACGCCACGCAGACCAGAGAAGATTAAACACGCAGCACGTTCCTCCACATCTACCTACGGCGGGTCTATGAAACCATCTGTGAACCAAGTCCCTCAAGGCGGCCACCTTTCCCTTTGTGTTTTCCGAGTCGCACAAACCCCAGCAGCCCCGGTCGCACCTGCATGAGGGACACCAACCCAGGCAGCGCCCAGCCACAGCGCCGCGGCCATCACGCGGGCACCCAACGCCGAACTTACCACGCGCTGCCCGGCCGCTTCGGCAGGAGACCCCCAGGCCGAGCACAGGCCGTGCCGGCAGGAGCGCGCCGCGAGCCACCGCCGCCGCCGCTCAGAGGGGCCCCGGCAGCCTCCGCCGGCCGACGCGGAAGTTTGGCTGACGAAGGCAATAAATGTCCATCACCAAGGCAACGAGGTGAAAGGACAGCAATCTAGGGTTTCACCTGAAGAAAGCTGAACGTGAACCGCGGCGGGGGAGTGTTGGGTTGGTTTTGGCTTGGTTTTTTTCTTCTCTCTGTGTAGAGACATTTTTGATTCCCCACCGAGATAGGCGGCGGCGAGGTAAATTTCCACTGGCTGGGAGGAAAGAAACCAGACCAGGCTGGAAAGGTACCGAGCGCAGAGACTCCGTGAATCTGGTTTCATCCACTGAGCACCTCGTCTCTATTTTTATTACACCTGAAAGTTTGCAAAACATAACAAAATAGAAAAGACAACAGATCTTTACCCCAGTGTTTTGGTGGCACAACACATCAGAATGGAAAAGACAACAGGTCTTTCACCCCATGTTTTACCTGTTGGACCTTCTGTCACCCTGAGCGACAACGCACACGGAGCCCCGAGTGTGCGGGATGCCGTAAAAACCTACAGTCGCCCAAATGAACCGCTCTTCAATTCTGCCCCTGGTTCTCAAAAACCAACCCAGATTTGCAGATTCAAAACAAAACTGAGTATTTGTCATCCACTTAAAAAAAGAGTGGAAGCATTTCTATAGCAAGCACAACATCATCAGGCGACACCTAAACCTTTCAGCAACCAAAACCGCAGAAGGCAAGCCAGGCTGCAGAAGTCACGCTGATTCCCCCTTGGATTTGTGGTGGATGAAACCAACCCACCTCACGGCTGAGCCAAAAGGAACTTACTTCTACTCACACGGAGTATTTCCAAGTCAGCGTGTCTTCTGCTCCGATGTACAGCCGCCCACCGAACGTCAAACACCGCCAGGGCCGACCGAGGCAGGGCAGCGGAAGAAGCAGGACGCCCTGTCCGACGGCCGCCACCGGCGAGCCAAGGAAAACTTGCGCCACGCGCTGCCGACACGTAGCCAGGCGGGATGTGAGCGCAACCGCCCCGCGCAAGCTGCTCCTGCCTCGGAAGCAGAGGCGAGACCGAGTGCTCATCCCTCCCCTGCTGCTGCCCTGCCCCTCGGATCACCCCGAGATCCTCCCTGGCCCCGCCAGAAGGCGGCCGCAGGCTCCTGCCCAGCCAACTCCAGCGGCCAAACACCCGGCCCCAGAAACACTCTGCTTCCAAATTAAAATCTCTGCGTACGTTGAAAGGAAAAGCAACAAAACAACACCAAAGCAACCAGAGTTGGGAAGAAAGGCCATGAGCCAGGCAAGGGAGTCAGCCAACAGATTCAATACTGCTACCCTCATCATCCCCCGAGAGCACGGGCAGCTAGAGTGGGAGAAGGTGGTTTTCCTTCTGGAGACATGGGGAGAAGAGAGGCATCCAGAAGGGACAGCTCGACCTCTGGGGACATCATAGGGATTTTCTGAAGGCCATAGCAACATTACGTGATAAGTCTCGGTAAAATTCTTGCGGTATCTTAATAACCTTGAAATTCGTCAGTGGCAATTTTGCAAACAGTCTTTGATAAAATCTCAGTTCTGCAATGAAAACAAAACCAGGCACCACGGGTATGAACCACATCTCCCCTCTCTGCAAAGTTCAGCGCAGGAAAAGGAACTTGAGTAAAGTTCACTGGTGACAACCACCCACTTACCTGGCTCCAGGGCAGAAGGTAAGGTCTCATTTCAGGCAGCTTCCCCGCGCAGCCTGGGAGCACAGCCCAGCCCTTCCTCCCTTCCAGCGCTCATCACGCCCCCTTACCGAGTCTGAGGCTAAACCAGACCATGCCTTTGCTGCCCTGAGGAATTCCCACCCCTCGTTGCACCACGCATCCTATTTAAAAAAAAAACCCACCACATTATTTTGTCTAAAGCAGATCTTAAACTCAGAGCAACTAAACCCAGAAGCTTTTGGAGGAAAGAATGCCACGCTCCTGCGCTGGAGCCAGCGGCTACGGGAGCGCGCTCGTTCCGCAGGTGCGTCCGAAGGGCTGGCAGAAAAGGCGAAGGGTTTAAGGTCACAGGATAGTCGTGTGAAGCCGAGCCCAGCCACAGGCCACGTCAGGCTACGCTTAAAAGGCTCCAATTATCCCACAAGGCTACGAATCTACGGAATGATGTTCTACTGAGTATCTTACCGAGGCACACCAGAACCATCCCGCCGACAGATTAAGCAAACCCCAGTAAGCATTAAAGGAACCCCAGAGCTTGGGGAACTGCGGGAATCTTAATCTCATACAAGAGTGAAATACTAAATGTGTTACAGTAACGATGCAGGTCCTACTTGTAGGGCTTGGGACCTCTAGGAGAGGGCACCACATTCACGTTCACCCTGGCCGGACCGACACAGCTGCGGGGAACACTGGGCAGAATTTCGGGAAGGCACAAGTTTGTCTTACAGGGACGGTGCCATGCCTGCACGCGGACAAAGAGCACACAAAGCCGGGGGGAGTGAGCTGGAAACACACGCACCGGGAGTCACGCATGGGTACCAAAGGACGTGCGTATCAGCGACGGGGTTAGGAACCAGGACTCAAAACCCCCAGCCCACCGCTATTAGGAAACAAGCCCAAATCGTGGTCCTGACCTCATGAAAATCCGCTTACAAGGCATTTTTACTGCATTTTTAAAAATAAAAAAGCGTTCCAGGTGAATTGTGATCTATTTTTGTACAAATCAGCTGAACCCCATGCAGCTAGATATACTTGAGCAATTTTAGCAAGCATGTTGAACCAGGTCACCTGCGGTCTTTAGAAATACCTAAAGAATGCAAAAGAAGTTTAAATGAATGGACTTACTGTACTGCGCAAGACTTTACTCTCCTTACTTAACATTTAGACCCACTTACATCCCTCGGTAAAGGAATTCATTTCACCGACACGCTGTTTTCTGCACAACCTGGTTCACCAAACGCTCCAGCAGTCCCATGCAGGCTGCGCACAGACGTCTTCTAGACCCAGCTGGGCCAGCAAGGAAGAGGACTCCTACCCAAGAGCTTTCTCCCTGGGTGTTAACCCTGCTGGGGGTGACCGTCTCCAGCTGACAGCAGAGACCAGGACAGCCAAAATAAGCCAGGCTGTTTAATTCACCAGAGTCGCTCCCTTGGACGGCTTCAGGCTCGTGAGCGCTCGGAGCGGCGGCTGGAGGAGACACGACCTCCACCAAAGGGGCTGCCACCGCTCCCTGGTCTCCCTTCACGCGTTCCCGCTCTGGGTCAGGCTCGGTGGGTACCTGGATTTCCATCTCCTTGGCTCTCCCATCAAAACAAGCAGGCGCTGGTCTAACTACCTCCTCCTGACGCTCCTACACGAAGGACTACCCCAAGAAGCTCGCAACAGCAACAGGTTTGCCATAAAAAGCACAACGATCACTCATACCTGCTTAATTTAGCACCAGTTTGTGGCAAGTATCTCAAGGGAAATGAAAAAACAGGGTAGCATGAGAAAGGTTTGCTGAATCATCGCCATACGTCATAAATTTACAGTATGGGAAATTCTCCTCCTGAAGGAAACCTCAACCTGCTCTTCTCTGGCCAAGCCAAGGGGAGTATTTAATCCTTGGGGGCAGCAAAGAAACAGGAAAAGCACTCGTTACGCATCGCTATTAAAAATACGAACACAGCTTCGCCGAGGAGTTACTGGCGCGTTGGCCGACGGCCGTGACCTGGAAGTGACTCTGCTGTAGGGGCTTAGTTTTGAAAGGGGGGGAACCAAACAAACCGCCCAACCCTGACCTGGCACGAGGGATCAGCACCACGATCATCTCCAGCCTAGCTGAAGACTTCCTGCACGTTTAAACAGAAAATTCATAGGGGGCAATCTGACAGTAACTCCTCTTCCTTCCCTTAGGGGATACCGAAACTCAGCTGATTCATTAAAGCCTCGGCCTTTTATTTAAACAAATACCTAACTTTCTGGCATGCAAAAATAGCCCTTCCAGTATGAACTCCCATAAAATAAAGGAAGGGAGTTTCTACATGAGAGACGATTCCATTTCACTGGCCCTGACGCTCGTAAAGGCTTTGCCAAGCAGGGAGCGAAGCAAGGCACTGCTTTGATTGCAGATACTCCTTATCCTCGGGTCAATGTCCGGGCGGATCGATCGCTCTCCAGCACGCAGGACAGAGCAGCGCTTCAAAACTCATCAGCCAGAAGAGAAATGCAGAACATCCCGTTCCCCAGGGACCATCCAACACTGGCCCGTGATGAAGCACGGTCTGAACGCCCAGCGAAGAGCCTTCAGTGAGACGGCACAGAAGGACGCAGGAGGCTTGGTTTCAAAACATCTTTTCTAGCAGGACAATTCGGGTTTTACCTTTCACTAAGCCAACCACTGATACAGCTAAATATTTAATTTCTATAAACACTAAACACCTTGAAGTGGCATCTTTTGCTATGACGAAATCCACCGGGCCACTAAAATTCAAACTTTGTTAAAGGGAAAAATTACAAATTGCACTTAATACAACCCTCTCGATTTTTCCTATGCAAAACAGGACACAAACCCAGGTGTAACCCTGTGTTTTACTCCTGCCCAGGTGCAGGACACACATTTCCCTTTGCTGAACTTCACGAGATCCCTTCTCCAGGTCCCTGAACAGCAGCGCAAGCCTCCGGTCCAACCTCCCCTCCCAGTTCCTATCACCCCCACCTCAAAGCTTGCTGACACTGAGAAAATCAGACTGGGGCACAAGGGGGAAAGGCAGCGTTTTCAAATTTAAATAGTAATACTGCTACAAATGATGAGTTAGGGATGACTTGGGAACAGATCAAAACAGAATTCCCAGAAAACCAGCTGTGGTTAGGAATGAGGCAGTAGGAGAGCAGGCTAAAACAACTGGGGTTAAGAATCGGGCAGGCAGGAAAACATTAAGCCCAGGTTTTATTTGTAGGCAACGGCACGTGTGAGGCTCCCAGGAGATACACGCTCACCCGCTGCACCAGGGGCAGCTCGTATCCGCTGGTCTGGAACAGAGCCGCTCGTGCGCTGCGAGGGACGCCCCCCCGGCCAGGGGTAGCCACGCTCCGTTACGCCCGGGGGTTTGCAAAAGCTTGCAGCATCACCCGCCGCGGCCCCGGCCCCAGGGTACTTCCCAGCAACTCTATTTGAATGGCTTAAGCGGAGTTTGAATATTCTCAATATTCACATCGCCGCTACTGCTCTGAGAATCAAAACCACGCTCGAGTTCACCAGGTCAGCGAGTGCAGCAAATTCATGTACTGCAAACCACCCGGGGAAAGCCACGCCGCAAGAGCAAGGGCTCGTCAAGTCTTTGCAGACATCACTGCGCTTATGTCCAGAAAAAAAAAATAACCTTGGCCTGATTGTGCGGTAATCAGCTATGATACATGGGAACGGCCGTCTTGGGAGGCACCACAACAACAGGAACTCCTGGTGCCTCTTCGGCCGACTTTAAATAGAATCATAGAATCGTCTAGGTCGGAAAAGCCCTTTAAGATCATCAAGCCCAACCGTTACCCTACCCCTGCCATCCCACCACTAAACCCTGGCCCTAAGCACCTCGTCTACCCTCCTTTTAAATAGGGCCAGGCAGGGCGAGCGTTACGGAGCCTCTGTGGGCAGGGCAGATGCCCTGAGCAGCGCTGCACGATCACGAGCCGTCAGGCCCTAAGATTAACTCCAACAAGCGAGATTTCAATTCTCTTGTTTCATTTCCTACTTCCAGGCTCGGGCACAGGCTCCCCCGCACACCATCCGGCGGCAGATGAGCCTTTAAGCCGCAATGCCCGCGCCTGCACCCGCAGGCACACGTTCCCAAGCAGCGGGGCTCTGCTGTCCGCCCACGGGAGCGGCCCCTGGCACAGCCTGGCTCGGGGGAACAGCACCCTCCCAAACAACGCCTGAGCACGGTTCGGGAGGCAGCGTGGGATGAGGACCGTGCCCAGCGCGGTCTGCCTGTGGCCAGCGTCCTTGGATGGCAGGGACTCGAACAGCACACGGACCCTTCCGTGCCCACACGCCCTGGTGTGATGGCACAGTCTTGAATGTACCAGCATGCACACGGGCAACGACCGCTGCGTGCAGTCGTGGATGTACACAGCTATAGTCCGCTCTAAGAGGCGGGGGTTTCCTATGCACATAGGAATAAATCACTATATATACCAAAATCCAAGGAATTGCACACACTTCTGTGTTTACACAGGGGTATCTTGTTTTCCATGACCAGAATTTTAATTATTTTGGGTATTTGACCAGACTTAAGACTTGTGTGCTTTGCTTGCAAGACCAACATGACAACAGTTCAGAAAGGGGAATGTTATTTTACCGCTCGAAAGATCACTGATGTGCTTGTGAAACGTGTTACAATTTTGTTGGACACTGAGAGGTGGGTTTGGTTTTGGGGTTGGTTGGGTAGTGGTGTTTTGGGGGGTTTATTGGTGTTGGTTTGGGTTTTTTTACATTCACTGGGTCCTGTATTCCAACAGCTCATAAGAAAAGGCTTATAGAAGTTTTTCACCATGGAAGAGCGGCATGAGAAGAGTATCTCCTGAAGATGCTCTTCCCTCACAGGGGACATAAATCCACTTCCTGATGATCACTTGTTCCTTTCCCAGCAAAGGAGGAAGATGTTCTGGAGAATAAAACCTGAACTCACCCACGTTTCTATAAAGGTGATACAGCCCTCATCAATCAACGCACACACACCCAAATCCGGCAGCAATCGGTTAGGGATATTCTGAAACACCCACGGGAACAGGAGAGCGTTGACCAGAGCTTGAGCTGTACCTCCTGCTCAAGACCCAGCCCGTGCCTGCTGAAGAGGACCAAGGCACGGCTGGATGCAGAGCAAGCAGAGCTGCGGCATCGCTGCGGCGCCCAGCACGCAGGGACTGGGCTGGGACAAGGTCCCGGTGTCCTGGCAGAGCAGCGTGAGCTGGCCGGCGGTGACCTAAGCACGCTGGGACGAGGGGAGCGGGCACTTCCCTCCGCTCCGTGCCGGGCAGTCCAGCACCCGCCTCCTCCTTTCAGCTGCTCACCCTGACCAGCAATTAACACCGCCGGCCTAACGGAGAAGCCGGGTCCTGGGTTCCCGTGTGACGTTACGCAGGCTCGGGCGCTTGCATCACGCGCCTGCTCACGCCAAGCAACCTTCGGACGCAGCAGAGTTAATGAGTGGCAGGCAGACATGTTGTGGCGTATCGGCCGGCGAGGAGCACGCGTTTTGTGGCAGAAAGGGATTTAAATGCCTGCCTTTCGACCGTGGCGGGAGAGCACCTCCTCAGAAACTCATCTGCAAGTAACAGCCAGTGCTGGAGGTCCAGACACTTCACAAAAAATGGGACTAAAGCTCAGATTAACCTATCTCCCTTGAGAGCCACTGCAGCGGTCAACAGTTAGTAAGTCCTTAAGAATGGACTATTCATAGAATCGTTTAGGTTAGAGAAGACCTTTAAGATGACCAAGCCTAAGTGTTACCCTAGCACTGCTATGCAACAGCCAAGCTGAAAAAGCCACCAAAGAAAAAGCCACCACAAGGACATGGTGCCCTCTTAGCTCACATTATGCTCATTACCAACCTGGATTTCATCCCTGCCACTTCACATGCTTTGAAATGCAACTTTAAAGCTTCTATCATTTCACATGATAGCTTGAAAAGAAGCCTTGGATAACAACTTCCCCAAGGTTGGACAGGGGGTAACTGCACGCCATCAGCTGCCAACCAGAGGCAGGACACCAGGATCCCCCCCTTGCCGCTCTCCAAGGAGGAGATGCTTCCACCCCGGAGAAGACGCTGTTTTCATACCCATGTTCTGACAGACCAAACATCAAGATTTGTGTTTTGGAGAAGCACCTGTGTCCTATGCACACAGGCTATTGCAGATGCCACTTGTTTAAAGCCAGTTTTAGGAAAATTCTGTTATCGTCTTTCTTTAAGCTCGGAGGACACTGACAGCCGTGATTTACAAAGCCTCTGGTGATTACAATCACGCCACAGATGGATACTCATAATTCCTTAGCGAAAAGCCTGGAGTTGGCTGAAGATAACTGCAAAAAACGGTATCTTACAGTTTTAGGCATAGAAAAAAGTACATTTGCAAGTCTGGTGCTGGTCATCAGATTAGTTGGTTTTTTGTTTGTTTGTTTTTTTAAGGACACGTAAATCTCAAATCCCTGCTAAACTTTTCACTGGTTTTGAACAGCTGATTACGCATACAAAACGTACACCAGATCCCCTCCCAGACAGGGGAGGTTCAGCTGCGTTCATTCCAGTAGCCCCGCTAGTTGCCCCCTGATCACACAAGCCCATTTACGTAACCACAATCTATATCCTTGTTTGGCATTTAATGATTTGGGACCATAAGCAGTCGGCTTTATCGCAGCTGTGCTGTTTAATGACAGAACGCACGTTCAATAAAACCGTAACCCAGCCGTAACCGTGAGCGGAGGCTTATGGCTAACCCAGATAACCTGGGCGAGCCCGCCCACGGCACGCACCCGCGACCAGCGCGGCACCTCGCTGATGAGGGGCAATGGCCTCAAGTTGTGCCAGGGCAGGGTGAGGTTGGGCATGGGGAACAATTCCTTCCCCAAAGGGCTGTCAGGCACGGGAAGGGGCTGCCCAGGGAAGGGGTCGAGTCCCCAGCCCTGGGGGGATTTAACAGCCGGGCAGCCGCGGTGCTGAGGGCCAGGGTTTGGGGGTGGGATGGCAGGGGTAGGGGCACGGTTGGGCTGGGGGAGCTTAAAGGGCTTTGCCAACCTCAACGATTCCGTGATTCTATGATTCTAAGAGGAGAGCTTCTTCCCGCAAGCACTCCAGCCACGGAAGATCCGGCACTGGGCACATTCCCAGCACGCCACCTGGCACTGGTCGCTTCCAGGAGCCGCTGCTCTGAAGACCAACACCGCTTTAGCAGAGGGCGAGATGCACTTTATCCTGGCCCAGTGGAACGCGTACAGTACAACCCTTGTTTTCAAAAGGTTTTGTAGAGGTGCACAAGCAAAATCCTGCAGACGTAATACCTGCGCCGAGGGCAGGCGCAGACCCTCCTGGCGGGAAGGACAGCAAATCCCACCACGGCAGTCGGCAGTTCCCGTCTCCAGGGCGCCCGCGGGCATGCAAGGATATATCACAAACAGCAAAAGATGTGGACAAAATGAAGGTACTGTGAGAGACAGCTGTAGTTAAACAAATGTATCAGCAAGAACATGACCAATGCAGAAGACTAAACGTAAGTAATTGGGCTACAGAAGTTCTCTCCTATGCACACACACATTTAAGATGCTTTCCAGGAGGAAGACGAGTAGTTCCTATCTTTCTTTTCATTAAAGGACGCGTGGTCACTGCTCAAAAATGCCCAAGGCATAGCTGCATTAATAGACACAGTCGAAATAATGAATTACAGCGAGCGCATCACTAACGAACCAACGACATTGGGTACGAAGTACGTTACCCTTCCCTGGGGAAAACACACCCATTCCACAGGTAACAAATGGTGTCCTGTGGGTTTTTTAGCATGAAGTTATCCACCTGCAGAGCTGCGCCAGCATTCGTTTGTCCGTACGATCCTTGGTGCGGGATGGCGGCGTTTAGATCCAAGTCTTGTTTTCAGCGTGCAGACTGGTGAGCACTCGGCCCGCGGGCAGCCGGATTGCACCGTGGCTGTGTCCGTACCACGGAAATGCTGCCAATACCCACGGCACTTCTTTTTCCTTTAATGAACTACGCTTACCTTTTTCACATTGTGAAAGAGGAGACCCACATTGAAAAAAGGGGGGCAAATACAGTGATGCTGAGAACTTTGGTTTATATCAGTAATTTCTGCACACACTGAGGGTGGAAGGCTTGGGTTGGTTTTGTTTGGGGGGTTGGTGTGTTGTTTGCTTTGCTTTTGGGTTTGTTGGGGGTTTTTTAATTGTATTAATTGCTCACAGGGAACTCCTAAAGGATTTGTGAACTCCTATCAATAAATGGATGGGTGCTGGCCGAAGCGCAGAGGTTAGCTCAGCCCCTTGTTCCCAGAATGGTACTTGACACTGACGAGACTAAGCAACGCTCATTAAAATATTCAATACTCATTACCCAAAACAAAGGATGGACTTTGTGTTCTGCCAGGCATTCTGGATGTGAAACAGGGCTCAAGCACCGAACAAAAGCCACATTCAGAATCAATGCATGGCAGAAGATCTGCAATAAGGTCGGTTATTCATCATCGCGGAGCAGGACCTCGTCCCAGAGAAGCACAGATGCGTGTCCGTGGAAGAAACAAAAAAGAAGGGAGCCGAGGGCACAGCAACTCACAATTCCTCAGCTGAGCTGCAAGGCAATCGAACAGCTTCTACCACGTCTTCCGCGGTGTTAGCAGTGCGACACAGGGGCCGTAACAAGCCGGTAGAAGCAATAATTTCTTCACCACAAGTGGTTGCAGACCAAAAGTTACACGACTGGTATAAAGTTTTCAAGATCCAGAGTTTCATATTAATTTCCTCAGCTGTATCTAACCCAGCAGCCCGTGTTTACAAACGTAAGCCCTTTTCGTAACCACCACCACCTTAGCTCATCATTTTAGGTACGGGTTTCAGATGAGCCTTGAGCCTCGTCCTGAGGCGTTAAGACCTCCAGAAACTCCCCAGCGAGGCAGCACGGGGAGCTAAACCACGCAGCTGTTTGGGACGGGCGTCCTTCCAGCACCACTTTTACTTTTAGAGAGCTCGGTCAAGAGCATCGAGAATCGAGGATGGAATTTTTTTTTTCCCCAAGACAACAAATGAATATTACAGCGGCTGAAGCACAGCGGCGAAAAGCTCTCGGGATAATGCAAATTAGCAGAAGTAGGCTGAAGAACAAAGTCTGTTTCCTCCGGGCAGGTTTAAATGAAGCTATGTCCCTTTTCAGAAGTAACAAAGACGATCTACAGAAAGTTGAGTTTTGCTTTTAAACTATGACTGTGGCTGCACAAAGTGAAGGGAGAAGAAGAGCTTGGAGCTGCTGCAGAGACCCCAACATCCAGCCGCACAACCCAGAACTTCGATACCTAGTCAGACTGGTGAACTCGAGCGATGCTGTGGGGAGCGACAGAATGAGCAGGCTGGAGGAAACGGTGCTAGAGGAGAAGCCCAAGTTCCCCCCCATGTGCCAAGCACCTGCCAAGGGATGGGAACTAAAGCAGGACAAAGTCAGCACAACAGGGAGGCTGCCAGAGATGCAAGGCAGTAACGAGCGCGAGAAATCAACAGTAATCACTAAGCCTTCGAGCTTTTGCAACAGCTTGGTCTTGTTTCATTTTGATCATCTCTGAGGCAGAAGCACGGCAGCTTTCCAGCTCAGTCGTTTTCCAACTAGACCATACTCCATCCCAGCGGCAGCACGGCCAGCAGCATTACCACTACGTTGTAAATCAGCCGAAACCAATGGAAGAATCTCGGCAGTGATCTCTCCCAAGTCACTGCTTGAATGCAAAAGGGTCATTTTTATTGAATATTCTTTAAGGCTGCTGGCCAACCCACCCAGCAGACTGCTTCACTGGCATGCAAAGCCTACTACTTAATTTGCTACCATTTTCTGATGGGAATATCTAAATAGTTCCACACAACATTTTCAGCTCTCAAATAGCGACATGGCCATGCTATTCCTTCCTCACCAGCCTTCCCTAAAACCTGCAGGTGAGGTCAGGAACTTGTAAAAGAGAACAGCGAATCAACACACCACCCGTCCTGCGCTCTCGTACGCCTCCTGCCTTTACCGCACCTTTCAGGTCTTGAAAGCATTGATGGAATACTGGGGCGGGGAGGGGGAATCTCTCGGTGAAGCAGCTTTCCTAGGGTGATCACATAGCACAGATCATTCTCTGCTTCCACTTACCAGTAACCACCTTTTCCATTTGAGTGGAAAACTCTTGTTCAAAAGGAAAAACCTCTTTCGTGTCAGTAAAACAGCAAGTAGGTTTGCCTAAGCTGCCTAAGACTCGGGACCTACACAACATTACCGGCCAGGTTAGCAGCGCAGAAGGGCTCCAACCTCTCCTGCGCGGTGCAATGAACACCACCTTTATCTAAGACAACATAAAGAGCAGAGATGGCAACCAGAGACCAGACATGAAAGCCAAAGATCGAGAACTGCACCCATCCCCATGCACCAGTCCGTAACGGCAAAGGCCAGGCACGCTCACTCTTCAAGCCTCCACTCCCAACCCGGTATTCAACACCGACACCGGTGACGCGGAGCAGAAGAACGCAACTGTCTGGTTTCACAGGTAGCAGCCACGAGATCATGATATCCCGCAGGAAGGAAACCAGAAAGCGTCTGGGAATGAAAAGGCTGTTGCTAGGCAAGCTCGTGACTGACGCGAATGCCAGAAAAAAGTCCGGATAAGGGCTGCAGCTGGCTCTGTCCACACAGAGGTCCTGGGCTTTCCGAGATACCAGGCTTACAGGGAACAAAACAAACAGGCCACGGGGGTTCCTGGAAAGGGGTTCTTCCCCAGCCGTCTGTCCTTCCCAAAGGCAGCCACGGCTGCTGCCACGAAGGCGCTCTGGGGAGGCGAGGAGCCCCCATGTGCCCTGCCCGCCAGCAGGGACGGGGACAGGGCCCCAGCCCTAGGGACAGCATGTCCCGACAGCGGTTCCAGCCACCCCAGGAGCCGTGCTAGCAGAAGGTGCCTTGGAAAGCGAAGCCGGCCCCAGGACACATCTGAAGACCGCCTGACCTCCTGACGGGAGCTACCCCGGGTCAGGCATCCGGCAGCGCCGGCGTGGCACCGGGTGGCAGCGGCCTGATGGCCCCGGCATCCACCAGCCCCGGCACACAATTCCAGGCTGGTGGACATTGGCTGCAAGGCTGCCTCACCTCTCCGATAAACATCGGGATGCCGAGCGTTAAACACACCGACAGCCGCCGGTGCTAAAATTCAGGTTTCCACAGCAACGCTAGCAATGACACAGGGCGCTTCTGTACCGGTCCCTGCGTTATCAAACACCACCGGCATGTGTATTCCAGCTGGCAGAGGCACGCCACTCCGAGGACCCGGATTTCATTTTCCAAATGCTCCAGGCCTGGCATCTGAAGCACAGAGCCTAAGCTGCCAAAAAACCAGAGGTGGTCACAGCACTTCAGGACACCCCTACCAGTTACGGGCTGCACCAGTCGTTTCACCGTTCGCCTCCCAACGCCCCCCCCCAGGGTTCGCTGCACGGGTTAGTGGCTCTGCCAATCCAAGCATCAGAGCCATTTCTTTAATATCAGCATCAGTCAAAACACAGTGACTGAAGTCACGGCTGGAATGCTTTAAAATATGCACCCAAGTTTTGGACCATATTCTAAGGAAAAAAGCAGCACAGGTAGGCACACGACAACGGAAGATCTCTGCCAGACTTGGAAACACATTAGCTACAAACTTTACCGACTTAACGCTGAGGGCTTTGAGGCTCTCCTTAGCGGTTACGAAGGACCCATGGCTTGGTCAGCTTCCAAAAGGGGCTCTCCCAGACACTGCATTAAGAGCACACAGGCATATGGTGACGAATGACCTCGTAGGTGACCCGCACCCAGCGTGTAACCGCTCAGCCGCAGTCTGGTTTGCAACACCTAACTTTTAAACTACAGGGTGGTGAGACACTGGCACGGGCTGCCCAGAGTGGAGGCCCCATGCCTGGGAACATTCCAGGCCAGGTTGGACGGGGCTGTGAGCAACCTGATCTGGTTAAAGGTGTCCCTGCTCCCTGCAGGGGGGCTGGGCTGGGTGACCTCTAGGGGTCCCTTCCACCCCAAAACATTCTATGAGTCTATGAAAAATCGAAACCTGACCGCGCGGCTTCACTTCGCACAACCTCTGGTCCAAGTGCAGGATGTGTCTGGAGAACACAACTCGAACCGCATCCCCCGGCCGGATCCGGCAAGCCCAGCACCTGCGGGACAGGGAGGTCTGCAGGAGGGGCCTGGCTGCGCCCGTCGCTCCTCCACCCCGGGGTTCAGCAAAGGCACAGCCACCGCCCTGGTGGGTGCAGCCGGGCCTGAAACCGAATTAGGTACGAATGAAATCACATCCTCGAGTCAGGGGATAGAAACGCAAGAGCTGCTTTCTCGAGCTATTCAGACCACAGGATGAGAGGGCACCTTCCGGATAAAAGAGGCGACAGGACAGCGCCATCAGGATAATCCACTTTGGGGAAAAAGGGAAAGAGAAAAAAAAAAAAAGAAGAGGAAAAAACATACGCCATATTACCTTAAAAAAAGATCTGTTCAAGTCAACCATCCGTTATTTCTATTAAAGGCTGTTTGAAATCCTACCGGGCCCCACGCTTCTGTCGGGTTTTGCAGCCATTAGCCCAGCCCTGCTGGTGGCCAGGTGACACCCGTGTCTGTTTCTGCCCAGCTCCCACATCCACCGCCGGCCCCCGCGAGCACCCACATCCACTGCTGGCCCCCGCGAGCACCCACATCCACTGCTGGCCCCCGCGAGCACCCACATCCACCGCCGGCCCCTGCGAGCACCCACATCCACCGCCGGCCCCTGCGAGCACCCACATCCACCGCCGGCCCCCGCGAGCACCCACATCCACCGCTGGTGCGGGGACACAGCCAGCCAGGCCAGGAGGCCCCAAATAATCAAGCAAAAGCCCCCGCTGACGGCCCGAGCAGTCTGTCACGGGGCAAAGGGGGTGCCTTTTAAACCTGGCTTGGACAGCCATCCCTGTCAGGAAAGCACTCAACACCATCATCGGTTGGCTAGTCAGCCCCAAGCCCCCTCCTCATCAGCAGGGTAAACCGAGGCACCCAACACAAATCTAGGACACAATAAACTCTGAAAAGTGGAAAAAACACACTCTGAGAGACTGCATCCGTCAGGGCACCTCAGCAGCGCGGAGGCCGGGGTGCCACGGGACGGCCCGGGCGGGAGGGGCGCCTCCAGCCAAAGCGCCTGCCCCCGCAGGGCCCACCCTGCCCTCAGGCCGGCGGGGGGCTCGGGCCGGGCCGCACACGCAGCAGCAGATGCTCGGAGGAGCACGGCGGGCACCGCGTTCTGGGCCCGCCGAAGGGAGCGCCGCGGGAAGCAAACGGAGGGCAACTCTTACTCATGGAGGCCTGAGCGAAGAGCCAGCGACGCAGCCCAGCGAAGGCTGCTGGTCGCCATGCAGCCGGCTCCGGACACGGGCGGGAAGCAGCTTGTGAGGAAGGAGGAACCTGTGGTACTCGCAGGCCGCTGTACCCCGGAATATCCAGTTGTTCGTGAGAATGCTCTCGGACTTGTCTCCTGCGAGCCTCTTGCCGACCGTGACTGTTAGGAGAGGCTTGGCAGCAGAGCTGCGGGCGAGGACGAGCAGGCCGGGGGGCCCAGGAGGTGAGGATGCGGCTGGAGAAAGCCCTCCCGCCGGGCGAGGCCAGGAGGGTCTGAGGCAGGGAGGCACTGCCCGCGGAGAGGACGGGGAATGGGGAGGCACTGCCCACGGAGAGGACGGGGAATGGGGAGGCACTGCCCACGGAGAGGACGGGGAACGAGCCTCATCCCACGTGAGCAGCGAGTGCCCGTGAGTCGCCCTGAGGGACACTGAGGGACAGAGGTGTGGCACAGTGGGGTCACCGGCCCACCCTGCAGGGGACAACGGAAGCGAGGGGGAAGCGAGGGGGAAGCGAGGGGGAAGCGAGGGGGAAGCGAGGGGGAAGCGAGGGGGAAGCGAGGGGGAAGCGAGGGGGAAGCGCCTCCCGGGGCCCAGGGCTGGGGAACCAGCACCACTCACCCCAGCCCCGGCTGACCTCGTGTGACCATTTTTAGCCTCATGTTAGTTATTTCCTACCCACCTCCAGGAGCTAACTTCTCTCTACAGGCACGGGCAACGAGGGCCAGAGTACGAAGTGGCAAGACTCGACCAGATGGAACCGAACCAAACCAAACAGGCAGCCAGGATGGAAAGAAGGGTCGTGGCCCTGCCCCCCCCGCCCGCCCGGGACAAGCGCGGGGCTGTGTAACTGCAGAGCAGGCGAACCTGACTCACCCAGGCCGCAAAATGCCAGCCCACCCTAAATTGGCATTTATTTTTAATCCTTTTTGGCTAAACTGTACCCATTTACCTCGGTATCAGAACAAACGGCAGGGAGGGAATCTCAGCGGGAGCGACGGAAGGGCAAGGGGAAAGCAAATCCAGCCACCTTCCCGCTTCAGCTGCAGTGGGATCTTCATTTACCTCCTTGGATGTACAAAAAATAAATCACACCTTAAGAGCAAGCATTTTTGTCACAGTTGGTGAACATCTCCTAAGCACATGGAAAAGGCGACTGCGCAGTCAGGAACCTGATGAGATTCCAGAAGTTCCCCCAAGCTCAGGTGAGTAACTGCACCTCCACCATGCCCAGACTGCTTGTGCCTGGTGTAAATACATCTGTAGCCATTTAAAACGGTAAAATTCCCTGGTCAGCACAATGCAGCGTATACTACCAATGTACTACTTCAAAATACAAACACGAGGCTTAATTTTTGGCATTCCGGTAAGAAAAAATATTCACAATGGAAAAACCACCCCAGAAGTTCTGCATAGTTCATCCTTTGAGTGATTCCAAGTCTACCAAGCGCCACCGCGGCCACCAGCAGAGAGTGACGCCCGAGGACACGCAGGGCGAGCGGCGGAGCGGCTGCCCGGCCATGACACGCACCTTCCCGGGTGCCCAGCGTCTCCACCGGCCGCTCCCTGCCCTCCCGAAGCGGCTTCTCGACAAGCGCAGGGACGGAGTTTGCCATCCCCGCAGGCGCCTGCCCGCTGATCCCTTTGGCTGTTAACTTCAGCGCTATGACTGCATTTTATAAAAGGGGGGCGGGGGGAAGCACATACAAATGGAGCCGGGGAGGAGAGCCCAGTCATACTGAGACCTCAAGCAACTGCATCACCACGGCTCTAAAATGAGATTGAGTCTAGGCCATTTACGTATTCCACACCAGCCTGCAGCTATCATTTAGTCCCCTAAAGCAAGACTTGTCCAAAACAGAGGATTTTCAAGTTCTTCTGGCTCGATAGTTCTAACCAACGGCTAAGCCAATGTTTTATAACACACACACCATCATCTTCCCGAGAACAGAGGCCAAGCGAGGGCACTGCTGCTTGCTCTTTCCAAAGCAGCAGCTCCATGGCTTCAGGAAGGCGCAATCAGCGCCAGCGGAGCGCACAGACACACGGTTCTGTCCACACACCATATGGCCCTCTCGCCTCGCCCGGCACCACAGGCGAACCCAAGAAACCTTCATTTTCTCCACTTGTTCACCAGGGAGTTCATCCAGTTAACCCTTCCAGAAGGCTACAGATGAGCTGACTTGTAGACAAACTTACCCACAGAGTTCATCAGGGCCAGGATTCGAGCCAAAGCTTTGGCTTCGTGAGACCCAAACAGCCAACTTGATAGCCCACGGCCTCTGATTTGGGAAGGGTAAATACTACAGCCCTGGGAGCCTCTCGTCGCCTGAAGACACAACTCCGACGAGTCCTTCGCACACACCCTGCACCCCCCCCAGCAGCTCCTGCCATGCACCCCTGGCCCTCACCACCCCTTTGGCAGCCACTGCACCTCAACAGCCCAGCGAAGAGCCGGGCGGCTGCCCGCAAGTCCGCAGCTTGCTTCACAGAAGGTCCCGAGAGGCACGAGGGAAAGCGGGGCCTCCCTTTCGGCAGCACAAATCCACTAGGTGCCCACCCGCTGCTCAAGAAGCCACCACCTAGGGCCACCAGCCTCTGCTCCCGCTGCTACGCAGGGGTGGCACTGCCCCACCACGTGGCCAGGGGTGGCACGCGAGGGCTGAGCCGGGGGCGGCCATGGGAGGAAGGGTATTTGGCTGGGGGTCCCCCCCGCAGCCTCCCACCTGCAGGAAGCCAGGGTAGCGGGGGAGCCACAACACGCAGCCCGCTGCGTTCCACCGAACCCGTAAATCCCTGTTTCAGTTCATTTGAATGAACTGGGCTGAAGGACCTCTCACGGGAGCAGCCAGCTCAGCATCCTTCCAGGTGCCCGGGCGGCCTTCATCACCGATGGCCTCAGCCCAGCCTCCTCTTCCTCCCCACTGCAAAACCTGACGCTTTTCTTCCGCCCACATGTAAATACAAAAAGCGAGGAGGACACAAAGAGACATCCTGTAACTCACAGGTTACCAGCCAGAGGTACAGCTGGGCCAGCAAATTGCTTTTAGTTGGGATGGAAGCCAACACTACAGAGAATGAGCAAGATACAGGCAAAAACCAGGCAACATCATGGCCTCAAGTTGTGCCAGGGCAGGGTTAGGTTGGACATTGGGTACAATTCCTTCCCCGCAAGGGCTGTCAGGCGCTGGAAGGGGTCGAGTCCCCACCCCTGGGGGGATTTAACAGCTGGGCAGCCGAGGTGCTGAGGGCCAGGGTTTGGGGGTGGGATGGCAGGGGTAGGGGAATGGTTGGGCTGGGGGAGCTTAAAGGGCTTTCCCAACCCCAACGAGCCTGTGATTCTATCAAAACCCTATTACCTCTGAGCTCCCAGGGACGTAAGGCTCAAGGACCCCTCAGAGACTGAATCTGTCTCTCTGAATTCAAAACCAATCTGCTTACAACAGAAAGCCAGTCTCCCATTCTCATCCAGGCGGCTTTGGGGTTTTATGACCGCCGTTCCTGTTTGCAGAATGCAGGATCTGGTGACTGCAAGCCCGGGTTTCCATCACACGCCGGCCACGACACCTTATCGCCAGCCGGCCGTAAGGAAGGGTGGGGAAAACTTACAAAATCAGCCAAGAATTTGAGGGGTTTTTTTAATAAATGGTCATTTAGTAAGTTTGTTCAAACAAACAGACAAAAAGGTTTGAGTGACACGTCCCTGCTTTCGTTTAGCAGAAGAAATGAAGCAAGCTTTCAGAGCCACACCAACAGCCAGGCAGAGGAGAGGCCTGGCCGGCGCTCAGCAGAAAAAAATAAAATACTGAGCATGTGAAGCAATGTCTCTACTGTCATTTCTCAGGGATTAAAAAGTTAAATACTTCTGCTGACTTATTTCAGAGCCGATGACAGCTTACGTAAGTTACTCCACGGCACAATATTCGCTCTCTCATCGCAGAAACTGGATAATTAGACAGAGGAGAGCTGCAAGCAGAGCACAAACCCCCCCAGAATTCCTTGGCTCTCCTCCCTTCAATGTATCCCAAAAAACTTCTTCCTTGCTGTTAGCTTATCTTCCCGATCACTTTGCGTTTGGAAGATAAAAATGCTTCTTCATCCTCCTTAAAGACAACCACGCCCCGCGCCGCCGGCGCAGGGGAAGAGGAGCGAAGCAGGGGCTGAGCCGCCGTGCCCACCTTACGGACACACGGACACCCACGCGGCGCAGGGACACCGTGCCCAAGGCCTGGCACCCGGCCCCGCTGGGGAGAGGCGAGAAGCGGAGCCTTCTCCCCTGCCCAGCCACTGGAGTGGTTTCTTTTGATTACAGGCAAGGTTCCTAATTCCTAGAAATGAGGATTCTGACAGACATCTACATCCTGCCAGGGCATGGAATGAAGGTTAAAAGAACAGAGGGAGGAACATGTGAACAATTCCAAACACACGCACTGGGTTTGTTGCCCAGGCAAGACATCGAAGACAGACATTTCCTACTGCGTTGGTTTTGTTGGGGCTCCGGAGGTTTGGGGGATTTTGTTTGGGTTTTTTGTTTTGTTTGGGTTTTTTTTAACCTATTTTAACTGCAGTCAGCTTCCAGGCCTGTGCACACTAACCACATCTGTTACTTTAAAATGAATTACTAGCTAATTGCTGCTGCTTTGCAGAAAACAATCCCTTTCTTAAGGTTTTGTTTTTCTTCCTTCTTTACAGGAGGGGAGAGGAAAAGACAGAGGGAGCAGGGGAGGGGAGTGCTCCGGCATCAGGAACTCGGCAGTTTAAGAACCCCACGCTGGGAGAAGTTGGCACGACGGCGGGTTAAGCACGTCTGAAGACTACGTACGGTTCTCGTCCCGGCCGAAGGTAAAACCACTGGGAGCTTTAATAACGAAATGGCAGCAGCTCAAGTCCCAGGCCGAGCTGAGCACGGCAGCGGTAAAACCACATTCCTTCGAGCCGGAGAAGTCGCCCAACCTGCCGCCGCGTTCTTGCTTCCCCAAAGCCACAGAGCGTTCCCAGGTCGCACTTCGCTCCTTCCTACGAGGGGGCAGAGCCGCCCCCCAGCGCTTTTCACCACCCCGGTGAAACCCCCTCGTTCAACACCACGAAAACGAGCGCTTAAGAGGAAGTAGCAGCGAAAGCAAAAGATGAAGGAATTTATGAAAGCCAGGGAGATTTCCTCTGTTTACTGAAACCAAAATGTACAAAACTGTAACTAAATTGAGCTCCTTCTGCACACTGGTACTGCATCTACGGCTTTTTATTGACTGAAGCTGTCAGCTAATCCATCCCTCACTGCCATGAAAAGGCCCAGAGGCTGCCAGCTCGCGCAGAAAAGCCCCTGGTCGTATGCCACAGAGTTTAATTAAGCGAGAGGTCTTGGCCCCATATAATCCCCTGGGACTCACGAGGTTGTCGGTTCAGCCCGGTTCAGCTGAACTCGGCTGTGCCCAGGCCGGGCCCTGCGGCATGGCAGGTGCCCCGCTCGGGCTTCACGCAACGCCACCCACGAGGACGGCGTGGAGAAGGGCACCAGCACCGAGCCCCCCAGTCCCCGATGGGGCCTCCGCATCTCGGGGCGCCGGTGGAGACAGCCCGCCCCGCACGCCGAGCGGGATTTGGTTTGGGAAGGGTAAATACTACAGCCCCGGGAGCCTCTCGTCACCTGAGGACACAACTCCAGCCTAGAAGCTGCAGGGGCGCGCTCGTCCTTCCCTAACACCCCGAGATACTCGTTTTACTGAAAGGTAAGCTCGTTTGGCACTCGTACCATGCCTGGTTATATTTTCAAAACAAAACACACACACAAAAACGCTATTAGGGATTCATGAAACGTAACGCCCAGAGAAAGCGCTGCCCCCGAGACCGCTGTGGCAGCAGAAGGGCTTTGCCCCCCGGCGTGGGGCTCACCGCCCGGGTTTACTTCCCAGGAAGACGGGATCTGTGCAGAAGCAGCAGACAACCTTGAGCTTACGTTTGCCATGACACAGTGCCCTCCAACGGCCAGCCCATAACGCCCATCTGGGAAATACCAAACCCAAGGAGCCGACACCGGGGCAGCAAGGAAAGCCGCGGCGAGCTCCCTGCGGCACAAGGACCCACTCGCTCTACCCGGGCAGAGCCGAGCTACCTCTGCAGGGCGTACACGCGAAACGGAACTCTCTTCCCTCCCTCAGACCCACACGTTTTAACACAAACCACCTCGAATCTCTTTACATTAAAACTAGAATTTACGTGGTGTCAGGAACAGTGGCGACAACTCATTAAAAGCAGGTCTAAAATGCAAGCTTTGGTAAAAATCTATTGCCCCACTGAGCACGGCAGCCTGTTCGTCGTGTTGCTGTGGCACAAGTAGATGTGCACGCCCTTCCGTGTATGAAATGCTTCTTTATCTGCACTCTTCAGTCACCACTTAAAAGTCTTCCATGCTACCCCTGGGAAGCCAAGGCACTTCGAATCTATAAAACCAATTCAGATTTTTTTTTTTCCCCCATTTAAAAAGTCAATAAAAAAAAAGTTACTGTTCCGAATCGCTTATTAGCGAGACAGCGCGCCCCTGCCGCCACCGAGGGCGGCCCCGCTCACAGCCCGACGGGAGGGTTACGCTTTTACACAACCAGAGCACTCGGAGCAGGAACAACAGACCTCTTTTTTGCCTTTAAAGAGTCACGGCGTTGTCCATGGAAGGTGCTTCTCCTCGGAACTCCAGGGGTTTTCCCACGGGAGAGCCTCCTGCTCCGCACAAGCCGCGGGCTGAGCTGGGGCTGGGGGATCTGGCTGGAGGCAGCTCCACCGTCGTGGCCACCTATCGGGAACCGTTCCCTTAAATCCCATCACAGCCACCTAGGACACAGCCACTGCCCCCCACAACTCGCCACCGGGCTTGTTTCAAAACCCTACGGTTTGCCCAAGAGGCCAATAGGGAAATGCAGCACCGAGCTCCGCTCTGTCACTGCTCCGCTCGGCCGCCCGCTCGGGTCGGGCAGGGAAAACCGAAGCCCTTTCCCTCGGTAATAAATCGAGTCCATGGGTTAAGCAGCGCCACGCCTTCGCGGCCCCGTCCGGCAGACGGCACCAACACACGCACAGACCAACTCTGCGAACGTGACGTTCAAGCACGGGGAGAGACACCCTCACAGGGAGCCATTCCAGAGCAACGGATCCATTGGGAATGCGTCCACGCAAGGCAAAAGCCAACTTCCCAGGTGCCCCACTTTGAAGCGGTCTGCCCAAAGAGAGATGGTTTGCCCACTGTCTGGCAGCCGTATCCCCCGCCGCCTCACGCCCAAGCCGTACTGCGCCGTGACATCACCGTGGCAAATCCTGTTTTCATTCTTGGCCCTGATGTTGGATAAAGTACAGATAAGCCTACGCTTGACAGGAATCCATCCCATCCACGGGGAGCGCTTCCATCAGACCCAAAGCCTGGGTTTGCTTGCGTTTACCCAGAGCACGCCTCATTAAAGCAGTGCCACAGAGGCTCCGGAGGGCTTGGCACCCTTCGGGATTCGTTCCTCGCACCGCGCTTTGCCCGGTACAGTCCACAAGAACTGAGATGAGGAAAAAAGGTTAAGCTGCAGAGACTGGTGGTGGGATGGCAGGGTCAGGGGAACGCTTGGGCCTGGTGAGCTTAACGGGCTGTCCAACCCAAACGAGTCTGCGATTCTATGACTATATCCAGAACTATTTATTTTAAGGCATACGTAATTATATCTCCTGCATCAAGATATTTCCATGAACATAAGCTCCTTTCTGACAATTTCTAATGCATGACAAAATGTCAGCTCGGCAGGAAGCTTGTAATTCAGGGTATTCAATCGCAAGCCGTGGAGGTGGAGCAGGACCTGAAAAGGGAAGAATGCTGGAATGGCAGAGAGCAGTTTCCACACTCCAACCTCTTCTTTGCCTGTATTTTAGAATATAAAAAGACACCTTCTTGAAGGCTCTTTTTCTGACGACACATTATTTATTCAACCAAATGAGATACCAGGAGCTGGGAGTTTTTCTTCCACCCCGGCACACGAGGAAGGGGCAGGGAATGCTTGTGGAAACTTTGGTTTTGTCTGGACCACGTTCAATTCCATGACTCTCGAGGAACCCGAACTGAAATGAGTGAGAGGAGCACTTCCCTACTTGCCTTTCTTCTTATGGGGCGGATAAGGACGGCTAAAAAGTCAATTAAGTTTATGAGATTACTCCAGTAATTCCTAAAAATCAACGGTCCCAAGTTATTCGCTGGTTTGGGAGCTCCCTAAACCAACGAACGCTAGGAGCGGGGGAAATCGCTTGCGCCCCTTGGGCTGGCGCTTCCAGCTCCGCTCCCATCCCCTCCACTCCCAAGGCCAGCGGCACGGAGGACCCCGCCGCTGTTAACGACCGGGGCGTTTAACAACCGGCCCTCTGGCGAGCCCAGCGGGTGCGATGCGTGCGACACGGCTGCGGTCGGGAGCAGGAGCGCTCCGCGCAGGAACACCAGCGTTTCCAGCTACTGAGGGGCGCGTGTTTTTATGCACACTTGCGTTTAAAGATTGCACGAGCACACCTAAGCTTCGGGTAGCCCACGGAAATATTATTTCACAGAATCACAGCCCGGCTGAGGTTGGCAGGGCCCTTCGGAGCTCCTCTGGCCCTCCAGGACCACGTCTGGGTGGCTCTTGCATAGCTCCAAGGCGGGAGACTCCACCACCCCTCTGGGCAGCCCGTGCCACTGCTACAGCTGCCCTCACGGTGAAAAATTGGTATGAAGTGAATGAGATTTACAGCTAATTTTAACCAACGGATTCATCTAAAATTTTTTATAGCTCGTACTTACAAAGAGGCGGATCTATGAAAGCAATGCTTGAAGAAAAACGCAGCCTGACGGTGGCGAAAGGCAATGGCTGGCTTGTCATCTGTGAGTCAGCGAGTCCCCGAGCCACCCGGCGTCTCAACGCCTCTCTCAGAGCACTTGAACAAAATCCGAACAGATGTCCACACTGAAGGTATCCACCGAGAGTTACAGCTATTTGCAGGGATTAACGTGGGCACAAACCCTGCAAAGACTTCAGCATATGCTTAATTTAAGGCACAAAGTAGGCCTACTGACACGTACAGGTACGGTGCAAGCAGAAGTTAAGCCCATGCTTAATTATTTGTAAGACATACTGCTATTTTTATGGGAAGCCATCAAGCAAGGCTGGCTTACATTGAAATAACGACTTTTTCCCATCAGCGAATGCGCTAGGACAGGTCGTTCTCCACAAGGCCTACTTAAACCCCCACCAAAACAGCATGCAACGGAACGGTGAACCATATTTCAACCCGGGGTAGGAACAAAGAAACACGAAGAGCCTGCGTACGTCCGCATACGTCACTTGGCCGCTCAAGTCAAGCAAAGAGATTCTGCTGCTCACAAGACAGAGGCAAGCCAAGCCCCAGCCCATGCCAATGGGAAGCCATTATCCACAGCAGCCGGCGTGCAACCTGCCAGCGTGCCTGCCTTCCTCAACCCCTCTTCAGATTTACCTTTAACGAAGCTTCCTCACAACCGCCTTCCCGAGGGAGAGCCTCCTCCTGCGCCGCTTTCCTCTGCCCGTATGTTTGCCACAGACTCGACACGGGTGAGGCTGTTGGTACTGAAACTACAGCCCACGGGGCTGCGCAGCAACACCCCTGTTGTCCTCCGTGCCCTTCCTCACCCCATCCCTTTTTCCTCTTTCTTCCACACCGTTTCCATCTGCGGTCTCCTGTCGTATTTCTAGGTGGCCACTGCTCTGCTCTGCAGGGCGCCCAGCACCGCCGCAATCTTCAGCGACACAGAAAACAAAGAACCGGCCCGCTCTTCCTCACAGGTAAGGTGGCTGCGGTCACCGCGGCATCCGTGACGCGGGCCATTGCGGAGACACCCAAGGCTGGCTTTTCCAAACAAACAGCTTGCTTTGACGCCGGGAGGTGAGCGATGGGCGCCTCCGCTCACCCGGACCGGCGTGCCCACCCTTCGGCGGGCCAGGTCCCCGCTCCCAGCAGGGGATGCGAGCGGCGTTACAGCAACTGCCCTCGCTCTCGTGAGGCCCCTTCCACCCCGGAGCCAGGGCGGAGAGCGGCCAAGAGCCGCGCGTCTCCGTCCAGGGGACTTCTCCCTCTATCCGCTCCTCTTTAACATGCGGCGCGAGTACCAGCGTATGTCGAGGGAGGAGGCAGGGACAAAAGATATCGGCGAGTACGCAACAAGAAAAGCAGCAGCCAGGCTCCAGCGCTGCGTCCCCAGCCGCCCATTCGGGACGCGGCAGGACGGCTCGCAGGTTCCCCTTTCCCTTGCAGATCCCACTGCCCAGTACACTCGAAACCCTGAAAGCGTGTAACCGCCACCCATCGAGTGTTTTGGGGTGCCTGTGGGGGCACAGCAGGCCCCGCTGGCCTGGTCGTTCCTCCCGCCCGTTGGGGCCCGCCGGCACACTGGGAGGGCGGGATGGCCGCCGATCGCTGGGCAGCGGGCCCGGGTGACCCCAAGCGTTCCTGCACACGGGAGCCGGCCGGAGCGAGCTGCTCGGGGGGCTCCTGCAGCCCCGGCTGCCGCCAGCTCACCCTCACGCCGCGGCTTATGAAAACAACCCGGGGAGGAAAAGGCTCCCCTGCGATCTCGTGCATGCCCAGGGCTCCCGCAGCACGCTCCTTTCTCCCCCACCTTCACAGGGCGCTGTAAATCAGACGGCGCTCATAGCTTTACGCATCAACAAAAGCAGAACTAACCCCCCCCATAAAAACACCCACTCCGGCCGAAGAACCTCCCTTCCAATTGGAATTTAACAGTACAGTCATCTGGATTCGGTGCCATTCAAATGTAACGGGTAATAACATCGCCTGGCAGCTTTGACAGTCAGAAGGGGTTTTTGTGCCGGCCCCTTCCACGCCACAGAGGCCGACAGCCTCGTTCAGTCCCGCAGAGCCGGAGGCGACACTGTCATCGATACCATCGGTAGCATCATTATTCACTCCTGTAAAAACGCATCCCGGGCAAGCAATATGCCCGACACCAACAGCGGATACGCTGGAATCCCAAACCGTGCCGCGGCTCGGCCCTTTCCCGGCGCTTTAGGACACTGCCGACCGAGAGGAGGGAGCCCCTCGCCAGGGCAACGAAACGAAAAGCGCATTAGCCACGGCCTCCAGGGCCGGCCAGGGGCTCCCGGGCTGCCGCGGCCACGCACGCTGCCCAGCGCGGCACCCGGGGCTGCGGGCGGCGGCTGCCGGGGCCAGCACACGGCCGTGGCTGGGCGCCGCTCCCGCCCGCCCCACCGAGCTCCAGCTGCGCCGGGCACCGGGCTCTGCCCGACACCGGCTCCCGCCGCAGGGGGCCCAGGGGGCCGGGCCGGCCACGCCGCGGCTGCTGCGGGAGCGGAGCGGCCCCGCCCGCCCCGGGGACCCCGGCCGAGCTGCGCACCCAGCGCCGGGCAGCGGCCCCGGCCCTTTGTTCGCCGCCAGCCCCCCCCCCCCGAGCGCCCCGCGGCGGGAGCCGGGCGCTGCCCGGGGAAGGCTCCGCGGCGGGGGCCGCGCACCGGCAGCCGGGACCCCCGGGGCCCCGCTCCCCGGCCCCGCGGCGCAGCGCCCGCCTCCGCCCGGCCAGCCAGGCCGCGGGCACCGGGCGGCCGCGGGGCTCCGGCCGCACCTGCCGGGGCTCGGCGGGACGGGGCGGCCCCGCTCGGCCCACGGACCGGCCGCCGCGGCTGCTGCCGGCTGCGCTGCCAGGCGGGGGCGCGGAGCCCCGCGGGATGGGCCGGGCCCGCCGGGCGCCCTCCCGGACCGACCCTCGACCTTCGGCCGGCGGGCGGGGGCTGCCGCGGGCTCCCCCTCCGCCAGGCGGCTGGCGGCCATGGGGCGAGGGGCGCCTGTCACCCCGCGGCGGGCGGGGCTCCCGCACCCCGGCGCGGGCACGGGCACACGGGCACACGCGGGAACACACGGGCACGGGCACACGCTGCCGCCCACGGCCCCGGCCCGGCCCCGCGGGGGCTCCCGAGCCGCCCCCCGCCCCGACTCACCTCGTCCTCGGAGAGCCCGTAGACCGGTTCCACCGCCGCGGTCGCCATGGAGCCGCTGCGCGGGGAGGCCCGCTCGGCGCCGCTCCCGCCCGGGGGCTTCGCGGGGGCTCCGCCGGCCCGGCCCAGGTGAGCCGTGAGCCGCCGCCTCCTCCTGCCGCCGCCGCCGCTCCTTCGCCCGCGGGCAGCGGAAGGCGGCCGCCGGGAGCCGAGCGCCGGCGGGAAGGGGCCGGGGGCGGTGCTGCCCGGGGCCGGTGCTGCCCGGGGCCGCCGCTCGGGGGCGGCGCTGGGGCCCGCCCGTGCTGCCGCCGGCCGCTGAGGCTCTCGGCGGCCGCAGGAACGCGCCCTCCCCGCGGCGGGGAGCCCCGGCGGCAGCGGCGGGGCGGGGAGGGGGCCGGGCCGGGCGGGCCCAGCGGCGGGGGCGGCTGCCGGGGGCGGGAGGGAGGGGAGGGGAGGGGAGGGGAGGCCCCGCCGGGCCGGGCTGATTCGCTCCCGCCCGCCCCCCCCGCCGGCCGCCGCGCGAGAGCGGCACAAAGCGCGGGGGGCGGCGGGCGGT
>JAKFQP010000380.1:482293-512289 GCA_023375905.1 Nycticorax nycticorax | reverse complement strand
AAAGCTCTTCCTGGGGAAGGAAGGATTTGACCTCTGCCCGGACAGCAGCGCACAAGAGCTGAGGCGGTGCGCTGTTCAAGTGCAGCCTGCGAGGGCGCTGGCCTCTGCGCTCCTGCGAGCGGCTCCCGGCCGCAGGCGACGTGGGACGTAGTTAATGCTTGGCGCGTCTAGGCAGGGTCTCCCCCAGCACCGGACTCCAAACCTGCTTGGTCCCCATCCTCAGAGGGTCTCTCAGGGCGTCCCCTCAATGGGTCGGCTCCGAAGGAGCACCCGGACGCCACCGGGCTCCTGCAGGGGTTCTCAGGTCAAGATAAACTCAGTTTTAATACTCTTTCTCCTGAGCTCCGTAGGTCGTTCTCACACCTGGATCCAGCTTTGTCCCCATGCTTTTCAATCCCCTGCTTTGATTCCTTCACAGGAGCAGCTCCACCACCTCCCATGCCCTGGATGCCATGGAAAGTCAGGATTCTCCAATCCGAGGGTCCTTCTCTTCAGTTACCTCTAGCTCGCTTTAACTCTTCCTATTACGGCTTCCGAGCTCTGAGCAGGAGCACGGGTCACTTCAGGCTTTCTCAAAAGGCCACTTCTTCAATCGTCCTCCCTGCCGGTTTGCCATTGCACAAGCCCTGCCTCATGGCTGGGGACCTGCCCGCGGGGCTGAGGTAAACTGAGCCCAGACCATCTGAGGGGCTAGCTCTGGGAAATCCAGGCCATCCTTGGAGGTCTTGAACCAGGCAACTTCAGGAGTCCTTAAAATATTTTTTTCTGTAGTCAGGTTCATAAACTTGTCTTGGTTCTTTGCCAGCCTGTGTCTTGCAGCTGAGACCATCGCCTGTAACTGGAAACTACTGGGAGCCTGGCATGGACTGTTGGGAACGTTTGTATTTCTGCAGTGCAGAAAGAAAAGGAGATAGGTGACTAATTCAGCGACTGTAATTGGACGGTAACCCAAACGCCGTAGAGCTGGGGACAGAGGGAAATCCCTGAACGTGGATCCTTTCTGCAACGTGTGATCACCGAGGGCGAGCTCTAGGCACTGCCCGGCCACCTCCGGGCCTCTGACACCACAGCGATGGTTTTTACTTCCACGTTACAGCATCCACGCTGTTGTTGTTGCAAAATTGGAGAGCGGTCCCGTCAACAGGTTGTCCCCGAGGGAAAACTGCGTACGTACGTAAGCAGAATGAGAGGATCTCTGATGACAGAGCAGAAAATGAGCGCTCTCTGCCACTGACACATCAACCTGTTTGGATTGTAAGGCTGTAGTATCAAATCCGTGGTGGAGATGACTTGTTTATTTCCTTGTGAATATTGCATGCGTAATTCCTCTTCGGAATTGTATTTAGAATAATAGATGGCCCCAGCGAGAGGCAATTCATTTGAGAGTGCTGACATCAAAAATCTCTAGGTGCAGCTCAGATGATTTAGAACTGGCCTCTTTATATAACAAAGGCCCATTAATTATTTAAACTTCTCAGAGAAGAAACAGATTAAACGTATATAATGGATGGCAGTTCTCAATTAAAGATTAAGCTTCATACAACTGCGTGAGACGGGATGCAGGGGGGAGCGCTGAGGATGCAGCTGGACTGAAAGGTGGGAGGGAGGAGCTGCTGTGCCGGAGCAGGCATCCCGCCTCAGATCCCGCGCGAGATCCAGGATTCTTCTCAACCTCCAGCAGCGCTGTGCCAAAAAGGCGGAGAGGGGGTTCCGTGTTAGCTGATGGCCGGGGGCCGGAGGGTGAGATCCCTCCTGATCCCTCGTCAGCGCAGCAGCAGGTGCTGCTCCTGCTTCCTCAGTGATATCCTCCAGCAGCAACGTGCCCTGGGCTGAATATACAGATTAATAAAAAAAATTCAGCCCCTTAATGTACGCATGTGCTCGCCGCCCGCTCTGTTGCTCACCCTAAATAGCAGGATAACAGCAATTCGTACCTTTCTGCAGAAAAAGGGAAAATACTTTATCTGCTTTCCTGTGCGGGCCCACAGTCCATCGGCTCTTAATTCTCTCATGGCAAATAAAAGTCATAAAAATACCTGAGCACGTGCCCATTTGTAGCCTCCAATCATTTCTCTTTGGAGGAGATTTGCTCAGGAAATCGTTATTGTTAATGTGTCTTTTTTCCACTCGGTGTTTCCCCAGTGTAAATGCTCACACATCCTCTGAGTACAGCAGGGATTTTTTTTCTGCTCCTGCATGCCAAGCGTCAGACCACATCTCACAAAAAAAGTCGTTTAGGGGGAAGGATCAGAGCTATCAGCTTCCGGAGGAGCTTGAATTAGCAGGGTGCTTGCTTGCAGTCCAGCAGGCCGCTGTCGGATGATGCAGGCAAGAAATGTAAACAGCATTTTATGTTGTTACCAGGTACCAATGCAGGGCACGGGAAAATTAAGGTAACCATAATCTGGTAAAGAGGGAGACTTCCCACTTTGGGTTCAGTATGTTCTTAAACCCCTGCTCGTGGAGCTGACGCTATCCCGATGTGCTAACATCTTCCAATCTCATGCGGGTGTTTTAAATCTCTTCCTCAGAACACGTGTGAAGGATGATGAGGAACGGGATCAGAAATGAAGTGCGCGTTCACCAAGGAGCACGCTTTGCTCCCCGTCTCTTCCAGTTACTTTTTTCTGTATACTCCAACCACAAATACACTTTTCTTGCTCTCTGCATTGCACCAGCAGCACTTGTTTATATCAGAGACATATTGCTTGTTTCATTTTTAGCTCAAATTGAAATACAACACTGTACTCTAACTTCTGTATTAACATTGGTCGTATCCCTTCCGAGCAATTTTTCTGTTTTTCCCATGACGAGCCGATGCTATCACGGCCTATGAGCTATGAACTCCTCCAGGCTGGGAGAGCTTACAGCCCCTTTGCGCTTGGAGTGAGATATTTCCAATTACAGTTATTATGATTACTACAATTAAAACACTTTTTTTTTTAGCTTTTAGGTTTTTTATTAATGAGAAAACATTTACGGGAGGTTCACACCACCTTCTGTGATTTTCAATAGTTGTGCCAGATTTAACAAAGTGAGCAGGTTTTACTTTTCAATCATTTCAGCGCTGCGTTTCACTGCTGCTCGCTTCTGAAGTTCCGTTTTCATGGATACAAGGACCAAGTTCACCCGACCGAGTCACGCTGGGATCCTTTCCTCCCCGACGGAGAGAATCGGGAGCTTTTGAAATGCAATTCATCTCATCTCCCTGAAGCAGGTATCTCCAAAAGTCCAATGAATGCTACCATGCGAGTGCCTTTCTCTCTACTGACATTGAGGAAGCCCAAGGCCATGGGCCCCACTAACGGCGTCCCCGGCACGGGCCACCCGCTGCAGGTGGCAGGGGACTGTCCTTCACAGGCGGCCTAGCGCCACCCGAACCAGCTTTCGTTGTTTTTTAAAACAAAATGCAATAGCGTAAGAACGCATTTCCTTCAACATGTTGAGATGCGCCTAGGGAGGGCTTCAACTCAACTCCTTAACAAGGGAACCAGCAACCCACCTAGTACCCCAACAGGCAGAGAGAAACGGGCAGAGCGTAAACCCCTTCCCCTCCGCCAGTGCCTGCCAGTGCCGGCCGTTCATTTCGTGCCATTCGGACTGTGTCACATCAGCAGGCACCGAGGAAATGCGCTCGACAGAAAGCCTCTCCCTCAGAATGAAGCGGCTGCCAAAACTGCTTGGCCCCAGTTCAGCCGAACACTTACGCGCCTGGCTGAGCTGCGAGGGATTTGAGCTGGAGATGAAGCACTCGCTGTATCTCCTCGCTACGTCAGGGCCCCTGAGACTAACTCCTGTATGTCTTTGCATTAACTCGGAAAGATTTCACAAACTATTCTGTATCAGCTGCATGTTAAAAGACATTAAAACAACACATCTCCCCTTAGTAATCCGATCAGGGTCACTGTAATGAACAGCATAAAAAGAAAGAACTAAAAAGATGTTCCAAGCTCTGCCCGTTGTCTCCTGCTGCCAGTACACCTAGAAAACACGTCAGCACCGGAGCAAATCCTTAATGTCAACATCAGTGTCATATGGAAAATAATTCCTTAAATTTCCAGATTTCAGGAGGCTACTTTGCTGTAAGAGCTTGTCCCGAAGCCGTTCGCAGCAGAAGTAACCCAAGTGTGAATGCAGAGCTTGTTTCCTCTGGCTTGCGCTCCCAGAGGACGTGTGACACCGTCCTGGCAAGCTACAAACACTGCTTTGGGCTGGGGCAGTCTGGGGCTGAAATGCCATGGACTGGGGCACTCGGGGGCTGAGATGCCATGAGCTGGGGCACTCGGGGGCTGAAATGCCATGGACTGGGGCAGTCTGGGGCTGAGATGCCATGAGCTGGGGCACTCGGGGGCTGAGATGCCATGGGCTGGGGCACTTGGGGGCTGAGAGCTGCATGTGCTCAGCCTGGAGAGGGCAGGGCTTGGGGCACACCGTACCGCTGGGTACAACTACCTGATACATGGGCGCAGAGAAGATGCAGCAGGCTCTTCTCAAAGGTGCACAGGGACAGGACGAGAGGTAACAGGGGCAAGTTGGAACATGGGAAATTCTGATTTCATATGGAAAAAAGTTCTCACCATGCAGGCAGGTAACCTGGAAGAGGTTGCCCAGAGAGCTTGGGGTCCATCCTTAGAGATATTCCAAATGTGACGGGACAAGGAGCCCGGCAACCCGGTACCAGTGCTGTACGAGCGGCCTGCAGAGGTCCTGTCCCACCTGCACGATTCTCAGGCTGTCCCAGAGTAGCTCCCCGGAGTGGTATGGTACCTGTGCATGTAGGTGTAATAAAAAACATCAAGTAATGCCTTGTAATCAAGTAATGACCTTGCCAGGTCAAGCAGCAGAATCTAAGTTAGTGCCACTTTCAGGAGAGAGGCGGGAGAAAACTGGGAGGAAAAAAAAGAAGAGAAGCATTACCCAAGGGAGCTAATTTAATATATTAATATGAATCCTACAGGAGTCCTCTTTGGGGCCCTCAACGAGCTTCTTGGGACAGATCTTTAGTGACCGCTTCCTCATTTTCCTAGAAATACCACGCATACTCGATACAAAAATGTTAGCTAAACATGGCTGTGTAATTAACAACAAAACTTTGGTAATTAGAATAAAACAAAGGCCTAGTGAACAGGCTGAAACACTGCAAAAGCTTCGCTATTGCCATTATTTGTAGCTGTTATTTGTTTTCCTGCTGGACTTAACTGTACCAGCTGCTACTCAAACGCTGGGAGACGCTACTTAGAAGGTCCCTGCAACATGCCAATACATAGAATTTACACTGTAAATCCCTAGTACTTTTAATCACCCACTGACAGTACACAAAGAAAATCTAAATAAAGCATGATCTTCACAAATACAGATGGTTTGGGCTTTATGGAATTGGCTTGAACAGATTAATAGCGCCACAACCTAAGCAGAAAATGCTCTTTAGGAAATGAGATGGATGCCTCACCGGCTTACCAAATAGCATTACGAGAACAAACTGCTACCGCAGCCCGTCCAAAGCGGCGAGCTGTGTTGGGTCGAGCTGCGTAGCGCTGGGCTTTCTATCGGCATGCAGAAAGGGGTTGATCACCCACCGGGGCTTTGGCTGCTGCTGAGCAGTGCTCCAACAGCATCAAGGCTGTGTCTCCAGCATCCCCCACTACCACCAGCGGGCTGGAAGGGGGCAAGATCTTGGGGGGGGGGAACGTAGCCAAAACCCCTGACCCAAACCGACCAAAGGGATATTCCATACCATGTGACGCCAGCTCAGATATAAAAACTAAGGGAAAAGGAAGGGGGGGGGCATTTGTCTTTTATGACATTTTGTCTTCTGGAGCAACAGCTATGCGCACTGATGGGAAGTGGAGAATAAAATCTTGGTTTCCTTTTGCTACCACGCGCGGCCTTTGCTTTTGCTTTTGCTTTTTATTAAACTGCCTTTATCTTGACCCAGAGTTTTCTTTCCTTCCCGTCTCATTCTCTCCCTGCCTGTCCCACTGAAGAGGGGAGCGACAGAGCGGCTGCTGGCCGGGGGGGACCCTTCGTGCTCCGTCTGTCCCGGCCACGCACGCCACACCGCGCCGGCCGTCAGCCCACGGAGGCCGTCGCAGGCTCCCGCTCTCCCTCGAGGCACGGAAGCTGCCCCGCGCGGCGCGCCGAGGCCGTGGTGCCATCACCGATATGAACGGCGCCTCGCTAATTACGTGAGCAATCGAGCTATTTTTAAACAAGCGTTGTTATGATTGAGGCATTGAGCGGCAGCCGCGGAGCTGATTGACTGCCCGGCCTCGTTAGAGGCAAAGTGCAAACGGCCTGGGCGTGAAAATAGGGCTTTAGCGTCTTCAGATGCTGCGTACTGTGGTTAAAAATCACGCAGACGGAACGCCGCTTCGTTTGGCGGGGTACTGCTGCACGTCGATTTGGGTAATTCCGTTCTCTTTTAAATTATTATTGCCCTCCCGCGATTTCAGAGGGGGTGTTTAAAACGATCTCTTCACAGCGTATCGCTGGTTCCACCGCGCTGAACAAATCGTGGAAGTAATAATGGAAAGTTACAGATTCCATCCCACTGCCTTTTCAGTCCTTAGTTTAAAATAGAATTTCATTATTTCCACAGAGGAGGAAATAAACCTACATCATCCTGAGCCAAAAGAAGGCTGTTTACAGACACACTTCAACACCGTTCAATATTTAATGGTGTTACTGAACAATCTTTTGCTCAGAAAAAAGGCTTTTCTCACGGTAAAGCCTGTCAACGGTGACAATTTTTCTCTTTTTTCTGGAAAAATTTCAAAAGAAATGTTAATGTTTTATCAGGTTTATGTTTGAATGACAACATTGCACCTCTATTTTCAGTGTACATCTTTCTTAAAGCATCGTTAAAATGTCTAGGGGCTGAACACGATCCTGAACACAGAAAACTGGTTCTGGACGTAAAAGATTAACTATTTAATACCATGCAGCATTTTGTAATGTATGGTTGGAAGTGGGATAGGAGACTCATCAAAGCTATGCACCAAGCTGAATCAAACGCCCACAAAACATAAATAGCCTTTAATATTTTATTACCAAGTTATTTTCTCAGTTCTGTTCTTCCCCGGTTTCATTACTCTATGGGGATGAAACAGTCGCCCCCCGGCCTGTATCAAGGTGGGTGCTTAAAAAGGTGTGTGGTGAAAACACCCAGGTAAACACCCCAAAAGATGGCAACCTTCCCCTTGCTGGGGTTGGACCAAGCGTCCTCTGGTTAGGGTAACGCTGCGTGTCAACCAGCTACACATCCCACACTGCAATTCATAGAATCACAGAATCCCAGAATCGTTTGGGTTGGCAAAGCCCTTTGAGCTCCCCCAGCCCAACCGTGCCCCTACCCCTGCCATCCCACCCCCAAACCCTGGCCCTCAGCACCGCCTCTGCCCGGCTGTTAAATCCCCCCAGGGCTGGGGACTCGACCCCTTCCCTGGGCAGCCCCTTCCAGTGCCTGACAGCCCTTTGGGGAAGGAATTGTTCCCCATGGCCAACCTCACCCTGCCCTGGCACAACTTGAGGCCGTTGCCCCTCGTCCCATCGCCCCTGCCCTGGGAGCAGAGCCCGACCCCCCCCGGCTCCCCCCTCCTCTCAGGCAGTTGTGGAGGGGGATCCCCGTGCGCGGCACGGCGTGGCGGCAGCTCGCGTTGCAGTATGCAATGGCGCTGGACAGTACAGGCTGAGGCTTCAGAGGGGCCACGTTCTCAGCCGATCCACCTCGTTAGTATGGAGGGGGATTAATCCCAGCTCTGTGCTAGGCTTCACCGTCTCTGACGCCAGGGGAGTTTTTCCACCCGTCTCCCACGGCAGCAAGGCCCGACCTGACTTGGCTAGGCGAGTTGTAATTCAGTTTCCAGCAACCATTTAACGCTTCAGACACGAGCACGGCGCTTGCCCCTCTGCTGATGGGGTTTCACTGCGTGGTGACTTCCCTGTGGTTTTCAGCGTGTGGATGTGTGTCAGACACGGGCAGAAAGCGCTGGTACATTATACACGAGGATCTGCTTTCATAACGTCCTACCTAACGCCAGTGGCAATGCAAAACAATCAAAGCCATTTCAAGAGACAGACAGATCGTTTCCCTTCTTGACTCAGGACGCAGCACGGCGTCGGCGAGCGCCAGTGCCAGCAGAGGAGAGGTGGCAGAAGCGCGTCGCTGGGGACGCCGGACGGGAAGAGAGAAGGACCGGCGCTTTCGGCAGCCGCAAGCCGTTCGGTCCCCTCAGCTGCAATGCACAACTGAAACGGCACCGCTAACCCCTGCGGAGCCCCGGCATCGGGCTGATGGGCCCGCAGATCGTGCCACCTCCAGCATGCGGTTTGCCACCTAATGGGGGGGGGGAACTGCCACGTAACCAGTCGCCTACCCAGGGGTGGCGAGACGGTGGATTCAACACAGGCCTAAGGAAAACAAAGCAGAGAGCGTTCAGGTTTGCTGGAAAAATGTGTTTTCTTGAGAAACTACCAGGAGGAAATGGGGATAAAAACTGACAATTCTTTCTGTTAGGCATTTCTTTGCAAAACTGTGCTGCTGCTCAATTAATATGCATGCTACTGGGGCATATTGAGACTGCTATGAAAATGATATAGTTTTAAAACAAATATTAAATGCAATAAGTCACCCAAGATCCAGCATTTCATCTTTTTTCCCTTCCTTTTTAGCTCATTTCAATAAAGCACTCACTTTTCAAGTTCTCTCTTCTCTTGTTAATGAATTACTTTCTTCAATGGCCAAAGAAACTTCGTCAAATTCATGTCAATCTACTTTGCTGATAGGGGATGTGGAATCGTTCAGGAAAAGTGAGTTGATCTGCTTGATTTTCATCAGCCAAAGGGGCTTTTTTGTTTTAAGAACGATTTTTAGGTACATCTAAATGCTCCCAGTTAGGACCTGAGCTTACGAACACTGAAGTCCACGAAGCCAATTTTGTACGTAGGATCACTCTACCCTGTATAGTCCTTCCCTCTTGCAGCAAGGAATTTAATATATAATCTAATTGGGTTATTGTGCTAACGGTTCTGTGCATTTATTTCTAAAGCAGTGGGTGGCAAATGTGTGTCTCTAATGTTTCCTGAAAGTGTGTTTCTCGGAAGTAGCAGGTTTTCTACCTTCACAAAATTCTCTAGTTCTCTGTAAATCTGAGCCAACGAGCCAAATGAACATTAAAGAAGTTGAGAGAAGGTCTGTGTTTCCATCCCTAATTCAGAGTTTACAGGAAAGGAAAAAAGAACACATTTGGGGGATATTTTAGAGTCGTATCAGAAGAGTATGGCCTGATCTGTGAGGGGTGCTATCAGAAAGGCTTTGAAAAGTGCCTTCTTAAAGGTCTCTGATGGGGTCAGTGGCCTGGTTTTGGGGCAGGACGGGCAACCCTTACAATTTACTGTCTTTCATGGCAGGCCAGTTTTCCAGTCGGGGGGTAACGTGACAGGTTGGGCGCATGGAGGATGCACGTCCCCAGAGAGCAGCGTCGTGCTGGCAGGATGAGAGATGGAGTGTTGCTGCCACCAGCATGCAGAGGCTTTTCTTCTCTCTTGGTCATTAAGCAGAGAATGTCATACCTTGCTGAGTTTGTGAGAAATGCAAATATCGCAAGATTTGTTATGCAAACTGTTTCTTTCACTTGGATTTCACGTTCCACCTGTGTTTAATAAATCTCGGGTTTGTTCAGATGACTGTGGTACTGATAATCCCAGGCAGACATCCCTGGGGAGCAAAAAAAAGGGAAAAAAAAAAGGGGGGGGAAGAAAAAGAAAAGGGGGAGGGGGGGAAAGAAACCTGAAACCTTTATGGAAAAGTGGTGAAAAGTAACATTTCTCAGATTTACACGTCCTGTCAGGCTCACTCAGCAACAGATGAGTCTCATCTCCATGTGACGCTCACCAGCGTAGGTAGGTGGTGGGTGAGGGAGAGCATCCAACCGACCCAGAGAAAGGATCTGATCATAGACACAGAAACTTCTAACAGGTCCGCTGAGAAATGCAGTTGTTTCCAGTGAGTCATACGCGCCGCCGCTCGCTGTAGCACTGCGTGGTTCGGGAGAGCCCGGGTGGCATGGGCAGAGCAATGCCGCCTCCCCTGTTGCACCGCCCAGGGCATGGGCCAGTCAGGGCCACCAGCCACCAGCCAGGGCTGCTGCCCGCTCAGCACCCTGCCCCCAGCCTCGCTGCCCGAGCTGTGCTAATGCTCTGTGTTCACCCCTTGCAGGGAAAAAACCCCCAAACCCCTAAGACCGGTGTCATTAATGTTCAGGCTCGCCTAGTTTGGTGCCTTCTCTCCGCCAGCGGCCAGCAGCAAACACAAGGCAGGCATGCAGTGGCACTTCTGCTGCGTAACCTCCCAAGCTCAAAGGCTTCCCAAACCAGAGTCCATACCCTTGTACTTTGTAGACTTTGGTATGGGGGTTTTTTTTCTCTCTGAACTGGTCAAAATCCATTTTGAACCTATGTAAATTTTTGGCATTATCCTGGCATAACAAATTCCAACACACTGCATGAAAAATTACCTCCTTCTGTTTGCTTCTCTATAATTTCAACTATTTAATTTTATTTCTCCTGTTTCTTGTATTAGGGTTAACAGGGATTAATTATCAGCTCTTCAGCTTCTCCAGAGATTTCTGCTTTTACTGGCTCATAACCCCCTCTTTCGGCTCCTTTCTAGGCTGTAGACCTGCAGCACACCCAGTCCCTCCAAGTGCACCACCTTTTCTTAATCTTTGCTCATCTCTGTGGCCCTATCACACCTCCTGTAAAGTCTGTCTCATCTTTTCCGGGCTTTAGCCTCTAGGCTTTGGGGAGCTGGAGGCAGGATGTAATCACAGTGAGGGCGCAAAGGGATTCATACTGTAGCAGTTTAGGGTATTCTGTTCTGTTTGCTGTCTCCTTCCGAGTTATTCCAAACCAGTCTGCTTGGGAGGGGCTGGCTTGGTTTTGTTTGACAACTACAGGGTATTTAGCTGATGTTTCCATAAGCCTGCCTACAGCAACGTTAGGAACCGGAATAAGTGGGGCAGAACATATCACTGAATTTTTGTATTGGGGTTGGCTCTCTGTGTCACTTGGCATTTATCCATATTAAATGTCACCTTGCTGCACTACTGCCCACTCATTCAGTAGCATGAAATCATGGTGCAACTCTTCTCAGCTGGCTTTCTTTTTTAATCATCTCTAATAATTTAATAATCACCAGTAAAGCTTTTCACTTCATGACCTTTAAGAAAATATTTATGAGCATACCTAATATTAGGTTGCAGCCCAGAGCCCTAAAACCCTCTGCTTGTCGTCCTTCTGCATTGCACATACTGATCATCCTGTCTCTTACTCTGTAATCAATTATCGGCCTGGGGGAGAAGCTTCCTTTTTCACCTGTGACCATCTTGAAAGTTTTCATAGAGCCCAGCTCTGTCAGGCAGATCCCTCCTCTCCACATGCTTGGTAAGGTTTCCAGAATGATGTAGCAGGCACATGAAGCCAACTTCCCACTCCAAACGCTGTTGACTCTTTCCTGCTATTTTATATTTGCCCATGTGTTTACTGCTGTTCCCTTTCTGCCAAATTATCTACAAAGTTGGACCTGTTGGAGGGTGGTTCCCACGTTCCCCCCCCGGAGCCCTTTCAAAGCTGGTGAAGCCGTTGTCACCCACCGCTCCTCTCCATAAACAGCGATTTGTCACCGCCCTCAGCACTTCAGCAAATCCTTACTTTGGTCCCTACAACCACCGAGCTCCTAGCAGTTTGCTGCTGTCTGCTCTAATGGCTTTGCTCCAGAGCCTCTTCTGCAGATACCCGCCGCGTTGAGACGCCTCCCACAGAGCGCTCCCTGCGGAGGAGGGTGCCGAGGGGAGCACCTCTTCCACCTCTCTGCTAGCGACCACCGAGGCGACGGCTTCAGCCAGCGTTACGGCCAGGACCCGATCACGGAGTACGCCTTTTACGTGTCCGTCATCAGGCGAGGCTGCAAGGTTTCTTGCTTTCTGATGCGCTTCGGAACCATGTATGAGCCTTTATACCTCACAGTCTTGTCTTGATCGTCTTATTATGATTTTGCATTTAACTTAACAAATCTGTGTTTTTCTCTCCTTTCCTCAGTTGGGCACAATCTAAAATTTGGGAGATACAACCTTTTACTTAAGGAATTTTGTTGTTTTTCCAGGCTTCTTTGCTCTTTTCAAATCAGAAATACACCCTTAAACTCCAATACTTTTTTTTTTAAATAATATCCACCCTGCCTGCATGCAGTCTGCCCTTCTGACTCTTCTTTTTAATTACCTTTTCTACCAGCTTTCTTAGTTTTGGGTAGTTCTTCAGTTGGAAAGTCCTCCAGTGGATCTCCTTCTGCATCTACAAAGATATTCAGTCTGAGTATGTTGGGTCACTGTGTGACCTTCAGAGCAACCCTTAAAAAAATCCATTTCAGCGTCGTCGGTTCTAAGCAGTGCTGGCTTGGGTCTTGACTTAAAAATAAGAAGAGGCTCCCCTCCTCCATTCTGTCCACACACAGCCGATGGAAGGATTTGTGGCTTAGATCCTGGAACACTTTCATTTCTCTGTAAAGTATTGTGCATGATTTTTAGGTTAAGTATAAGATGGACAATGTTATCAACTGTGCACTCAGTTACCATGCTGAATGCATTATAAGACTGAAAAAGGATCAGAAGATGTTGTTTAATGCTATTGCCCTTCTGGTACTCAGCCTGACGCTCAGTTATCTCCCTTTTTGAAATTCCACATGAAAGCCTTTTCTGCTCCTGAAACAGACAGCTGATTTCTACGTTTTTTAGCTGCAGAGGATCCATAGCCTGATTTAGAAAATAGGTGAGAAAAGCAACTCACCAGATAAGCCCCCCGCTCTCCCAGTGCACCTATCCCCACGCAGGAAAGGGCTGGAGAACAGGGGACATGCTGATGACTGTCCGTATGCATCACTTCTGCCCCACCACACTGGCGGTGCACAGCACTGGCCAAAACCTTGAAAAGACAACAGGCAGGATCCCTGTGAATGATTGCCATGCACCCGCTAGCAACCCACCTTCAAGTTTCAGAGAACAGCAGGCTTTTTTCTTATCAATGTCCTTTTAATTTTCACCGGAGCACAGCACGGAGGCAGGTGACCCATTCGTTATGATCAGCCCCTGAGAAATGGCAAGCCTGCTTTTGCCAACTTAAATAGTCAACTCACGAGTGACGGCAAATGTTATGTTCAGTATGGATCCAGATAAAGTCCTGGGGGCAAGCACATGGTTAAAGACTGAAAATACACCCTGTTCAAGCCAGTGTTTGTTTAAAAACCCTGCTGGTCTCCTGCATTTTATGGCAAATGCGGAACTTGTGTATTGGGAGATAGTTATTCAGCTGCTGTGATAAATCTTGCCCAAAAGTCATTATTTGCCATTGTCACACCTTAATAGGCTGTGCCTCAAAGCTATGATTTTGTGCAACCACGTTCTGTTGTCCCTGGTGTTATTAATAGATTTTGTAGGCCACCTGCCTTTTTAATCCCCTTGTCCTCTTTTTTTGGTTTTTTCCCTGCTATAGCACAACCTCTTTTGTCCCCTCCTAGCCCATTACAGGTTGGCTGTTTGGGAATAAGGGCACTGACAAACAGAGTCCTGGGCCAACAGGCCTGCAGCTTTCTATAAAAGGGGCTTTTGGCTGAAGATTTGGTACTTAGAGCATTAGGAAGGCTGCCCTACTAAATATGTCTTTTCTTAGCACATATTTCCTATTAAAGCTGGTGTACCACCTTGGGAACTGGCGTAACGCCACTCTTAACACATGGCTGTGGTGGTACACTCTGTATAAGCTTGAAATATGTTTGCTGAGGGTAGGATTCCAAGCCCAGGATACTGCAATGATATTTTTGGCTGGCATACCCACAGTGAAAATCCCGAGCCAATGTTTTCAATGTTCGCTAACCTCCAGCACTCAGTTTTAGGCATCTCCTGTCTGACTAACAGAGACAGTATGGCATCAGCAATTCCAGCTTACCTTACTGCCCCTAAGCAGTATCTCTGCTGATGCAGAAAAGCTGGGCCGTAGCTTCCTTTCCCCCCGCTATGCTGGAGCTGGTCTGAAATGCTTGGGACAATATACGCAAGCTATCTGCAGTGAAAGTTGCCTTTCACTGTTGAGAATTCAACAATAAACAACGTTTATACAGCCAAACGCAACCAGCTCTGGGCTCTGGCCAACTGGAAGGAGGAAGGAAGGAAGGGAGGAAGGATGGAAGGAAGAGCCCTGCCTGCGGGAAGAGGGACGCGTGAATTTAGGTCTCGCAGAAGTCTCCAGATCACTGCCCACATTGCTCATTCTCTGCAGGACTATCCATGAGGAAATTTGCACTATTTGAACTTGGCCAGTGGTAAAAGGTTGCATTGTAGGTTATTTCATTTATGAGAAGAAGTCAAGATAGGCTAATTTGCTTATTTTCAGAAATGCATGGTCTTGTGCCGTTGGGCACCAGGTACAGCTTCCCTGTTCACAGGCCTCTTTCAGCAAGCACTGTCTAAAATCCCTCTCTCCAGGCCCTTCCTGAAGGAGACATTACTGTGTTCAAGCTGGGAAGCTCTGGGAAGGAGCACAACCTATCTAAATCGCCTCTCCTCTATCATTCCTGCCCCAAAGAGCAATCAGCAAACCCACCCCACCTGTCCCATTTGAATTCCAAAATAGGCCTGCATATCACTTGTTTTAGGGTGGAGATCTCTCCCTGTGTTTTGGGTTTCGTAACATCAGTGTTTGTGTTGCAGATGGCAGTTATCTCCTCCTGTGTCTGTAGGGTGCTGAATGGATTCCCATTCGCAGTGCGAAGTGGCAGCACAGTAGCTTTGGAGAGGTTTCTCCAAGTTATGACAAGTCCTTCTCCTACTCCTGGGAGGTTTTAGAAGCAGAAGAACAGCTTTTTCTCCAGGCTAATTCATTCTTTGGCTTCTAGGCTTTGGTAACTAGATTGCACAGCAAGTGTACTCATGTTTTTTGCTCTCACCACCACCCAGATCAAGGGATGAGGCCAATGTGTGTTGCAGCAACTTTTCATCCCACAGGCTTGGGTATCCTTCCTAGCGCAGGTCCTGAGCACGCACAGGAGCGTGGGCTTGGGTCTTGTCTTGACAGGGAGCTGGGACTCAGGCTGTGGTGCCCCCCCAGGTCCCCCAGGCTTGTCTAACCAGTAAGGGTGCCTGTGCTAGAGGGGTTTTCCTGCAGTGGCCCAGGCTGAGGACAAACACACAACTAGAGCAGAAGAGTAACAGTTCCACCGAAGTGAACGGCAACAGTAGTTTGTACCAGTTGCTAATTTGGCCCGTGGTGTCGCTGCTTTGCATATGTACTCTCACTGTGAGTTTGCCATAGAACAGTATGTGCCCATATGAATATCACACACCTATTACAATTAATTTTTTTGTACGCTGTTCTGCATTACTTTTTGAAATCACAGAAGCTGCTGTAGGAGGAATCATTATCCTCACATATAACATGCTAATATCTTCCACCTTACTTTCACTACTTGTCACTTTTCAACAATGATTATGGTATTAAGTGGTGCTGTGGCTTAACCCAGCAGGCAGCTAAACGCCACCCAGCCGTTCACTCACTGCCCCTGCCCCCAGTAGGATAGGGGCGAGAATCAGGGGGAAAAAAGTAAAATTTGTGGGTTGAGATAAAGACAGTTTAATAGGAAGGGAAAACAATAATAATGATGATAAAAGAATATACAAAACAAGTGATGCATGACGCAATTGCTCACCACCCAACGACGGTGCCCAGCCAGTTCCCGAGCAGCAGTCGCTCCCCCTGGCCAACTCCCCCAGTTCTGTACTGAGCATGACGCCATATGGTCTGGAATAGCCCTTGGGCTGTGCCCCCTTCCAGCTTCCCGCTGGCAGGGCATGAGGAGCTGGAAAGTCCTTGCCTGGTGTAAGCCCTGCTCAGCAACAACTAAACATCAGGGTGTTACCAACACTATTCTCATACCAAATTCAAAACACAGCACCGTGCCAGCTACTAGGGGAAACAAAATAACTCTATCCTGGCTGAAACCAGGACAGCTGGTCAGCATGGACAGGGGCTCTTTAAAACAGCAGAGAGGTGTGATAACAGTCCCACTAAGAATTCAGATTGGAGATGGTAACAGGAACTACAAACAGCAAGAAGGAAGTGAAGAAGAATGGGAGTTTGGAGTACACCAGTGCACATGGCATTGCTTGTTATTTAAGGAGAAGGTAAGCTGGTGCAAGTGAGAGAACACACACAGGTTATCCTAAGAGTCAGCAACTTTTGCTTCTTACCTTTTGAATGGTTAAGAAATACATCGCCTTTAGTAACCTTTTCCCCTGTATGGCTTCCAGATATGTTCCTGTGTGCAAACTGCACTTGGTTTGAACTCCCTGGGGTGTTTTGGGTTGGCCCTGGCTGTAGCAGCAGAGAGAGGGTGGTGATTCACTGCTGCGCCGGGGGCTCCCAGATCACACCTCTCTTGTATCAGGAGGGCCTGCTTTCCTTTTAGAGCGCGTTTGCCTCCATCCCACACAGATCTTCTGGCATCTTATTTCCACTACTCTAAATCACTCGTGTGATAAACACAAAACTAAGGTGTCAGGCAATGTTACTTATGTAAATCCTTTGCTCTTTCGCTTTATTCCTGAAGTCCTTTATCTTGCCTCCATCAGCAATGATTATTGCATACATTTCAAAAAGGCCCATTAAGAGGAGGTGAAAAGATGTCACATGGTAGTGGGAGACACCCAGCACACCCCTGCTCCTTACCTTCACACCCAGGCTATATTCTTCTTCAAGGAGACCAGACCTACAGCACTGAGCAAAGGCTCCTAGACTCTTCCAGGCATGACATACATAGGGATCTGGTTTGTCTTTCTTACTTCTTTCATTTTGTTAAAATAAACTAGCATTAAGAGCAAATCATGAAGGGGAAGGACACTTAAAAATTGTACTTTATAACTACACCAACATGAAAGCTAAATACAATCCCTCATGTACTGTTACATGAGATCCTACTGACATAACTCAGGACATTTACATGTATTTTAGTATCCGGTATTTTTTTCTTGATCCAAATCAATTCAACTGGCTTTTACAACCCATTTACAACCACTGAAATTCTTGATTTTAGGAGCTTTTCTAGCAGAACTGCCCCTTACAACCAGGCAGTTAGCTTTATTGCTAACACCAGAGGAAGAGATGTTGTCAGGGCTCCGTGCACGCACACACTTAAAAGGGCGCTTACGACAGGAGTGGCCTGTAGCAGCATGCCAGCTCATTTATACAGAGCGGTACAAAGCGGTGTTCGGTAATTGCGCAGCACGTGCATGCATATTCAACACTCCACATGTTCATAAAGGGCATCTACATATCCTCTGCCAAGGAAGCAACATGATCTGCATCGTGATGATGAAGGCAGAGAGGAGCCGCAATCAAACTGCTGCGAACAGCGACAGCAGGGAAGTCCTGGTCAACAGCCATGAAGCAAACAGCCTTGTGGTGAAACAGGGGCTTGCTAAAAAGGTTTGTATCTAATCACTGCCTGAAGGGCAAAGCAATTATCATTTGCAAATACTAGTGATTGTATTGTTCACTCATGTGGTACTAGGCTTTGTTCTCACTCATGTGGAGCTCTACTGTTTTTATGAAAAGTCCCGGTAGGGTCAACATAAATATTCAGGGAGTCACGTATATATTGATTTATCTGATGGGATTTTCTACAACTCTGGTGTACCCTTACCTGATTTTTCTTCTTATGGTGTAGCTGTTCTAGATCTAGTAGTTAGAAATACTACAGCCATTTCCATCCACTCTTTTGATGAACTGTTTACGATTTCCTCTGACCAAGCTGAAATTTTGCACACACACACGTGGGTGCACGCACACACACACACTCTCTCTCCATTTTAAGACCATTACATTAACCCATTAGAAGTGCTGTTTCCCACTTTGTTAACACAGTCTACTAAAAAATGTGGAATATGTTGCTACTTCTTCTGTGAGAAATGCAGGGATTGATGGGGAAAATCATTGAAGTTGAAGCTAGGAAAGGCTAATTAGATAATCCAGCCCTCCTCCTAGTGTACGCCAGTTTATATCAATAATGAGATACATTATTAGGGCTACCCCTATTTTTTAAATGTCATCTTTATAAAGGAGATTTCATTTGCTTACCTCAAATTCTGAAGACCTCAGGAATTTGCTTCTAGTAGAATTCAAGGCAGGTCAGTCAAAATGGATCTTTCCCACAGCCTTCTGTATTCTCACAGCAGAGTCACAGCCCTGCCTGATCATGCCTTAAGTTTCAGGAGGAGCAGCAGTGATCCCCAAAACATGACCTTTTAGACCCTGTAAAATGTGACAAACATACAATTAATAACATGTGATCTACTCCAAGGGGGTATGTCAAGAAATTTCAGCTCCACCATCTTTTTTCCTGTCATAGAGAGGTTTGATCTCCCTCTCTAAACAGTAGCAATGAGCTCGACCATTTCTGTGCCTTCATTTTGTCTGTGTAAATTAAGACAATACTAACAGAGGCTCCAGAGCATTTCCAAGGCACATGGAGGTCTTCAGGTGAAAAGCCCAAGACAGAAATGCAAAACCTTATTAGTGTTCCCTACAGTTTCTAATGTTTGGTTTTCTACGTCATGGAGAAACCAGCCTTTTCGCTCTCTTCTATCTCGGCCATCTGAGACCGACTGACACGCCTCTTACATCGGGTTTGTACACTCAGCTGCTGCCTGCAGAGAAGTCAGTGGTCTGAGAACGCCTGAGGACTTCACTCAGATTACACATTGGGGTAAACAGGAACTAATTTTACTGAAGTCAGAGAAAACAGTAAAAGGATTACATTTTTTTAAAATGAAGGACTCGTGCAGTTGCTTCTTCCCTCAAAGCTGTTACCTGGCCTGCCTCCCAGTGGTGCTAAGGCTGGGAGCAGCGCAGGAAGTCTCAGGGAAGCCAACACCCTTCGCTTCCACCACAAGCAGCACCAACACTGGCAGACTCACCTTGGCCAGGTGTGCTCTGCCGGAAACACCCTGGCCCCAAACAAGGTTTCAAGCATATTAATACAGGGCTGTGAAGATTTGGAAAAAAGTGACCTTTTGTGGTTTCCTCCAGGTAATGGCCCCAGATAAAATCTTTCAGAAAATACATGTTCTTGAATAAAACATGCTACGTTAAGAGAAGCACAATTACTCTTATGTTGTTGTTGGGGGGGGGGGNGGGGGGTTGTGTGTGAAGCCAAAGGGTTTAGTCGTCTCCCAGCTATAGCAAAGCCAAGTTTTGTTAAGGAGCAAGTCACCTGCCTTCTCTGTTGTCTGGCTGCAGAAAGCTAGCCTGGAGCCCCTGGAAGATCCTCAGGCACAGAAAATAACAGCAGCCCTCTGAAAGGGATGGAAGATTAGGCTCCAGCCCCACGGTGTGATTGTCAGGATATGGCATAAATCCCATCAGCTCAAGCAGAGGCATTTAGATATTAGTGTTTAATGAGCTGTTTGCTTCCATTTAGTTTTGTATTGCTTTTAAGAATTTCTGTGCATTCAACCAAAGAAAATTGTAATAGCACAATTTATTAAATGAACTTGTCAAAGAATCTTAAAACATGGGCATAGTGTAGCAATGAATACCACAGCAATAATAGTTCAGAATGTAAAAGAAACTCGTAAGTATTGCGATAGAATTTTCATTAGTGTGACTGCAGCATGAAAATGAATCCGTCATCTGTATGTTAGTTGAATTATCTGTATAAACAGTTCATTTGCAGGCTGAGGAAACTGGGATGCATACCATGAAATCAATGATGTGTAAAATAGAGCTGAAATATTTTCCATCTGTGTTCTCACACTGTTTGTCTAACTTACGCTTGGGCTGCAAATGCATTTGTGTATCATCAATAATACTAGCCATAAATGCAGACTGGGTGTCTGCCTCTTAATGAGATTACAGCAAAAATATATATGAATGAATGTGGAGCTGGGCCAGCACACAGCACTAGGTACGTGCTGCAGCGGGAGCTATGTGTTGTGGGTTAACCCCGGTGGGCAGCGCAGCCCCCCAGCCGCTCGCTTGCTCCCCCCCCAGCAGGATGGGGGAGAATCAGAGGGGTAAAGGTGCAGAACTGGTGGGCTGAGATACAGGCGGTATAACAGGAAAAGCACAAGCTTTCCCCAGAGACTGGAGATGAAGATGATTTGTGAGCAGCAGTGTTTCTCTTCAAAACACAGATACGGAACCTTCTAATAATTAATTAAAAATACCTTTTTTTTTTTTAGTATCCTTTATAAAGACCTGCCACAAAGGCATTTGATTCCATATTTAAACTAATAGTATGCATGTTGCTACAAGATTACACACCCTTTCTAATATTAGATTACATTTGGAATTTAATTATGGAACGCATTGTAAAAATCCAAATGATTTGTTACTTTATTCGGCTTTTCCACATTTTGACTATAAGGTGCAACCAGTTTTGATAGATTGCTTAACTGAATGTATCTGCCTGAACATTGCTGTGCTTTAGCTTCATCTTTCACAAGTATTGTGTTCTGCCTCCAGTATGGTACTTTTGCTCAGCAGCTGAATTCCAGGGCTTGTAGGCTGGTTTCTCAACAAAGAAGCAGCGTGAGCTACAGCCATGGGGTATACTCTAAATAGCCTTTTTATGTACCGTAAGCAGCAGGCAATTGCCCCAATTCCTTGTTCCAAGAGAGCAACTGTACTTTAGGAGCCTTAATTGGAGATGGACCTCACTGATTACTCACCAGCTCCTTTTCCAAGAGCTACCATGTCCGAATAACCTCACATAACAGCAGGTTTTCTCAACCCTGAGCATTCTGTGCACATGAGAAATAAGCACTTTATGAGTACATATCACAGGGATATCTGGTGATAGCTGTCATAACAACCACTATACCTACACAGATCTGTAAGCATATCTCCATAAGGCTGACAAAAGCCATCTAGTCCTGCTACTTGGGATTAACATTACAAGAGAGCTCTGGCGTGGGATAAGGAATAACAGTCAAGAAAATCCGTACACTAAAATACTCATGGAAGCACTCAGTGTCAGTCTTTCAAGGAGCTCTGAAAGGCACTTCACCCTTGGTTGTAAAGTCCACATCGGACTCTTGGCCAAGCATCCTACCAGCTAGATGCTCCAAGCACGAGACAAGGGAAGAAGAAGAGGGAACAAACAAAACAGAGAAGAGGAAAATGAGAAGAAGGGATTAGTTAGAGGAGAACTGGGAGGAGTGTAGTGAGCAAAAGGGTGAGTAGGAGGAAAATAAATCTGAGATGTAGGCGGGTGAGAGGTACATAAAGCCATGAAGATGAAACCAGATTACAGAGTCGTGAGTTAAACACTGAAGCATGAAACAAGTCTACAAAGGGTATCCCAGATTCTTCTAATTCACACAAAAACTTCTGCAAATAGCACTCTCTGCCAGAGGTGTGTTACGCAAAATCAATATTCGTTTTTGTGGGTTAAGTAATGTTTAAAGAGTGAGTCACACAGCTGATGCGTGTATGTGAGTCTGAGTGGCTACACAGGTTCAAAATGTGCACGAAATACAATAAAGGAAAAGAGTGGGGCTAGGTATGTGCAAAACATAGAAACTGAAATTGTTTTGAAAAGTCTCACCCTGAAAAAGGAGGAATTTGCATGGGTCATACTTACCTGCCAGATAGGTTGGGTTTTTCAGGATCTTGCCATTGTCCCACAGGTCTAACGCCCACTGAAATCAACTCTCCAGAACACAGAGTTTCCTCCGGACTTCTTTTTGCCTCCTCAGTAGTCTGTTATTTGTGCACCTTGGAGCAGGGATGCCTTTCTCCTAAACATGCCTGCAAAATAAGGAATAACAGAAATGATCTTTCTTTTAAAATTAAGGCCACGCGTACTGCCACGGCCCAGGACTGCCGGGCAGGGCCATGGGGATGGAGTGAGCCAAGACCAGGCTGGGATGTCAGCCCACTGAAAAACAAGCTCTTCACAACAAATGGAGCAAACCTGGGCTCCAAACAGGAATCAGTTCAAGCCACCCAACCTCTCGGTTATGCTCATGGACATTTCTTTCTTCATCAGCCATACAGGGAATTAAGACACTTAACCTGGCAAACAATAAATGGCCAAAACCACATTTTGTGAAACCTGTGATGTTTTCTCTTGACTTAAAACCTTAGCTACCCTTACTGTTTATTTCTGTAAGTTTACACTTCTTTACAGCATCTCCTAAACTTCTTGGCCTCATGGACAGTAGTCAACTCAATTTTCTTCCTAGACCACTGAATACTCATATCTATAATTGCCCTTTTTATGTTTCATGTTTATGTGGGCTATTTGCCTATAACTAACCGGGGACTCACAGACCACCGCTGCTCTGCAAACCAGAGCATTTCAAAATGCAATCCTGTGTTAAGTACAGGCACTTAAGTGTGGGACTAGTCCAGCATTCCTAAGCTGCTCATCCTCTATGCTGCTAAGAAAATCACTGAATTTTTAGACAAATACAGATTTTGGTACAGGGAAATTTGATATCCTTTGTTAGGTGCTTTACTGGGTATTTCACTTCTCATTTCAGAATACTGCCTCCGATGAAATTAAAGTAATTCAGGATTTCATTCCATATGTATATTTTCTCAATATCCTCCCTGCAGAGCCATAGAGGACTCATTAATAACTAAGCACTTTCTCGGACTGAAAGACTCTTGAAACTGGAATTCATTTTCCTAACCTGTAAGCCTCTTGTGTAGGCCGCTTGATCCTTGGCCTGACAACATGCAACAGCAAAGCAGTAGCTTTCTGCTGGCAGGGGAAGCATTCGCCATTAGCATGTACGCCTCTCAGCTAACTTCTGCTTGGCCCTCGTTCACGGGAGATGATGTCCCTGCTGACTCTGGACTGCGTCTATGCAGTAGGGGAAATATTTTATCCATCCTGCAAAGACAAGAGTGGAAATGCTGCAAATTCATGCCAGGATCTTCTACTCCTTCAGTGTTACTGGAGCATACTCAGTATTTTACCTGAAAATAAGAGTGAGATTATAATCAAGCCTACTAAAATAATAAGCTATATACATTTAAAAAAATACAGAAGCTGCAAGGGTGCTGTGAGAAAGTCGAGCATTTGGCAGTCACAAAACCTGTGGTAGCACAAGCAGCACTGTCTGCAGCAGCGCTGGGTAAAAGCAGCATCCGAAAGCTGCAGCTGGAATGCAAGGCAGGGCAATGTTGCTGGCCCAACACCAGCAAGGCCAGGGAGGGTAGGAGCAGAGCTAAAGGACAGGTCTGTGCCTGAGCAAGCCGGAGAACGGGCTGCAAAGCCAAACACCTTTGATGTGGCTCCCAGGAAAGAGAGCAGAGATGGCAGAAGCACAGCTCACAAGGGGCGATTTCAAACAGGCTGCCTGGCTAAAGCAAATCACCTCCATCATACATTGCCAAGAAGCTGCTGCAAAGTCTAATCCCTCGCCTCGTCCTTCTCTTGTAAACATTTGGGAACAGCTTTGAGACAAGTCAGGCCTTTCTGCCCGATCAGTTCTTGGCAGAGCGGAGAGGTATTTCATTCAAGGACTGCGCCGCGCAGCTCTCCGCTTCCAAACATGGAACAGTAACTGGGGCTGCCTCTGCGAGCTTTTTCTACTAGTTCAGAAACAACAAAAACAGAACTAGAAGGTATCTTTGGACAGATAAAATGTCTTCAGTCATTTTTGCTTATTCACGCTGCTGTAGGTATTTACATTGCTAGCTTGGCACATAACATTCCCAGTGGAAAACGGGGAGATGTTTCTGCAGCTCAGAACTACCCTGAAAGCCTTGCAGGTTTGCATGCAAATATTTTCAGATTGAATTTGAATGGCCCTTTCTCCTCCCCAGAGGAGAGTACAGGATAGTGAGGTAAAGTAAAGGATGATTAGAAAAGGAAGCGCTTTCTCCCAAATTCTTTAGAATTTGCAGTCAGTGTATTTCACCAGACACGGAGAAAGGCCGGTTTTTCAGACCGCAGCTTGACCTCCACACAACCCAAGCTGGTCTCCCTAGGAAATGGCCACACATACAGAGAATGCTCAGACGTGCACGTGAGGGAGGACAAGTGTGCAGGGAGGTGAATGGATATGTAAAGATATTATGTTTAGCACACCAAAACGCGTGCAGGACAGTGGAACACTAAGGATCCACCGATGAACAGGGTCTTGATCAGTACATGGAATTATCACCTATATGAGTCCAGTGATATAAGCAGGAAGCCTAATGATGAAATTGTAACCTCTGGAGAAGGATAAACAAGCTTAGCCCAGCTTTTATTGCTTTGCTAGGAGGAGCCGAACTTTTGCTTACTTGTGCAGCCACTTGGGATCCACAGACATCCTAGCCAGGGTGCTGGTAGGACATAATGCAAATGTGTATGAACCAATTCAGTGCCTGGGTTCAGGTGTCGGTGTCTGTTCTGAACTCCACCACAGCTCACGTCTGAGATAAAGCATTTGTTTCCTTTCACCACCAACAGCACAGGAAAAAGCAAAAGCTGAGCACAGCTGGGACAACAAACTTAGCAGTTCTTGTGAAATAAGACAAAGTATTAGTAGCACTGCATCCTTATCTCTCCAGCTCCTATTCTTGAGTCTTTTTAGTACTCCCTGTGGTACAAATGTTAATGCACTAGAACCACAATCCCAACAGAACTAAGAGTTCTCTGGTATTTTCAGAGATGAAACATTGTATGCTGCAGGAGAGACAGGGTGTCAGCTCTGTTTGAAAAGGAGTTCATGACTCAGGATGTTGATCTTTCCAGATAAAATTCAGTCCTGAGTGGCTAAGCATCACGTGGAGACTGTTCCCCTGGCGTTTCTACATTCACCTCCATCTGTTGTGCTTGGAAGAAGAGCCAGAAGAATGCAGTGAGTGATACCTCCTCTTGCCAGAAGACCCTCCAGGTAACAGATAATGCCAATGGCAGAACAGGCTCTTCAGGGCAGGGATCCCATATCTCTTTGACTCAAACAACCCTCAGAAAAGCAAAATCCTCCTCTGGCACTGAAAGATCTGTAGATAAATCTTCATCAGCAAGGGGGACCTACAAATCCATTAGAAATACCAAGTCTTAAGCTACCTAAGGTTCAGCAGGTTTGGATTTTTGTACCAGAGAAACATTTTTTGCTTGTCTTATTTTTTAAATTCTCAACACAGCCTTTTCTGCTGACACTTACAGGGATGTTAACATCTGGCAGGGGGAAGCTGGGGACAGGACATCTCAATCCACTGAAGTCAGGCTCTTCAGAGCTTCTCTGCCGAGACGATAATCTGCAGTAATTCTGAGAGCAAGGTGGTTGCCATTTACATGCCGCTGAAAGAATAGAAAATAGTATGGTATTTGTGAAATGGCTATGCCATTATTTCCTTACTGTTTATTTCCAGTGACTTGCAGCTCTGAGGCTTTCCAGCAGCACGGTGGGGTCAGCAGCTGGGCAGCATCGCTAGCGGAAGTGGAGCCTTAAATGAGAATTCCAGTTTGGGGGAAAAAACCCACACAGCCTGGGAGGACCCTGTTAGGCAAACGCTATCTGCAGGCAATGTGAATCAGCCAGTGTCAACCAGAACCTAACTTTTGGTTTATGTGAGGGAACCCGATTCTCAACCTACCCAAGCAAGAGTCAGGAATAATTCTCCAGAGATCCGTTAAATTATTCTAGAGTAAGTCTTATAATGTGACATTTGTGTAAACCTTTGCAGTTAATTTTCTCGCCGAGTGGGAGGAGGATTAACATAGAGAGAAAAAAGACATTAGCGAAGGTACGGAGTCTTCTGTGTTGTTAAAAACTTAAGTGTGCACAACTCCATAGATGACTATACATCTTTACATAGTCAACAAAGACTAAAAAACCTGTGGGTCTACCCACCCATTTTTATGCTTTGATGGACATATCTTTACAGTTTGAAAGCCACAGTGTACTCAGGATGGACCTAAATACCATCCCCCAGCAAGCAGCCCAGATGATGGGCTGTCTACCAGAGACAGTCTGGTTTAGCTAAGCAGCAGCAATAGCTGAAAGAATTAAAATACATCTGCCTTTGCAGCAAGCTAAGCCAATAGATGCTAACTCACCAAATCTAACAAGGACATCCTTCGCCCTGTGAAACTTGGAATAAAAGGGTCTGTTTCCAAGACACTGTCTTTAAGCAAATCAACAATGAGAAAAAGACCCATGTTTATGCGGGTGCACATGTGTAATATAAATATATTATTGAATATTTTTTGGTCCAAATAGCAGCACTTTGGAGAAGCTGCAAAAATTTTACGCAGATGTGTCTACATTAAAATTGCCAACATTTTTATAGAAGACCCCACATAAGGCATAAATCACATTTACCAGCAGTCCAGTGCTTAGGCATTTCTGCTTTGCTTACTTTGGGAGTTTAATCAAATGAATGCTATCAACCTCTAACATCATAAATCAGCCATTTTAAGAAGTAGTGGGGGCTTAAAGTAGTATGAGTGAATTAATTTCTAGTTAGCTCATGCTTCTCTGCATATTAAGTCTTGAATTTACTCCAAATGCCTATCAAAAAAAACAAACCCCAAAGGGGGATACATTTTTACTGTGTAGATGCCTGATAATAATAAATTCTCATTTATTACAGCACTAAATATGTGATTCTCTCTGCTTTGCAGTTCAAGAGCACCCTGAAAAATTCCAGTGCTCAGAGGGAACATAAAAATGAGGCAGCTGTAGAAGATGCCACGCTGCAGCGCCCCGTACAAAGGCTCCAACACCACCTTCAACCCGTATGAAAATGGTGAGGAGCCCAGGCGCTATGGTCCAAGTTCTTCTAGTTCTGAAAGGAAGGGCTAAGGGTTACCAGGGCGAGTAGAGCACCCAGGTTCCCATCCCTTCCTGTCTTGTATTTTAGCAAAGATTGAACAGATTTTTTAACCTCAGTTAAATGGACGCAAACTTGCCATTACTACTTGAAATCCTTCTTTGCCTGAACATGAGTGCTCCGCTGGCTAATTGCTAAACAGCACAAAACCCCCGGTGGGAAAATGCCCACTGCCCTGCTGACTCCCCTCATGTACACGCGTGAAGTTATGCACAAAGCACAGCACCCACAAACAAAAGATGCAGCCTGCAAAAGAACCACAGAAGCTACAAGACAAGAAAAGAAGAAGGATGCCGTGACAAGTTTTTTAGAAAGACTATATGTGGCCACTGCATTGTAATGCCTCTAAAATAAATATAGCGATGGCTGTTGATATAAGCCCACTCATGAAAATGTTACATAAAATGACTCTTGAGAGGCTGCTAAAAGCAGACACTTCCCTTAAAAACAAACAAACTGACTCACTTTCACATGGCACGTCTCTGGTAAAACAGAGGGGTGCTGCTCAGTGATGGATAAATACTGCGAGTCCTAGAGCCAGCTGCAGACCCAGTCCCAGAGCTGAACTGTGCAGCTAAACCGCAGCGCCTGATGCTGCCCGGCGGCAGCACAACCACGGGCTGCTCACGAGTACAGCAGTGGTTCCTTACCTGTTGCCCAGGGCCTACGTCTGCAGGGAGCCCTCGCTAGAAATCTCTGTGAAGATATGATTTATCACACAGTGCTGGGTGTTACAAACTATTCTTGAAATAGAAAAAAAAATAATTCCACGTAACCTGTTATCGCTTTTATGTCTTAAAATTGCAGCAGCTTGTCCAGACGTGCCAGACTGCGTGGCAAGAGAGCAGTTGCAGGGTACGAGTCCAGGACACAGTAATCCATTAGGAGCATCTGGATGCACAGCCTGCAGCCACAATCATTTGGCTGCAGTGCTCCTCCACTTTCTTCTCGTAATCCTATTCAATGCCTGCCAGAGTGCGCAGCAGCATTTAAGTCACTGAAATTACTTTACTAGAAGGCAGCTCTTGGAATTACTTTAAGGATTATTTAATGCTTGTGCAATACTTTGAACTCATAAGTAATATTATTGCTTTAATACCTTTCTTTGTGCTGGGGGATTCCATTGTTACAGCGAATTCTCATAGAATTACCGCTAAAGCTGCCTGGCAGACTGTTGTCTCCCATCTTCCTAGCAGGCCAGCAGGTCAGGAGTACACTAATAACCAATGTATGCTATCTGGGATAACAGTCCTAAGCACACCCTGCACAAAGGACTCTATGAACAACGTTACAGTAATTTCTGATCATAGAAGTGCCTCCAGCAGCAGCTGCAGGGAAGCACAAGGCAGATTCCCTCTGTAAGCTATGTAAAATAATAGCAGGTTTTTGTTGCCGCTTTAGTCAAGCCAACATACATTACCTTCCCTCAGGAAGTATGAAAGCAGCAAATGACCCAAAATGTGCACTTTTGTGCATTCAACAATGCAGGTCACAAAATCAAGAATACACAGACCCAACTGCTCAGCGATGAGCAGCGCAATACGTTACGCGTGAGCTAAACAGGAATAATGCTCCCTTCAGGAGAGACGCATCAAGATCACAAAAGACAGCTCGCTGTACAGATCGCAGAAAAGAAAAGTGACAGTCAGAAAATACTGACTTTTGATTTGTGGAAACACAGACTCACAGGGAGAAATAACAGAAAAAATTCCTCTACACGAAAAAAAACCCTGAAAAACGCAGCCTTCCTAAGCGTACCCTGATGGCAAACTTCCAGTTTTCAAAAAGGGTCCAGAGACCAGTCCTGTAAGAAAATCTAAGGCCCAAGGTAAAACCTGAAGTCTGCAACACAAGACTACAGTCGCCACGTCTTTGCCTTGTTTAACCCAGCTAAACAAGCAGTGGCACTCGCCCAAGGCAGGGGCTGCGCAGACCGCGCCTGCGGAACGGTCCCTACGCCGCGTTACACAGACAGCGAATGCTGGCAAACCTGCAAGCAAAACTCGATTTCCCTCTGAAATACGCAACGGGAACCTGAGTAGGAATGAAGTGCCTAAACACTAGCATGGCTCCAGGGCTAATTCATGTCAGCTTCTTCTGGAAAAAAGAAGAAAGCAAAAGAAACTACCGTCCATGAAAACTGTATCAGATACTGAATTTCGAACCTGCCTGACAAAACCCATGGCGGTGCAAAGGGGTCCCATCAAGGTGCAGGAGCAGCAGATGTCTGTCTGTCTCCAGAGCGGTCTAACGCTGGCTGGTGCGGGGAGAAGCCCCTGCTTTGCTTCTCCTTCTCTTTGCACAATTGCCTGGCCCGCTGTCACAGTCAAACCCTAAGGGCAGTCACTGGCAAATTCCCTGTTTCAGAAAGGAAATAGGATGAAAACAGGCACAGAAATTGGGTCGCTCACTTTTCAGTTCCTTGGTCTTGTCCAAGAGTCCTTCATTTCCAAGTATTTCTCTGAGAGCACGGGTATATTCTACTATGCTGAGTTTATCATTGAAACCAACACCATTTGTAACTGCACAGACTTCAGTAACTCAGAAAGCGCTGCAACAGCTGAACATCCGTCTGAAATTTATCCAAACCCTGCAGGATTTCCATTCCCTTCTGCTTCCTGAATTAATCTTAAGTGACAGTAAATACATCTAATGCTTTAAAAGCATTATTTTAAAACTTCACAGTCAAGATTCTCAAAAACGTGCAACAAAGGTGGCTGTCTTGAGGTTGAGCTGTTTTGCTCGAGCCCATACTTAGTGAAGCTGAATCTCCAGGTGGCTTAGTACCTGTCCCCTGAAAACTCTGCCTGCTTCTACATGTCCCAGGGGTGAATTCATAGAAACCTTCAAAGCAAATAACAATTATTTTCCAAAGCTGCTTGACACGACAATAGGGTCAGATTGCAAATCCAGTTCCAGAGGACCGAACTCTGACGCACCATCTCTCAGTCATTCCACTCATTCAAGAAAAATCTGTTTTGTGCTGCTGCTAGGATGGGTGCCTGTGCATCCCCTCTTCTGGTCTCTGCTCCTTCCTTCGTTCTCAGCCTGGTGGTTTTGCAGACCCAGCTGCACTGCCAGTGCAAAGGAAAAGGTGAAAACAGGCGGCC
>JAKFQP010000380.1:463956-480717 GCA_023375905.1 Nycticorax nycticorax | reverse complement strand
AAGTGGGTCTGAATGGCGGATTTCCTTCTCTCTGTAAAAATCACCCACTGACTTACTCTTTGCATTCGTGGTTTATGAAAATAAATCTCAGATAATATTCGGTATAGTCTTTGCAGATGAGATTAAACATTATTTGCTTTAAAAGCCGACAATATCATCATAGATTAGAAAACAGATGGAGCCAAGGGTTCCTTCTGTACCTGTTAGAAACATTAAGCTCTGATTTTACAACCAGATCACTTTGGGGGAAAAAAGTTGCTCTCCTCACGTGAAACATCCCTAGCTTGCTTGACTGCGAAGAGGGGGGTTTTACAAAAACAGGATCTTCCATAAAATCCATGTGTATGCACCTGATGGATCAGAGTCAGGAAAAGGGATGTATAGGAAACAAAATTTTTTCAATAGTTGGAATTGGAATTTAATTTTATTCCCAGCAACGGATACAGTTCTAAATGGAGCCCGCTGTTAGTTTAAGCTCCCTTGCAAAGCTGCTGTACTACGGTGTACGCTGCAGTCTCGCACCACCGCGTCTCCACACACGTCGCCCGGGCTCGCATGTGTTACCAGCGCAAGCTGGAGCCGTGACGGGTCACCCTCCGCTGGCACCGCCAGCAGGACGCTCGCGTACGAAATGGGGGCATTGGCAGGCACAGTACGGCAAAACCGAGGCGGCAGTGAGCTCCATCGACAGTGCTCACCAGGACAAACCCCCTCGGATTTGGGTATCTCCTAACCAACTGCAGCACGTAATGCAGACGGGTAGAATGTGTCCCCACACCACGGAGGACGCCACCCTGTGCAGGATTCCAGCTGTGAAGCGGCTCACAGCCGCACTACAGCACCTGCACAGGGGGAACAGGGACCTGTACATCGTCTAACTGACACCTTCAGGTGTCCGGTTCCTGCAGGTAGAGGGGGAAAATGCGTTCTGATATCACTATCAAGCATCCTGCGAGTATTTCAATTAATAAATACACTGAATCCTTTCAATTAATAGTAAATCACTTAATAAACTGATAATAAAAGTATTTTCAAATAACAAATGAGCAACAGCTACCAGTCGATTAATGACGGATGCTCCTCTTTCTGTAGAATGCAGGGGTCAAACTTCCTCCACATCGCTACGACTATGCCGTGAAAATCACATTAGGATTTCTTTATGCGTATAAGCATGATATAAGAGAACACCCCTTAAAACGGGGAATAATGAGGTGCGCCCTAAGCGCAGTTTAGCGGGCACTTCATTGCTGTGGAATCCCCTGCAGAGCTGCACTAGCCCCAGCACCACTAATTAACAATCAAATTGGAAGGGATACCCCATTTAAAGCAGTTCGGATTAACCTTTATGAACATGGAAAAAAAATCCAACCTGTCCAAAGCTGCCTGTGAAATTCCAACATGAAGTTGTGTAATTGTAATCATTATAGAAACCCTGTAATTAGACATTTTCAGAACAGGCAGACCAGTGCGTCTTTCACACATTTTAATCAACACAGAACACACACAATCTAGTTCAGCATACAGCGGCGTCACAATTTGTTTTCTCTCTTTACAAACCATACAAGTTCTAGCATCCACATTTTCCTCAAAGAAATAACTTCCAAAATTACCGCCCAAATTACTTTTGCTTCCAGCTAAAAGATATTGAGAGCTTTTTTTTTTTTCCCTTTTGGGTTATTTGGCAGAGAAACCAATGGAAAGATGAACAGGGAGAAGACTGGTTTTATGCACAGTCTGTGAATCAGGGAGGCTTCAAATTGGAATTCCGAAGGCTTTGGGCTGCGCTGCCAGAGGACCCTGGCCGGGTGTGGATACTGTCCTGCCCCGGGCCCACAGGATGGCTGTGAGGCTTGGGGACCTTGTCTTCCCCGGAATGCTGTAGGAAAGGGTCCTACCAGCGGATGGCTTCTGCACTAAGAAATCTGTCTGCAAGGATGGAGTCTGGGGCAGAAGTAATCGGTCATTTCACAAACTAACAGTCCGTCTTTGTTTAATAAACCCAGGCAAAGTAAACTGAGAACATGCCGGGATGGCGTAGCTGTGTTACGTGTTTAATACCCCGATGCTAAAGCCTTTCTCAGCCCCCCAAACGAGCTTTTCTAGTTGAACGGCAGGTTTCAAGAATGGACTTATGTATAAAACATGAAAGAAAAGACACATCATTCCCTGTTTTCCGGATGTTAGGAAATGATTCAAAGAAGAATGTGAATAAATATGTGTTACGCAACTGCTTAAATATATGATTACCAATACGTATAACCCTTGATAAACAGGATCGGCTATTAGTGTCAGGCACAAACCAAGTGCTCATCCGTGTTTTTGAACAAACAGTTAACAGCAGGAGCAAACCCCGCTTTGACTGCACTCGGTTACTAAAACCAAGATCTGCTCGTTGCTTTAACAAAACCCCAACATTAAAATTGACAACCAAGGGTTGCTATTGTAATGCTATAAACTTATTCTACACAGCTCATTCTGAAAAGGACTGTATTGACCAAAACAAAAGATAGCTTTCGGTTTTGAGAGGCTAGACCAATACTCTGAAGTTTTGGGTGCTATTTCAAGCTTAGCCCCAAACTGCTAGTATGATTTGAAGAAAAAAGAAATTCAGTGTTTGTGTCATCTTTTTTTTTCCCTATGCAAAATGTGTCTGTGATTCCCACTTCTCAAAAAATAAAGGAATGTCTGAAGTTCTAGAACAGTCTGGTGATGAGGACTACAACGAAACTGAACCAACTCAGGTCGTGCACCTTTCTATTTACCTCGGGGGTTGTACAGAAATCTGTAAGAGATTGATGGGAAAAATAACAGCCCGCCTGGCAGATGCAAAACATTACCATAGCTGTGCTGTGCTGGCAGCACGGGGACGCTAGGCAAGAACCGTGTCTGCTCAAGTCCTTCTCACCTCCTGGGAAAACTCGGATCTGACGTGGTGGGTCCCAAATGCTGACAAGTTGGGATAAAGAGGAGGGAGGGAAAGAGAGAAGAAACGAGTGCATTTTTTACTAGAGCATGTTGCTATTTTGGGGCAAAGGGGCCTGAGTGAAAGATGAGATTGAAGAATAAGGGAGAGGAAGGCAGTATATAGGAGAAAAATCCAGGAAGAGAATTGGAGATGTTTGCTGGGACTGACCAAGATCAGGGTTTGTGAGCGGCAGCAGCTCCTTCATCATGCCCACGATTTACAGAACAGCTGCTGCATTTCCCTCAAGCACAGACCAGTACTTTGTTAGGTGTAAAAAGTAATATTTGGACTGGGCCATTAATCACTGCTATAGCAATTAATCACCATTAAGGGGCCTTTTTATCTCTAATAATCTTCTTCCTGAAAGGGCATCATGCAAACCTAGCTGTGCATACAGCCACCTGATGGAAACTGATGCAGAAACCAAACATTCAGCCCTGGACATGAATTCACTTCCTGCACAGAAATGGAACTGTCAAAGGCATAAGGAAACCTCTGCTGCTTTTTAAGCCAAAATGTTACTGATATTTAATTAGCTTTGTTTTTATTCCTGTGTGAGGAATTTGAGGCAGGTAGGAAAAGAGAAAGGTGCTGAAAGACACAACTTTGGAATCCAGCATCCCATTTTAGGTCTAGGGAAACAAAGTCTATTTGAACAAGACTTCTTCTGGCACAGGAAAATTGAGTATTGTTGCTACTGAAAAATAAACCAAGCAATCTCTTACATATCTGTCAGTCCAAAACAAAGATCACTTTTATTATAGAGCAGCATCCACAAGCGGGCAGATTCTATTTCTGCAACAGATACTCATAAATGAATAGCTAAACAGTGTTAACCTCAGCCAGGTTCTCCCATATGCATAACGATCAAACACACTTGTATTAGCTAAGCCTGCAGCAAGGGATCAAAAGATATGATGGCTTGATGGTGCACCGATTAAAAACCTGCAAGATACCGAGCTTTTTCTTCCCCTGCCCCCCTGCTTGTGTACCTGTTCAATAATAAGACTAGCACTATGCCCAACTAAGAACACGTTAAGGTAGAAAGTACATTTTTCAGTTTGAGAATGGAAGAAGTTCTGCTGTGGTCTTTCTCACTTATCTTTGTAATAGGACTCGAGTTACAAAGGTGCAACAGATCAGACGCTGATATCACTACAGCCGCATAGAAACGATTTCCTGGATACAGTCACCTGAACCTCACTCTGTTTAAACATGGATTGTGTCCTCTTCAGCAGGGGGTCTGCATGAAGGGATGCCTTCCAGGGAATTATGTTTCCTCCTTACCCGTTGCAAGACAAGGGGACTGTGCATTACTAAAATATTCTGGTGTATGAAGAAGCTTTTCATTCCACTTAGGTTTGATCGATATGGAAAGTTTCAGCCCAAGAGGCAGGCAGTTTTAAAATGGATGCCAACATTGGAAATTTTTGCAAGCACTAGCCGCAGCTCTGTTGCTACCTTCTGTGGGTAAGAAGTGGAGTTGGAATACAGCAGCTGGCTCTTGAAGAGAAAATAATCCAAACCGTGCAAACTCAGAGCACAGCAAAGATCCCAAAGCTGTACTCAGTGTGCATTTAAACCATTATTGCTGCCCAAATGTCACTTCTTTCCAATTTTGAGCATCTTCCCCAACCATTTTCCTCCACCCTCTTCCCTACCACTCTCTGCTCCATGCAATGCAAACATTTGAGTTCACAGATAATCTGAACAGCCTGGATGAGGGAACCAGCCCTGGTGAAATTTTACCTAGCAAAAAACCAGAAGTGACTTTTTCAGCCTCATTAATCCCCTTGATGCAGTTCACTGTGACAGCACAAGACCGTTGCCGCTGACGAGCAAGGCACTGTAAGGAGATGGTACATGGTAACTGGCATGCGAGAGCGGAGACAACTGCTTCGTGCAGCAGCAGCCTCAGCCTGCGTACGCACTCAGACCTTCCCAGTCGTCGCATCAGCAGGACAAAACAACAGTCTGGTAACAGCACCTGGTGATACGACTCAGTTCTCTGCCTAGGAGCTCCCACAGTGTCTGCAGGTGCTGCAGAACACATCAACAGTGGTAACACAAAGTGTAAAAGAGAGATACACCCGTAACAAGAACAGATGCAGAAGTCACAAACAGGTTTTATGACACTGTAGCAGCAGCTTTTACCCTGTCTTTCATGAGATAGGGCACTGTGGATGCTAGTAGATTAGTCTCAATTTGCATTAGCATACACAGCTTCAAAAACGGAGCTGCCAGGACAGGCGTGGCAAAACAAAAGCAGGAACAGAATGCAGTGAAATGATTTTCAGTAAAGTTTTGGGGGTTTCATTTGTACAAATAAGGCCAAATAGAAAATAAATAAAGTTTCATTTAAAAGAAAATAAAGAAGCTGGCCTGGTTTAGAAAGAAAACATGTTAGAAGCACATGTTCAACTTAGAGTGGCCAGCCACCAGGCAGAAAATGGAAAGCGTTATTGCAGAAAGAGCATATTAAACACCAGAGCATTTGGCTTATGTTACAGTTGCCATTGTCACTTCAAGAGACAGCTAATATTTTCCATTTTTTCTATTTAATCAGATCAGTAAGCATATCTGCATTTTACTTGCCACAAACTGTATTATTTGTGAATAAAAGTGCATGCAAAAATTTCATAATAATTAAAAAAATATTTCTTTATTCCTTAGGAACATTTAGTGACTGTTTTGCTCTAAGCTGGGCTACATAACGAACTTCTAAATTATAATGGCATTCCAGGAAACACATTTCTGGAAAACAATAAAAAGAGTCTAGACCATTCTTCCTGTTGCAAAGACGGGTGCAGGCTACCATCAGTGCATACAGCCCTGCCTACCACCACCATTCCTGATACCCAGTCCAAACATTAATTTCTCGGCTCATATCAGCACTCTGCACTGTTTCAAAATCGTCCTTGGGCCTTGGTATGCCCAGGACATTTGTGGGGTGGGGGTTAGTTAACCTTTAGATTATGCCCTAAAAACCTCGTTGTCCCCCGCAAAGGAGCACAGGAGATGGGGGACAGGGGACACCCTAATGGCCCAGACAGAGAAACAGAGTCTGCCACAGCCCCAGCCAGGTCTGTCGGGGCAGAGCCACCAGCCCCGAGGTGACACCCATCACAGCAGGTCACCATAACCATACAGACTGATGGGGCTACAGCCTAGGGTTACGGGACGCAGGGAAGAGCCTTCAGAGATTGCATGGGGTGGGGTGGTGAGGGCAGGAACCGTAGGTGGAGCAGGGAGGGATCCAGGTGGTCTGGGGAAGAACCGCCTGATCGGTGCAGTATGTCCTGAGTTCTCATTAAACTCCATTTCTAAATGCTTTCCTGGGTGAGATGCACCAGTGTACACGGAGGTCGAAGTGCCAGCAGGATGAGGCCATTGGTGCTGTTTGTTCTGGGGCACCTCCAGCAGGCAGGATGGTTGCCAGGGCTGCCACATGAAGGCAGATAGAGGGGGGCTGCACGTCTGTGTACGTGTGTGTGCGGCAGCAAAACAATAGCGTGAAGGCCTTTGAGACAGGGTGACCCGATCGGCAAACCCCGGATACAAATAAATGAGCAAAACCTCTCAGTCTCCAGATTCCAAGCCCAGGGGACTAGTAGCCAAGTACAGCAGCATCCAGATCACATACTAAGGCTTATGAAAACTCATGGAATTAAAGCTTACAGTTGGAGCTTGTCACATTCCTTTGACGAGGTCCCAGTAGGCTCCCAAGATGTCGACATATATTTTGCTGCAGCCTGAAAGAAAAAAAAATACAATGAAGAGAATTGCAAGTAGATACAGCATGTAGAATTGCACTACTGTCAACCCTAAACATAACTGCTTTATTCCTTAATTAATAAGCAAAACTATCGGTCTCGAGTGTTAACAGTATCATTACTGGGCATCCTCCAACTCTCCGATCCTTCCTTAAAAGGACTTGGGAACCAGGAGCCCATTTTGACCTTTTACAAAGGCCAAAAGATTAAAGTCCTGTATCTGTTACAAAGTTCTCTCTCTAACACTGCACAGCCCTACTAATTAAGATGGGATAAAGTAATCCTGTCACTTAAGACAACACCGGGAGGGAAGTCCCCCCTAGGGCAAGAGCTGTGCCTCCTGGGTGCCCAGCATCCATTCCCCCAGGCCACAGCCTGGGCGGGGAGCGGGGACCGCCCGAGCACCCCGAGGGCGCGGCGCCAGACCGAGCACCCCTCCCGCACGCGGCGGGGTGACGAGCAGCTGCCGGCAGCCGCCACCCCGGCCCCCGTTGGTATGCTGTTACTTTTCTGTCAGGCGTCACCGGAGCGGTGAGTGACGGAGCCGGGGCCAGGCTCCCTCAGCACAGGCCTGACGTGATGCCGAACCGCGCTCTGCTCAACCAGCGCCTGGCCTTCGTCGATGGGGCCGGGGGCCTGGGGCTGCGTCCTCTTCCTCCCACAGTGGTTCAGGAGCCACCGCTCCCCAGCCTTCAGGGTGGCGCAGCCCGAAACACCGTGCGAGCCGCCCCGCACGGCAAGGGCCGCGTTACCCAAGAGGAAGGCGCTGCTGCTGTGGCACTCGCAGCCTCTCCTCTGGCTGACAGAACCACCGCCGCCAGGTAATGGCCGCGCAGCTGCGGCCCGAGGGGCAGAGCCGGGGGCGGCCTTGCCACACGGCGTGTGGGGACAGAGGGGAGAGACGAAGCCTCTCTGTCCCGGGCAATGAGTTCTGCTTGCGCTTTATTACCGCCAGCAACATCTTCCCCTCACGATTCAGCGTGCTGCCCCTCAGGCCCAGGAGCACATCCCGCGCCCTGCTGAGCCCCCGCGGGTGAAGGCCGTCCCGCCCCCCCCGGCGCTCCGCAGGGCCTGGGCGGGAGCAGGCGCGCTGCGTGTGCGCGGGGCCTGCCCACGGCCCGGCCCGGCCGCCCGCCGACGGCCCCTTCCCGCCCCTCACCTGCCGGGGCGGGGGCGGCATCAGCCGCGCTGCTCGGCCGGGCGGGGAGAGGCGGGGGCGGCGGCGGCGCCCCGCCGTGTAACCGGAGCCGCGGCCCCGGCGCAGGAGGGTCCCGCCGCCGCCCCTCTCGTAGGCCGGGGGCGGCGGGTGGGGGGGGGCCGCCGTGCCGGGGACAGGCATGGGGACAGGTCCGGGGCCGGCGCGGCCCCTCCCCTCCTCCTGCGCGGCGGGGCCAGCCCTGCGAACTGGGGGAACCCGTTTGTCCGGTCTGACGGCGGCTCCCGCGGGGAGGCCGGGCGGGAGCGGGGCCGTCGGCGGCATGAGAGGGCCCTGAGCGAGCGAGCGAGCGGCGCCGCGACCCGCGCCCACAGGTGCTGCCGGCGGGCGGGCTGGGGCCGCGCCGCTGGCGGGAGCGGGGCGCTGCCTCCGCCGGCTGCACCCGCTGAGGGGCGGCGGCGGCTCCGCGGGGCGGCGCGGGCGGCTCCCGCCGAAACTCGGGCGTTTCGGCACCAGGGGAGCGGGGCCGGTCCCCGGCCGCGCCCGCGGCGGGTTTGCGGCCGCGCCGGTGGCAAAGTCCGGCGAGGCGGGCTGGCGGGCCGGGGCGGTGGCGGGGCCGGGGCAGCCCCTGGAGCGGCTGCGCGGGCTGGGGCGCTCGGCGGGGCGTCCTCCGGCAGGTATGTCAGCCCGAGGGGCGGCCCGGCTGCCCCAGCGGCGCTGGGTGGCGGGTCGGGACGGGGGCGCCAGGGCGGGGCTCCGTCACAGGGGCGGCCAGGGCTGACACCAGGGCGGACCTGAAGCGGTTTTCCTTCTCGAAATGCCAGCCCCTTAAGCTGCAGCCTGGTGGGGCTTTGCTGGGAGATCCGAAGGCTGAAACGCCTCCACCTGCCGGCCGGGGCGCGGGGTGTGAAGGCGGCGCCGGCCCTGCCGGGCGGTGCGGCCGCGGCTTGCGCGGGCGGGGCTGGGCCCCAGGGGAGCTCTTTTCCCTTGGGCTGGGGAGGTCCAGTAGCGCAATGAATATTTGAACAATTAAACGTTCATTTAGGGAAGAGCGGCTTCGCCAGGGGACTGTGAGGCGGCGGCTGCCCCGGCAGTCGGCGTGAGGGCCCGTCGGGCAGGTGAGGCCTGGGCTTGTGCCTGCTTCTCGGGCAGCGCGGGGCCAGGCAGCGGGGCTGCCGCGGGTACCGGTTCGGCTGCTGGCAGTACCGATTTGGCTGCCGCGGGTACCAATTTGGCTGTCGTGGGTACCGGTTCGGCTGCTGGCAGTACTGATTTGGCTGCCGCGGGTACCGATTTGGCTGCTGGCAGTACCGATTTGGCTGCCGCGGGTACCAATTTGGCTGTCGTGGGTACCGGTTCGGCTGCTGGCAGTACTGATTTGGCTGCCGCGGGTACCGATTGATTCAGCTGCTGGCAGTACCCATTTGGCTGTCGTGGGTACCGATTGATTTGGCTGTCGTGGGTACCGATTGATTTGGCTGTTGTGGGTACCAGATCAGCTGCTGGCAGTACCCATTTGGCTGCCGCGGGTACCGATTGATTCAGCTGCTGGCAGTACCCGTTTGGCTGCCGGCACCTTCCGCACGCGTGAGGGGCTCTTCTCACCTCTGTGGCTGATGGGACAGCACGTTTCAGCAGTGTTGATCTAAGCCCTGGCAGTGATTTGAGTCTCTCTTCCACCCAAAAAGATGTGTGTCAGTCGATCATCGAATTTACCACAGTGTCTCCCCGGTCTGAAACTTTGGGTTAAGGACAGAATAAGTATTTGTTGGGAGGTAAGGCTCAGGGGAACAAATGCAGCTCAGCTTTCCCCCTGAGCTCTGGCAGATACTGCCATTTTATTGACTTGCTTTTGTGGCCTTGGGCTAGTTGCTCTGCTTCTGGCTTTTTTTATGTTCTCCCTCCCCCCACCTCCCAGTATCTATAAATGAGGAAAACAGCTTTCATGGTTGTGGGGTGACTACTCATTAGTCAATGTTTATGCAGCCTTTAGAGCAGTAATACATGTCCATATTAACGAACTGTCATAATTCTGCAACAGAAAATACTGGAAAAGTTACTTGTGAGGTCAGTCACTCACTTGGGAGATTAAAAGCGTTTTTTGACCTCCCAGAAAATCAGTATCTTGGTCATGTTTCCTACCGCTTTGTGCCTATAGCTTAAACAGCATCTCTTCTCTTAGAGTCTGAATGGTGCTGTGTTAAATGGAGCAGCTAATGAAGCATTTCACCACTGGCTTGAATGTCCACAGAAACGTTTTGGAACTGAAGGCGGCATACTGTACAGGGAGCTTCTGGCAATAAATAGCTTCTGGTAATGAGTAACAGTGCGGTGTCTTTTATCTTGTGTGTGTGGTGGGGGGTCTGGATGTAAATGGCTGAAGGGTCGAGTTGGTGGGACTTCCAGCTAACCGGGCTCTTGTACAGTCCATACCTCTGTAGCTGCTGCTGGAGTCCTTGGGTTTAGCTCCCTGCATAAGTGTCTTTACCGGCTCAGATTTGCTCACAGTTTGCTGTTTGGTTCTGATGTTTTATTTGTCTTTCTCTTCAAAGTCTGGTTCAGGTATCAAGTGGTATTTGGTCATTTTGTGTTTTTCCTTGTCGGCTTCTGCGTTGCTGTTGCTGACATCCATATTAGAGCATGGTTGCTTTTGTATCTGTCCCAAGCCTGTGTTTGTCTCTTTGTTAACTTGTAGGCATCATAAAGATTATTTTCCGTAACTTCTAAACTGTTCATTTAATTCTCCCTTGTGAGACAGCCTGTGAATGTTCTAGTCCCTTGCTTTGCAGTTTGTGATGGTGAATCAAAAAGCCACTTGCTCGCTTTGCATTGAAGCCCTCTGTTTAAGTTAGCTAGAACTTATTTCCATGCTCTTTTGTTGTTGTGGCTTTTATTCTGGTGGCATAGGTGATCATATTGGACCTGAGTGTGTGACATGCTACCTGCATTTAAACATCAGGAGGGGTTTGATTGATTTTGTTTTAACCACGAGGGGGTCTGATGTTCTTCCTTGGCTGTTTCCTTTAGCTGGCCTCTGTTAAATGAGATGCTTTGGGCAGATGTAATTGAATGCAGGATATTAGCCAGGAGTTCTGAAACCTAACCCTAGGTCTGTGACTTACTGTATAGCCTTGGGCAAATCACTTAACCTCTCTGTGTTTCTGTGCTTGTTGGGGTGAAGAACATGGTTCTCATATCCCTAGGAGACCGGTGGTGCGGGAGCCCTCCACCCTGCTTTGAAGGTGCTGTGCTCTGGGACAGAGCACTGCTGCTGCACCTTTGGTTTTTGGCAAGCTTACAGAATTATTCTGTAACATGTGGTGGTGTGTTTAGAGCTGTGTGTTTTTTCCTCACATGTTCTTATATAAATTAGAAATATATTTTTAGTTTGACAGTAGAGATGGGCAGTTTCAGCAAGTTCATGGATGCTTTTGTTTACAAAATGGTGTACAGTTATGCATGGGGACATGTAAAGCAAAAGCAACATCGAAAAGAAAAAGGCGGGGGGAAGAATAAGCAGTGTACAGAAAACAGTAAACAAATCAAGGGAAGAACCAGGTCATTTGCTGAAGTGACTTTCTGCCTGAGAGGAGGAAGAGAAGGTAGTATGAAAGGGTTTGGAGAACTAACCAGCAATCTCTTTTTGTTAAGAAAGCTTTGCAGGGCAAGTTAATGTCACTGTTTTCTTAAAAGCGTTTTTCTTCTGTTATTGCATGCACACAGTGCCACGAGGTGGAAGTCAGCCAAGAAACCATTTTCTAACATTGTTTCATTACAGATGGAGCCTAATTTAAAGTTCGATACAGGGGATTCTTCTTGAGCAGCCGTGGTCTCTGTGCACCGACGGTACAAGCGTTTCAAGCTACGTCTGTAATGCAGTCTCTCAGTTCAGTCACAAACTGCATTGGATAAAGGTCAGTTCAGGAAAGCATCTTTAGTGTCACTTTTAGATGCTGACAGAAAAGGTGTATTACTGTGTGATCTCCAGCCTTGTTAGCAGGAAGTAGCCTTTATTTTTTACAGTTAAAAATATCTGCTGGCTTTGATGGGGGAGGAAAATTATCTAGGAAAATTATTTAAAGTTCCAAAAATCTTCCGTGCCAAACAACATTGTTTATGTGTGCACAAAAATAATTATTTTTCCCTTTATTCAAACGAAGATATGCTGGTTTATAACATGACCCTTGAGAGGCAACGTAACGATCTCTGTAAAAGGCAGGTTGAAATCCCTTCAGAGTACACTCAAACCTCCATCTTGAACAAAGGTTACCAACTTTATTATCTTCCACAAAGATAACTTGGCTTGGCTTGGACTTTAAATGATGGAAAGTCTGCATATCTGTTAATGCAAAATCCTAGTGCAGATAACGGGTAAAATTATTATTTTGTTTCTGCAAGTGGCCCATCTTTAACCACCCTTGCTTAGCCTCAGGCAGTTTGGACTGTAGGCTAGGGGTCTCTCTTTGTTGTTGCTATTTTCTGTTAAATTGTTGGTGACTAGTTAATCTCGTCCTTGTGTAGAGTCCTGTTGGCTCATAGTGATCAATTCACTTATATTGGAATGTCCTTCATATTCATCTTCATACATAGCATGCTTAAAACTTTAATAGGTAGCTGTGTTGGTGAGTCCACAATGGCCACCAGTTTAATTTTAGTGCTTCCTCTGTGAGGAAGGCCTGTTTTTCTGTTTTTTAAATGAAGTGCTTTTCTCCAGTTGGTGCCATCATGCAGAATTAAGATGGGAAGCATTAGGAGCAAAGGCAGAAGGCATTTGGAAGCTGGTGTCCCCCACGTTTTAATTTTCTTCTGCTGATGCTGTGGGGTATTTTTTCTTTTTTTTTTTTTTTTTTTTTNTTTTTTTTTTTTTTTTTTTTTTTTTTTTTTAACAAGATTGGTCTTGGAATACAGCTTTGTACTGTTGACAGATGTCCCTCTTTCTGGTCACCTCTCTGCAGGGAGTTTCAGGGTTCTGGTGTCTCAGCTTGTTTGGCTGGGTCTTCAGTATGTTTATTGGAGAAACTGTCACTTCCCTTCAACCAAGTTTGAAAAGAACAGCCTTTGGAGAAAGCAAGAGTTCACAGAGCTTGGTGGTACCAAAGTGTTACAATTGTACACTGGTGTTTATCTTCTGATGGTGCAGGTAATTAGGGTCACTATGGCATCCAAGGAGGGACTGGAGTTGATTCCTTGTGAGAGAAAGATCTGTGGATATTACACGGTTGGACTATGTATGATGCCAATAAAAAAACCTCTTGGAGCTGGAAGTAGTCCAGTTCTGTAAGTCCTTGATCCTCACAGTTAGAAAGGGATAGCTGAAACATCTTTTTGGAAACACCTTTTGTAATGAGAGGTTGCCCTTGGTACATCGTACGAGGCTGAGTGTGTGTGTTTCCGACTGCAGTATAAGCGGAAGGAGATGCCATAGCTGTCTCCTAGTACTGTGCCAAGGCATTTCTTCGTGGCGGAATAGCCTCATTCTAGTGCACACGTTTTGCCAAAGCAGTTTGTTTATGTAGGGGGAAATAACAGTTGCGAGTTTGCTTATGTCTTTATTTCTCCTGCATCCTCATTCTGCACAATTACAGTGCTTTTCTTTTCCCACTTCAGGCATGGGTGAGTTGATAAACATGTTAGAAGTTTTGAGCGAGGCACTGTGGGCTTACGGCACTTAGCATACAGCTACGTACACACAGCTCTCCATCAGTTGTCTGCGCTGTGCTATTCCCAGGTTTTCATCCTGGCACTAAAATTTCAAAATTGGTGGTAAGGGGAGATAAGGAGAAATAAATTATTCACTGGAGGTTAACCATCTTCTGGTCTTCTTCCTCTGGTGGATGTTAATGCTGATGTAATTGCTCATTCTCTGTTAGTGTACAGATTGTGTAAGATGCATTATTTCTAATCAGTGGATACAAGAAGATGTTAACTTTATGATGCTAATGCTTGTGGAAAGTGAAATGAGCCTCTGCTGTTCAGACTAAATTCTAAGTAGCCTCTGCGTGATTTGTGGTCACAAATTGCTTGACATGACCTTTGTTATAAATGTCTTCTGTGAGATGAGGTACTATTCTGAATCAAAACATACATACTTTATATTTAAAAATTGTCTGTGTGTGTATTTATACATGCATAGGTGTATCAGACTTGGGGCTGGGTGGATGACAGCAGTCGATGATACAAGAAAGCTGACTTCCATGAGACCTGTTGCGTACAAAACAGGTTCCCCAAGGATTTCTCATGCTGCAGGGATAGCCTGAGTCTCGGAAAGCGCTGTTGGAAGCTTTTGTGGTTCTGTTGTGTGGTGATCTTGGACTCGTCAGGTATGATGTGTGTTCTGGTGTCCTGGGACTTGCAGGTGCACTACTTCACCATGAGCATTTTATCTGTAGCCATATTTTAATCACTTGAATTTTAACCTTTTTTGGTGGGAATTCTGAGTCACCTGATGTTAGGTATGTGTTGGCAGTTTCAAGGCGGGAACTTTCTCCAAGGTCACAGTGCAATGAAGAAGGTGTGTAGGGTCAGGAGTTTGTTTCCTTACTACCTCAGTTTTGATTAGCTTATGCTCTCAAGCGTGGTTTGAGTGTACTTACTTCAGAAAAGCATGCCTGACCCAGGATGTCTTTACTGTAGGTGGAATTGTTGAGCCGTGGGCGCTCTGACAGACAACCAAACCTCTGCTTAGTTCCTCAGCTCTGATGTATGAGTGGTTTGGCTGTAAGCTGACCCATTTGCAGTGTGTGGTGTAAGTGTTCAGCAGTCCTGTTTTCCTGAAGCAGCACTGGGAGCTGGGGTGTGCCTCTGCGTCAGCTGACAGCAACCTAATTGTCACCGATGTCTGGGCAGAGTCTGCTCGTCACTTGTACCAAGCACCAAGCCCTGCCATTTCCCGTAGTCACTGGGAGCACTTAGGATGATACTGTGTGTGATACGTTTTGAACTGTAAGCTCTGCTTTTTTGCCTGATGCAAAGTGTACTTGGTTGGCTTGGAGGAGTTGAGGCTTCAGCTTCGGGATTCGGTTTGCCCCACTTCTAATGTACTACACTGATGGTGCTTGTTGGAGACTGCCTCAGATGAGCAAGAGCGTGCCTCCAGTCACCGCTGACTTAAAATAGGTATCTAAAATCTTGAGGTTGCCTTTCTGCAAGGTATTTCAAGAACTGGGCTTTGCCACGGTCATGGCATACTGTACGGATGCATACAAAAGTCAGCGTGTTTCAGAACAAATGACTGGTAGAAATCGTTCCCCTTGAAGATGTAATTTTGGGGGTGTTCAGTTATTTTAAAGTGGTCATGCAATGGAGTAAATGTAACAGTTATGTATGAAGTAGCTATATAAATAGGTGAGCTTAAAGTGTGTAATTTGCATGGCAATCTAACCAAAGCGTGCTAGGGTTTGTTATTTCCTTGGCCCGTTTGTGCTGATTCCTGCTATTTCAAGTAACTACTTTTTTTTCTTAAGATGTCACAAAGGTTAGCTAGAAGGTTTGAGTTGTTCAGAAAATGCTCCTGTCTGCCTGTCCAAGCACTCGTTACCAGTAAAATTTCATATCTGTTTTGAGTAATGTGTGATCTGTCTCTTACATTGTGGAAGCAAATCTAGGTTTATGTTTGTCTGTTTCCTTGTAGAAGCTTTTTGCGGGTAGATTAGTTGATTAATACATTTTTAATGAAGGACGATATTATCAAGGCATTTGGCTGGGATCACTGAAGTGAGAATAGAAATGCAATATCCCGCCATCGAAGGACTTCAGTTCTGACTGCTGCTTTGTGAGGATTAAATAGCGAGCAAGAACTGTAGAAGCACTAACTGAAGCCGTGTTACAAACCCATTTGACGATTATCAGGCTGGGAGATGGACTGCCGTGCAGTGTCCCAAGGTAATGGTCCTTCTGGATATCCTGTAATGCTCACCTACAGCCATCCTTTCATTTGTTGTTTGTACCAGCCCGTGAAAAGTTAGGTGGCAGCTACTTTTGTGGCTGTAGGAATTTCATTCTACAAATAAAACAAATAGAGTTTTGTTGTTGTCTCCCATGATATTTACAGAACCCTCTGAGAATTTGTGTGGCGAGAAGTTGGGCTGCTGGTGTGGCTTACTACCCCTTCCTCTGTGTTTCATGGTATAAAACTATCTTGCATTTAAGCAACTGCATTGGATGTATTTGTCTCGTAACTCACGGGAGCCCCTTTGCCACAGTCAGGTTTATAAAATGGTCATCTGGATTAAATACTTCGCTTTATATCTGCATTGTCAGAAAGGACGGATAAATTGATCCTTAGGAAGCGGTTGTTTTGTTTTGCTTGCACAGGCCTTGATATTGCTGACCAGGTTATTTCAAAAGAAACAACAAAACTTCCACCTTACCCAAGAGTGGATTGTGAGCTGTCTTTTCAGTTACAAACTCCAGTTCTCAAATATTGTCAGAGCTGTTCTTTAAACGTGTGCCCATGGATGAAAAATCATTCTTAGGCCTAACGGAGTATAAGCTGGGGTATGGACTCGAGTCTCTTAAATACAGGTGTCTGCTTTGATAGAGCCATCCAGGTACTCTGTGAGCTCTGATTTATTTTTTGGTTGTTTGGATTGGGGCCCTACAAGGGTCCCATTCAGTTGCTCTATTTACCTAACAAACTGTCTTTGTTTCATGCTCCCTTTTTAGCTTAAAATCTCAGTCATTGGCAAGATGAGCAATGTGTGACAGCTGAAGATGGCAGAATTATTACTTCTGCCTCCTAGGGGAAAATGTAATTGGAGCAATTGTGCATCTGCTAGAAAGTCCTTGGGAGGAAAACCCCACCCCAGAGATTAATGTTAGACACTGTACTCTAGCTGTAGTTTGGAAGTGCATATTCAGTCTTCCCG
>JAKFQP010000380.1:431803-462363 GCA_023375905.1 Nycticorax nycticorax | reverse complement strand
TTTTTTTTTTTTTATTGTGGTGCTTTTTTCTCCTCAGGATAGCAACCGTGGCAAAAATCAGTAGCAGCCGCGCCTCTTCCTGCCGTGTTTGATTCACCTTTGGTTTCTGTTGTGTCCATCCTGCCTTCAGGTGCTGGTGGATGTGCGCTCTCCTCTTTTCCGTCCCCTGCTCGCTTGGTATTAGTTGGCATCTCTGCTGCTCCATGCTGTTGGTTCCTCCCATCTCCTCTTTCATGTCGTGATCACTCTCTACCTTCCTTTGAACTTCTGACATCACTTTGACATCCCAGCTAGCCCTTTTCATGCAGACTAGGTGTCAAGAAACTTAACTCTAAACCAGTTTGTCACCTTGTCACTGGAGGACTCCTTCACCCTCGGCCCCACAACACCTCTCCACTCTCTTCCGACTGCAGGTGCCTTTCTGCAGTGTCCCAGCCAGCCGTGGGCTCCTCCGCGGCCACGCACTCGCCGACAGCCCCACCTGTGCTCCCCATCAGTCGGACCACCATCCCCTTGGCCGCTGTTGGTCCCTGAAGGCAGGGTGCGTACAGAGCAGGCAGGCAGCAGTGCTTCCCAGGAGCCTCTGCTGGCCACCAGGGGTGTCAGTGATGAGGTCTTTGGGTGCAGAGAGGGTGCCCTCTGCATTTCGTGGTATCAGGGTTAGTAAATGCTGCCTGAAATCACTGATGTGTGTGCGATTTCATTGCCTTCCGCAGAAATGATAATGGTGCTGCCTGCAGCACAGAGCAGCTCAGTGGACAGAGCGGTGCTGCCTGCAGGCTTACAGTTAATGAGATCTCTGTTAGCGGGGTTTTCCAGTTGGCAGTTTCGTTCTTTGAGGAGCTAAAGTGAATACAATTAATTTGAACTTCCCCCCAACAAACCATTGCACTGGTGTTCCCAGATGGCATCACAGGCTGCTTCTGTTTGTATTGTTCCTACTTCCATTTAGCTATGCATCTGTAATAGAAAACAAATGCAGTGTTTTTTGACATCTCATCTAACCCTTTGCATGATTAATTAGTTGATTAATCATTAATCAGTTAATCAGTAAAGACTAATAGACTAAAGGCTGAATCGCTGTGTGCCAGGGGTATGAGCTTGTTTGTCTTAGAGTGAGAGCGATTCAGAGATCTGGTGGTATTTTTGTTTTAAGGACTGTGCATGTAAGGATTTTCAACTCTTCCCCTCCGCAGTCCCCATGTAAGGTATTGGGGCAGAATCCTTGATTACTGCAAGGCTTCTTGCAGTCATGTATGTTTTATATGTACTTCAAAGAGGAATTGAGCATTATGCCCTGCTCTAAAAGGGCTTTGTCTAACATTCAAACAATTTGAGATTGAAAACATAAGCAATTTCTTGCGTGAACAGAAATTCGGTGCGAAGAAAACCTAAGTGTCTGTAAACCCCAAAGTAGGTGCGTGGTTGAAGAGTCTGACCCTGGCTTGCTTGCAAAGCTAAGGCATTGTTGGCTAAGGGCAGGATTGTCCATATCCCTGTTTGGATAGAAAAAAACCTGGAAAAAGTCAGTGTTTGTGTTGGCTGTAAGTATTGCTCAGCAAGTCAGAGTTTGCAGGACTGTTAAGGGCCACAGCTAATACCTGATTCAGCAGTGTCTGCCGGGCTTGCCGATGGAATGAAACCTCGATGTAACCTGGGGGCCCTGGAGCCCTGACATGGGTCGGGCAATGCCTGCCTGCAGCACATCTGCGCCGCGGCGAGGCACCGCGCTCCGCAGGGGCTGTACGGCCAGCTGCTCGTTGACCACCGTGCCCGAGAAACCGCGTGGATTGCACCACGGACCGGTTCCTGTGGTGATGTCTGTGCAAGTTGTCCTCTCCCCATGTATTAAGTTGTTAATGAGTAGGTTGCTCTGGAGATAAATTTTGGTTCAGGTTTCTGGTTAATACTTTTCTCCCTTTCTATATCAGGTGAAATATGAGATTTGATGGGGATGGAGTGGTAGTTGAGAAAGACGAGAAGTAAACCAAAATATCACAGTGGGATGCCTGAGTTAGAGCTTGAATCTCCTGCGTCTTGAGGTGAATTCCCTAAGTCCAAGGCAATTTAGGAAAACAAATGATCTTTCCACAAAAGTTTCAGGTTCCACAACTATGTTAGTGACTAGCTGTCATATTCCCAGCTAATTGCGTCAGTGAGCAGTCTCTTAACAGCTTGAGTGGGTCTTGGGAGAAGTAGTATTAACTCATATTAAATCAAACTGTGTGTTCATACAATACCTGGTGGTTTTGGTTTATTTTGTAAACTGGCAGTCTTGAAACATTAGCCTGTGTGCTGGGCAAGCACTGCAGTGCAGCGGCTTGTGAGTGTTGCATGCTTTGGGCTCCCAGCCAGCAGTCGTGTCATTTGAGTAGCATATTAAGTGCTCATGTAATATTTATCTCTCTCTTATAAGAGATATTAAGGATGGAAGACAATTCAGCTTTGCAAAAATAGAAACTAATGTGGATGTCGACAGGGTTTGGTGTCAGCCCCAATGATTGCTGGTTTTGTTAGCAACGGCATACGGGGTATAGGGTGGCTCTGGCCTTCCTTCACAAAACCAGGCTCTTTGTGCAAGATGGGTCAACAGAAGGGTACTTGGTAGCTAGCTGCTGTGCACGTTGTGTTACTTGGCTTCAGCGATCCTCTAACGTCGTTTCATCTTGAAGTTGCCAGGGAGCAGCAAGAGCAGGGCTGCTCCCCATGGGAAAGCAAGTAGATGGGGGTCCCAGGGCTCACGAGGCAAGCAGTACAGACCCCGAGACGGTGGCCAGGTCCAACCAGAGTCCAGGCCATAAGGCAATGCTACAGTGATGAGGCAGGGTTAAGCCAGGAAGCTGATGTGTAGTTTTGGGTTAGGATCAGGCCCAGTGATGGCCAGAGAGGTCCACAGTGTTGAGGCAGAGCTGAAGGGGGCATGTCCATGTCCATAGCTCAGCTGGAGACCCTCCCTCCTCCCATGCAGCTCAGACAGGCCTGAGCCAAAATGTGGCTCCTGGTCCCATGGGTGTGGGGGGAACGGGGCAAGGCTGGTCGGGGCCAGAGAGGCTTATTGGTGCCCTCAGGGCCCTGGCAGAGATGGCTGAGGTGGTGGAGACCCCTCCTATCCTCACGGTTTTTAATTTTCTTACAGTTGTTGTGCCTAGCACAGACAGGAGAGAACCTGTTTAGAAGCGTTGATCTGCAGAAACAAGTGCAATTTAAGCTTCAGTACAAAAAATTTGGGTATTGCATGGTTAGAAATGAACAGGACGCGCTCGTCCAAATGACCTGAACCCTTGTGCCAGGTCAGTTATTAAAACGCCAGGACACCCAGCAAGGCGACTAACTGGCCAAATGTAGATGAAGACCACCTAGGAATTGTGCAGGAATTTGTAGGTGTTGGTTGGAGGGGAGTTGCACACAAGTAGATGGTTTCTGGATTTTTTTACAAGCACTTAATTGGACACTGTCTGTTGCAGCAGATAGCTTAAGCTGTAGAAACTGTCTTGGTGATCTAAAAATGCTGGAGGAGCCTGGGATCCCCTATTGCCTGTGTTGCTCCTCTCTGAGATCACTGCCAACTGCAGCACCCCGAGTCACAACAAAGTTGAGAGTTTTTCAAGAGCTATAATTTAAATAAACTTCATGGAAAGTGGAGATCCCAATTTGGGGGATAATGTGCTGGTGCTCAAGGGCTAGGGAGCACGTGCACTTTCTGAAAAGCTTCAGGCAGAGGTATGCGCATACACATCACCGCTCCAACTGACTGGTCTTGTGCATTGAACCACAAATTAGTTATAGGCTTCCTTGGGCATTTGGATCTTGCAATGAGAAATGCTGACGTTCAGCCTGTGGGGAGAGGAGAGGAAGCGAGGACTGGCTTGGGTGAGACTGGGCAGACTGAGATGGAGGAGCAGCCGTGTGACCCAAACCCTTGATGGCACAACTCATGCTGGCCCGGTGCTTGGTGCCCGATGCCTGGCCCCACCACGGCCAAGTGGGCCTCTGGCTCCTGTGGCTCCACAGGGGATGGTGTGATGGCCGCTGGGAGTCAAGTGTTTGTGGGCTCCCTAATTCCTACGTCCCACTCAAGGCACGCTGCATCATGAGCGCAGGGTGTTCCTTAGTCTGTTGTGTGAGCACGTGTAATTATATGTAGTAGAACGGTAATGAAGGGCTTGCTGTGAAAATAACTGCCTTGTGACTTTGGTCCGTGCTTGGAAACCGAGCCTGTGCTCTATGCTGTTCCAGGGAAACTGCTTTCAAACGTGGGTTTTGGTGACCAGCATCAACAGAGTAAAATGTTGGAGACGTTTCCAGCACTTGCTACGTTAACTCCTTTCCCTAACTTTTATAAAATGCTTGCAGGGCGCTAGCAGCATGATCGCAGAAAGGGATTCGGAAACCACCTTTGATGAGGATTCCCAGCCTAACGATGAGGTGATGCCATACAGTGACGATGAAACGGAGGATGAGTTGGACAGTCAGCAGCCTGCAGTTGAACCAGGACAAAACCAAATCAGCAGAGACGCTGAGGAGAGCCGAGAGCCATTGAAGAAAGGTAACATTATGACAGAAACTTGATTTGGGTAGGAAATGACCTGAATACAGAGGCTGAGCCATGCATGGATCAATTTGATTTTTGTGCTTGTTTGTTAAGTAGGATTTGGAATGGCTTGTCTGAATCTGTGGAGGAGTAACTGATGGCAATTCAGTTTAACAAATGTCAGAACAAAAATCAGCTTCATTCCAATCTGCAACCAGAGTTCTGTGCCACTGCTTGTTGCATAAAGCTAATACATGGTGACCTTGTCTTAATTAAGGCAGGCCCTAGATGTACATAGCCTGTGGTCTGAGAGCTGCTCAAACAGAACTTCAGATACTTGTCTTACCCATCATCTGGAAACTTGAACCAGCGTAAATTTGCTGTGTTTAGTCAGTCAGTTTGCATCTATTTCTGCGTTCTAAGGCTTGTGCAGATGAGATTTCAGCTTCAATGCTAATTTTGTAGCCTCATGATTTTCTTTACTTGCAGTAGTGTCAGAATCACAGAAAGGTGAGTAGGAGTTCAAAGAAACCGGTCAAGTGCAGTCTGTGCACTGTTGCCAGCGTAGGAATGGGAGTGGGAGGAAGCTCCCTGGCATGTTTTAGACATACCTGTTCTGAACCTCTGTCCAAGGAAAGTCTGGATCTCCCCTAAATACAGGTTTTTTCAGTGTTGCAATCTGAGTACTTTTTATTTAACCACCGCCTGTTTAATATATATAGATTTCTTCCTGTTTGTGTGGTAATAGGGAACAGTTGATCACCTCTCATTTTATAACCACCTATTACATGTTTAGCTTTGGGGTTGTTTTTTATGATGACCGAGGTAACATAGTCTATAGAATAAACAGTTTTCTTAGCCTCTCATCATCCATCATATTTTCTTGAGTTCTCACCATGACTGTTGCTTTCTCCCTCTGCTCCATCCTCCTATTTTATCCAGATATTTTATTTTGTAGACACAGTACACCAGCAGCCACAGCTTTGCTTTGTGGCCTAGTACAAGCACAAGAAAAAGAAAAAAAAAAAAAAGAGAACTAAACCAGAACCTCCTATACCTTCAATTTCTTTTCTGAACGGTACCATGGCTTTTCCTTTATCCTGGTGAATTGGAGAGAACCTGAAAGCAGGGAGCTAAGTTTTGATTCTGCCCTCCAAAGGGCTCGTAGCTCCCGCTACTTCAGTGTAACCACAAGTCTCTGCTGTCTATACAGTTAGTGTTACCCAAAGTATTATTCAAAATATGGACTAGAGCTATGGATATGGCAGAGTTCCTTTGGATGCTGAGCTGGGGCAAGAACATCATCCTTTTTGCTTCGTATTTTTCCCCCTCAACAAAAGTCCTTTTCCCTTTATGTTCCTTTAAAGATTAAGTCCATTACTGATGGAGCTTCCCAAATATTAGGTATTAATATCACTTTCAAGCAGTTTAAAGTAATTTTGGGGATCTTCCTTCCTGCAGGTTTTACTTAAGAGGTTTCCATCTGGGGTGGTAAAGTTTTATCAACACTGCAATGTTTTTGTGAATGTGGTGAAGAAGTGTTCTTGTAGACATGTTTACAGTCCTGTCATTAGCTTTCTCCATTCATGCATTTCAGTAATGCTTATCTTCTTCTAAACCAAAACCTGCCCCTCCAGTAATTTTTTTTTGTAAATTTTGCATAAGGCAGCTAAACCCCTGTGACTTGCAGCACTTCTATGTAAACCCTGACCAGGACGCACAATGTATCTTCACCATCTGCTGTATGTTTTCATTTATGTAAACTTAAATACAAGTTCTAGAGCAAGATAAATATTTCCCTATCTTCTCAGCTTGCAACCAGTATGCTGGAAATGGACGTTGTATGGTCACAGTAAAGATCCCAGATACATCAAACGAGATCTTGCTTTATGTGTTGGATGGAAAAAATAACAACCAGGCTTTGTGTCTGGATTTGAGTTTTTAAGTCTGAGTCAGCCTTATCAGACATGACTACTTTACAGTGGCCCTTGCAGCAGCCCAGGAGTGCCTTCACACGTGCTTCCCACGGGTCCCTGGCAGCCTGTGCCAGTCCCCACCCCACGCCTCTGCCTCCGGGAGTTTCACCCCATCCATGCTCATGGGTCACGAGAATCCCATGAAACCAAAAAGAGTACCCTTTAAGGACAGTTGCTGTGAGCTGGAGAAAAGGGGGAGATACTTGGCTGATGAGTCAGGAAAGCTGGATTTCAGAGTACTGTCTGCCTCATCCTTCCCAGGCAGGCAAAGCCCTCCTGTGAGTTGGCTTAAAAACTTGCTGAATGAGTTCAGCGGGGAGTTCCTTTGATGTGGGCAGGGCCTGAACTCCTGGGTGTGGGTAGCAGGATTAATAGGGCTATCGGTGATGCAGGCTTGAGGGCAGGAAAGGGATCTGAAGGATCTTGGAGGGAAAGAGGTAGCCTGTGAAAGAGGGGGCACGGAAAATAACTTGGCAGCAGGAGGCATTCTGGCAGTAAACAGTGGTCAGCCAAAAGCTATGTACGTCCTAGATGAACCCCATTTAAAGATGGACTTTGTAGGACTTAGGTTAATGATAGGGATCTTAAGGTGGAGGTGGATGGTTTGTTAGCAAGTCCTCTAGAAACTTTTTCCTTAGGGAGGCTCAGGTCAGGTTTTAGATGCTAAATACTGAAGGTGACAGAAGGAGGCAAGATTGCTCAGCTGCTTTGCAAGCAATTTTATGGTCCAAAACTTCAGAAGGCTCTTGCAGACATCGCTTGTTTAATTTTGTTAAATTTTACCACAAAATACAATTAATATTTCTGAGTTTTCAAGCAATGAAACAAAACTGATGGCTGAAGAAATAAAATGAGCACTTTGGATTTTTCCTTTTTTTTTTCTTATGGTTGTAAATGAAAACCATTGCACAGTATGGTTATAGGAAATAGTGGTTTTCAAAAGTTGAGTGGACCTTTTCATTTCTAGAAAGACTGAGACCCTGTTTCGGGTGCCTGGTGCTTCACAGGTGTAACAAAAGCAAACCAAAAGAGGGGAAAGAAGGGAATTTAGCATGAATAAATGTTACGCTGGTAGGCTTTCTGTTTCTCATAGAACTTCCAAATTGTTAATCACCACTTCTTTCTACCTCAAATTATATTTTAATTGTTAATAAAGACAAATATCCTGGAAACTTTTGAAAGCCTTTTTTTAGACTATGTACTAAAAAGCAGGTACCAGTCTTGTTTCAACTGCAAGTACTTTTAAAAGCTGGCATTTGAGAGAAAACCTGAAACTGGCAGATTTGTTCCTGCATGTTTCTAACAATCAGGCGTTGACCCATTTTGCCTTGTCTCTTCCAGACTGCAGCTGGCAAGTTAAAGCAAATGATGAACACTTCTATGAACAGCCCCAGTTTAAGAGAACAATATTCCTGTGCTTCAAAAAAAGCAAATATGCAGTAAGTTTTCGTTATCTCAATCATGTGCTAATAGTACTTGTCAGGGTGAATACTTTCTTATCTCAGTAAGATCTTTCCAACCTCTGCTGATTAGTGTAAAGGTCACAGTTAACACTTCCTTAGGATTTCCATCAAAGGTATAACTGGGTTTGGCTTTGTGAATAGAAAATCAAGGTATCAAGAGACTTGTTTAAGATGAGATAGAGAATTGGAAGACAGGTGTCCTCAGTCCAAATTCCAAGTTTTATCTGCTCACCTGCGGCTGTTGCAAATGTCTGCACAGGTGTCATCTTTCATGTAAGAAGCCTCAGTGTAGTATTAAGTAATATCCTGATTAAGCTGGACTGGGACAGTCTTAAAAATAGACATTTGTGGATGTCTAGTAATTTAAACAGTGTCATTCTAAATCCACCTAATTATGATTAAGGAGACATCTTTATCTCATTTATAAAGAAAAAATGTTGATTTTTTTTTCCCCTCTGGTTCCTAATTTTTTAACATTTCAAAGTAATAAAGCTATGGTGCTTGTATGTAGTGCTGGTAGAGGCTTGGACTGCGGGGTTACATGTGGACTGTCTGGCTTTATCTGAGATGCATTGGCTCACGTGGTTCCCTTGTACCTGCTGAGATACCTGCCTTGCAGGCTTCAGGCGGTTTGGATTATGTCATGCATGTATGAACATTTAATAGTTAAACCGCTACAGCTGGAGCGATTCAAATGGAAATCCTTCGTCCTTGGACTAGGTAGGGACTGGCTCGCAGGAGAGTTAACCTTTGCTGGATCTGACATTGTCCCTCCTGAATAAGCCTAACTAATAGTCCCTTGTATCTGGATTCATTGTAGTTTGATGTCTGAGGCATTACAGAGAAGATTGCTTAGGAGGAGGAGAGCACTGGGGTTTCCTCCCCTTCTCTGTGCTCATCTGGCAGTGCCATGTGCACTGTGTCATTTACCTGGGGAGAGGCTGTAACCTTTCCATGCTGTGGCTGTACCCTGTAGTCCCCGGTGTAGCTAAAGCTTTAGTCCAAGATGCTTTTTGGGGTGTGTTAATGTCAGTGAAACAGACCTTTTTTAGCCTTATTTCATTAAGATGGTGACCCACGTTAAACTGTTGAGGGAAAGGTACAACTCTAATGAAGTTCACAGGAAAGAATTCACTAGTAAAATGCTTTACTTAAAAATATGGGTCGTACATTTGTAATGTAAGAAGAATCTGCTGTTGTGAATGACATTTGGTTTTCTCCAACAGGGAAATGCAATTAAGACATACAAGTACAACCCTATCACTTTTTTACCACTGAATCTGTTTGAACAATTTAAAAGAGCAGCCAACTTCTACTTCCTTGTTCTTCTCATTTTGCAGGTAAGAAAGCCAGAGAGAATACTAAGTAAAGTGAATTTGAGGTGCTAATCTACGGAGCTGAATAATACCGATGGCACGATTCAGTGCTATCCTGTCAGGAAATTGCGGGGTACTTTGTAAGGGACTGCATCTGAGCTACTACAGAAACTAAGCCCGTCTTAACAGAAATCTGGAAAAATCTACACTAGCTGTGTACTAGCTAGGATGAGCTAGTTGCAGAGTTCATTATTTTCATGGGGAAAAGATGTTTCTTTTGCTCTGTAAAACATGATGGCCTTAAGTTCCACGCATGAATCAGAAGCTCCAACAGAAAATATGAGCAACTACAATTGTTAAAGAGAAGCCGATGCTGAGGTAGGGCACCACGGTCAAACTCTCCCCCAACAGTTTTGCTCATCTTCAGAACCCGACTTAAAATTCTCTCTCTGATGTGTTTACTTTTCTTTCTTATCTTACAGTGAGATCACTATTAAATGTCTCTGAATTGAGCTTGATCGATAATCTGTATTGAACTGACTTTATTTGTCTTTTTTAGTCAATCCCCGAGATAACTACCCTGTCATGGTATACAACACTGGTGCCCTTACTCTTGGTGCTGGGAATAACTGCAGTCAAAGACCTAGTGGATGACATTGTAAGAAACATGTTTTGTTATTATTAAAAGCAAACAAACCCGGTGGGTTTTATTTCTTTAATTGTGATACATGGTAGGGAGTACATTCTCTACTCCTGGTTTTCAGGCTCGTCACAGGATGGACAACGAGGTTAATAACAGGATATGTGAAGTCATCAGGGATGGAAGGTTTGTACTGTTCCCTTCGTAACTTTGTAAGTAATGTTTATTGCCTTGTCACTCAGATCTTAAACCATAGAAGATAGGGAAAGTTCAGCTTTTTGTTCTCTACTGTTCCACATGTCTGTGTGAAAAAGTAATTGAAAATGGAAGAGAATTGCCCAAAGGAGTAATTTCAACTTGGCACTAAATCTGTGCTAAGAGCAACTTCCTTGGAGAGAAGGACAGAAATTCATATATAGGTGAAGAGGGAAGAGAAGAGGTAGGTTGACTTCTAAGTTATAGACCCCCAGCTAACTTGCAGTTCCCAAAAAGAAAAAACACACCTTACCCAGATGTAATGTTTTTGTACTAAGGAAAGTTCAGTATTTCAAGATTTATAGAGTGCATAGTGTTCTAGTTTAAATAGTAATGACTATTAAACTATCTTGATATTAGGTTCAAAAACACAAAATGGAAAGATATTAAAGTTGGTGATATCATTCGTCTGAAGAAAAATACTTTCGTTCCTGTAAGTGCTTTAGATATATTTGTTTTATGCTTCTACAGAGTTCTGTACAAGTCTTGACCTGGATTTATTTGATGCTTATGTATTTGTTTTTCTAGGCTGATATTTTGCTGCTATCCAGCTCAGAACCAAACAGTCTCTGCTACGTAGAGACAGCTGAACTAGATGGGTAAGGCTCTATTTGAGGGTTTCTTTGATTTAGTTTTGGCTTACTGGTGAAAGAGCAAGAAGCGTGTATTTCAGACTCATCACTTGTTAAGGCACACCTGGGAAACTCTGTCCAGATTTTGATTCCCACAATTCAAGGATCATTAAAAATGGGTGAGGGTCCGCTGGAGTGCCACAGAGATGTCTGAAGTGTTGGAGAACATGACATATGGAGAAAGGGTGAAGGACCTGTGTTTATTCAGCCTGGAGAAGACAAGGGTGATGTAATCAGCCTTCCAGTGTCTCAGAGATAGTTACAGAGAAGATACTCTCTTCACAGGGATGCACATTGAAAGGACAAGAAGCAATGGCTATAAGTAGCTCCAGAGGAAATTCTGTCTGCATGCAGGAATAATTGTTCTCATGGGGGATAATTGTTCCCATTGGAATAGGTTATCCAGAGACGTGGTGGAATTTCTCGCACTGGCAACAGTCAAGGCTTGGCTTTACAGGGCCCTGGATAACCTCATATAACATCCTGCTTCCAACAGGAGGTTGGGCTGTTGATTACCAGAGCTCTCTTCCAACCCGGACTCTTCTATGATTTTAAACTCTTCTTATTCCCTTGTCAGTGGGAAAACAGAAATACATATTTTTCTGTGGAAGTTTTTCACAGAAACTGCTTAGATGGCATAAATCTTACTGCCCCTGTCACATTGCTTTGTAAATGCTGTTCTGGTTCCCGTTGTCAGAAGAGCTAGCGCTGAATTATTTTAGAGAAGTCTGCAATGATACGACCTTCCCCTAATGAGGTCAAATGTTAGTTTTTCTGAATGAGCAGTGTATTCCTGGCTCAAACTTTAGTAATCTTAAAACCAATGGCTGCTAACATCATGCAAAACAAGGATCTGTTTGTGTTGCAAAAGGTTTGTTCTCTATTGGGGCTTTTAACAGTATCCGTTATTAAATACTGCTTTCAAATAACCATTACTTCAAACTTAATTATTGCATTAGTGAACAATGCCTCTGAGAAGCTTCACTTATCGACAGTGAGCAGAGGTAAAGGGTTAAGATTGCACTTGTGAAGAAAAGCAGCCAGGGTAAGATCTGGGCACATGGTTCACAAGTGCTTTGTATCCATGCAAATGCATGGCTTTGCCACTGCTTCAAAGTAGGAGGTTGGTACCTATGGCGGGCGTATGGATTTGCGTAACGGAATTTTGTTCAAACTTCTTTCCTACATCCACGTTTTTAATCAAATGATCTTTTTATCCTTTCCTCTTAGTGAGACTAACTTAAAATTCAAAATGGCACTTGAGGTAACACACAGATACCTTCAAGAAGAAAGTGCGATGGCAGACTTTAACGGTGTGTACAGTTATATTCTTACAACTATTCAAACGTTGCTCGAGCAGTTTACGGTACAAGCGAATAAAACGTGGGTGGGGACAGAAGTATTGCCAGTGGTGCTTGTGATTCTGGAGTTAGTGGCTTCCTGGCTGTTGCCACAAGGCAGCGTAAGCCAGTTGCATGAAGGAAGCTGTGCTGCTGAGCAAAATGGAGTCTGTCTGAAGATGAGGCCTTTGCCATGGATGAGCTACGGCACACTAAGTAGAGATAATGGAGCCCCTTATTAGTGTTTGCCTGCCTGTTTTCTTTGGGAAAAAGTATGGTTGTTGTTGGGATTGGATCTGGAAAATATCTTCTATTGTCCATTTCATATTTATCATTATGATCTAGCTGCTTTCTGTGCGTGTTGTGGAATCTTGAAGGGCAGGAATCCCTTTTACTGAGATCTGAGACGGAGTTTTATCTCAAGCTCAATTTTTTAGCAATCCTAAAACTGCAAATGCTTAAGAAAAAGGAAAAAAAAAGACTTACAACAGCATGACATGGAGAATTAAGCAAGTAGGGACTGTTCTTGGTTTCCTCCAGTATGAGAACTGAGGAACATGAAGTGAAACGAGCAACTGACAAATCCAGAATAAACAGAAAGGAGATGCTTTTTCACACAATATGTAGTTAAGCTAAAGTTCACAGTTTGCCAAAGGATATTGTGGGTGTAAAAAGTTTGGCTTTCAAAGACCCTCTCTTGAGCAAATCTCTATGGAAGGAGAGGCTGCCCACAAAGACGTCGGCTCTGGATCAGGAGATCTGGCTGCATCTTGCTGTGAGACTCTGAAAGCTTTCAGTGGCCTGCGCCTGTGAAGTTACTCTTCCTTGCACATCCACCAGTCTTGATGAGAGACACGGTTCGGGGCTAGAGACAGCAGTGTTTTGGCCTGAAACTGCCATTCTGTGATCCTCTATAGCAACTGGCTAGCGCTGACATTTACATTTATTTATCTGTTTCTGAAACACAGTTTTGATAATAACTGCAGCAGGAACCAAAATCTTAGGATGAGCTTGGTTTTGGGGATGGGAATGCAGGTATGTAGCATCAAGTGCCAGTCATAAAGTAGGCAGTGGGAATAGGGCAAGTCCTTAGAGTCAAAGTAAAATGTCACTTTGTCAGCTGTAATATTTGGGTATCTGTGCAGTGTAGCAATGCACGGTGGCAATATGTATCTGTAGCAAGATACGGCATGAAGGTTGCCTTCCCCTTGTGAGATCATTGCTAGTAAGTCTTCAATGGCAGAATGAACTGAATGCTACATTCATGCCAGAGTTTAAGATCCAGGGAGACGTGTGCTCTTGTAGGCAGGCATTTGTTAAAACTTGAGAACTATTAAAAGAAAAGGCGAATACAGAAGTGCCCTATTTGGCTGTGTGTACTGGTCTTGTTGCAGAAATGAATTCTTTCTGCTATTTCAATCTGGAAAGCAAAATACCAAATTTAAAATATCAGTAATGCAGCGCTGAGTATTCGTACACCCTTAATTTCACAGAAATTGTTTATTCAGAACACTCGTTTTCTTAAAAAAACAACCTCATGAAGTAAAACTACTCTGGTGGGTATAGATCAATGCATTTTTATTTAACTCTTGTATGTTAAACATTTTCTCCTCCAAATTTTTTAGGCCTAATTGAATGTGAAGAACCTAATAACAGACTGGACAAGTTTGCAGGAACATTATTCTGGAGAAACATGAGTTATTCACTGGATGCTGACAAGATTTTGTTACGTGGATGTAAAATCAGGAATACAGACTTCTGCCATGGACTGGTCATATTTGCAGGTATTTATGAATTGAACGTGTGTAAAATTTACTGAGTAAAAGCATGCCCTGTAGAGTGAAATGATGTCTTTATCTTATAAACATTGACTGTATTTTACGTCCCAGTTTTGTAAAAGAGTAATACTAGCCCTTGTTTGCGTACTGTATCTGTCCTTTTTTTTTTTTTCCTTTATTTTTAGGTGCTGATACAAAAATAATGAAAAATAGTGGAAAGACGAGATTTAAAAGGACAAAAATTGACTCCCTTATGAATTACATGGTTTATACCGTAAGCCTTTTTGTTTAAAGTTCAGATGTTTGAGGTCATTCTAAAGTGGATAAAGTGAATGCAAATTGAGGAAACTTGGTTTTTTTTCTTTTGGTGTAATAAGTATGTTTGCACTTTGTTTTGACCTGATGAGTTGGGATGAAGTAGGGGGGAATCTAAAAAGGTGCCTCGCTGTTGGCGGAATCTGCGGCCCTAAACCGCAGGTGTAGGGCAGCCTACGTGATGCAGAAAAATGCTTCAAATTGTGTTGCAGATGATTCTGTTTGTCTGCACTAAACTGTTGGAGAGAGACCCGAGGACCCTGGTCCAGACGGCCATTCAGCCTGAAAGGTTCAACACCCGTGGGTTTTGTCCTTGGTTAGCACCCACGGGGGGTGTGTATGAGGAACACCCGCTGTCCTACAACCCGCACTCTGCTGAGTGTGGTTCCCTGGGACAGGGAAAGAGGAGAGAGGAGCTGGCCTGTTGGCAGGCGGAGGCCCTTGGCACGACTGCGGCTCTGCCCCTGCTCTGAGCATGTTCACGTACCCTATGCGCTGCCTGCTTAGTTAAACATAAAAACATGAAAATGATGCTTGGGGAATAGACTAAAATTACAGCCCACGTTACTTGAAGAGGCCTTTTGTGGAAAAGGTTTGCTCCCCTTCTTACTTACAAATAGCTGTAATCGTCTATTTTGAACCTGGAGATTTGGGATTTAAGTCGAGGAAGTGTTTCTGAAGTGTCACAGGCCTCTCTGTGTACACTGTAGATTTTTGTTGTCCTCATCCTGCTGTCGGCTGGCCTTGCCATTGGACACACTTACTGGGAGCAGCAGATTGGCAACTCCTCTTGGTACCTCTACGACGCACAAGACTTCAGTCCTCCGTATCGTGGCTTTCTTAACTTCTGGGGATATATCATTGTTCTGAACACCATGGTTCCCATTTCGCTCTATGTGAGGTAGGTAAATACCTTGGCCTTTAATAGCTGAACTGGTGATAGGGTTGAATTACTTAATTTATGGATTAATGGTGAATGGACTTAATTTCCCGTTGGTGGTAACACATGCAGCTTTACATTGGATGGGAAAGCATATTGATTCTGTCTTACTGAAAAGCCATTGGATACACTCACCCTCTCCACTGAGATTTTACAAGAAAGTAATCTGTATTGCTTTCATGTAAAATCATCACTCAGGGATCTTTGATTCAGAATTTAAAGATATTGGGCTTTTCGTACAGTATTAAGCATATCTGCTCTATCTTCTACTAAGGAAAAAATTCTCCCAAGCAGCGATCTCTGACAAAATTAGAGACTTGATCCTGCTAGTATTTAACTCCTTAGTCTAATTCTGCAGTCACGGTGCATGAAGGGAACTACTTGGAAAAAAAAATTTAAAAAATGGAAATATCATATTTTCCAGATTTATTCTCAAAAGAGAGGCCTTACTGCTCACGAAGTACAAATAATTTTGCCTTTGACAAACCTGCCTGTAACATATTTTAAGTCATCCAGTCTCCTACCCACTCTTCTCCAAACTGTACTTAGAAGTCTATTCCCAAGTGGGGTTTCTATTTGTCATGGGAGCAGCACCATCGATACTTTTGGCTTGTTAAGGCTGTAGAGGCTTTTCCCCAGTTACTGCAGTGTTACTGAAGCTGAGCTGTGTGGTCCGACGTCAATTTGAGTGGCCTGTGTAGGGGTGGTGGTGCTCTGTAATGTGCTGGTAAATGTAATTGTTTTGTCTTAAGCTCCTGGGCTATATAAGTAATTCGAGTCCTAGAAAAGAGTCAGGAGTCCCCTGGATCTGATAATATGTCATTTTTTTTAAATGAGATGCAGCTGGGAGTGAGGAAAATTAATTTTATTTCATTTAGCGTTGAAGTGATTCGATTGGGCCAAAGCTATTTTATAAACTGGGACCTGCAAATGTATTACCCTGAGAAAGACACGGCCGCGAAGGCCAGAACCACCACGCTGAACGAGCAGTTGGGGCAGATCCACTACATCTTCTCTGATAAGACGGGCACGCTTACGCAGAACATCATGACGTTTAAAAAATGTTGCATAAACGGCCAAAGATACGGTAAGCCTGTGCCACACTGCTGCGCCCCATAGCAAAAACCACAGCTGGCAGGGGAGCTCTGATTTGTGACAGGAGCGCAGGGGGAAGACCCTGCACGTCCCTGTATTGCACAGCTGGCAGCCTCTGGCCAGTCTGTACAAATGAGTAGGAATTTTAATGCTTGTTTGAAATCAGGTGCATACGAGTCTTTAGCTTCAACTGAACTTCCACAATTTAGCCCGGGTGTTGAGTAAAGCTCCAGTAAAATTTAATTGTTGGGGTTTTCCCACTGTTTTCCCCTTTAAAAAGCAGAAACTCATGGGCCTGAGTGAGAACTTCCCAGTAGAAAAGTCAGAAATGAGTTATTTACAGAATACTTTACTTTTGGTAGAAACACTTCAGGGACAAAATTAGTCTAGAAACAAATAAGAAAATTTAGTAAGAACAACAATTTTTCATTTCAGTGTTAGTTACTTCCATTTCCAATCTTGTCTGGATTTCAATATTTAGACTAAGCCAGCGTGGACGTTTGATGACAATTGCACTGCATGCTTTTTTCCTTACATTTGCTTTGGTGTCACTAGTGCACAAAGGTGCTGTGGCTGTGAAAGAACTTGCTTTTTTAAAAATCTGAGCTATTCTAGTGCAGTAGATATTCTGTATGTTTTTACTTTATGAATGAGTTGTAAAAACTTTCATATTCTGTCCTGTGCCTTCTAACTGATGGTGTTTGCGTTGCAGGAGACTGCCGGGATAGGGCAGGGCAGCTTCAGAGCCACCCGGAGGTAGGTCGGTCCGATCTGGCGCTGAATTCCCTGCAGTCTGTAGAGTAGGGAACGTTCACTTGCCAGAGCATGAAGAGATGCAGGTAGGCACAAAGCAATTGCACACGAGATAACTCAAACTCCCTCTTCTTCTGTTTTCTAAGCAGCAAGTGGATTTCAGCTGGAATATGTATGCAGATGGCAAGTTCTCATTTTATGATCACTACCTGATAGAGCAAATAAAATCTGGAAAGGAGCCAGAAATTCAAAAGTTCTTTTTTCTGCTTGCCATTTGTCACACAGTCATGGTTGACACTTCTGATGGTGAGTATGGTTGGGGTTTGGGTTTCTTTTTTCCCTTGTGTGAGGAGAAACAACAATTCAAATCCAGTTGTGCAAGGGAGAGGTCCAAAACTAATGCCGATCCCATAGGCGGAGTGCTAGGCTGCTCTTTTCAATGTCACAAAAGTAAGAGCCGGTGCTATTCCCTGTGCTGAACTTATCTGCCCCTGTATGGAAGGAGGACTGTCTATGACGGTTACCGTTGTGGCAAATGTGCATCTTAAATTTAACAGCAGATTTAGAAAGGTAGGGGAACAGTTTATACAGAGGTCTTGTGTTTTCATGTTATGGGTCTTCTCTCTCTTCAAATACATCTTTAAAATCTCAAAAGCACAAACCTCAAAGGAGTTGATAATGACACTGGCATAGTCTGGTTCCACATACATAGATGAGAGTACAAACACATTTGGACACTTGTTTTCAGTGTGGAAAAACAAGTGTTTTTAGCATGAGGGTTTCATGCTCTCAATCCTGGAAGCAGAGCCCCATAGATGTATACAAATCATGCATGTCTGTCCTGAGAGTATGGGCAGCAAATAACTGAAATGAGAAACAAAAATGGGACGGAAGCTAAATTTAGAGGTGAATGGCTATTGAAGCATTCATGAAGGTGAAAAATGAGATTGGAAGACTCAGTTAAAACATTGAAGAGCAATATTGCTTTGCTCCTATATTTGCAAAACTGGCAGTCTCCTGTCCTTTCTTGCTCTTCCTACTGAAGTTTTGGGGTTGTCTCCACTACATTATATTGGTGTCTGTGGTTAAGGATTTATCTTTTGGAGCTTGCTCTGAAAATGCTTAAATGAATGTATTGAGAAATTAAAATAGTTAAGTTATATTTGTTTTGACACAGAGAAGTTACAGTTTTTTGCTTTTATACCTGGAGGGAAGAGGGTTCAGTGACTTACCCATTTGGAAAGTACACCTCATAAAAAGGAGGGGGTGCCCAGTCCCTCTCCTCCATGTGCACTGCTGTTGGGTGCTGCAGCAGTGCATTAGACCTCACTTCAGAAGAGGAAAGGATGTGGCATTGCATGTCCAGCTTTTAAGTACTCTAAAGAATGGGTGTGCGTTTTTCAGCTGCGGTGTCCGAGTGCCCCTGTAATGCTCAGGTATATCCTGGCTTTCTCTCCTTTTCCCTGTTTCAATGATACAGGTCAGCTCAATTACCAAGCAGCTTCCCCAGACGAAGGGGCCCTGGTTATGGCAGCCAGAAACTTTGGCTATGTTTTCCTTTCACGAACACAAAATACCATCACTATTAGTGAAATGGGGATTGAAAGAACTTACGATGTCCTTGCTATCTTGGATTTCAACAGTGATAGAAAGCGGATGTCTGTCATTGGTAAGCTGATTTACAACCAGCCTTTACAGAAAAGGTCACCTGTATTTCATAGGTGAAAAGGTATGTGCAAGGGAGGTTGAAGTCGAGGATTACAGCTGCGTAACACACAGTCCTGTGATAGATTTTAATCCACATAGCTCTGTATAGCAAAAGGGAGGCTTTGTAATTAGGTGCAAATGTGTCCAACTAGATGGTCCTGGTGTTCAGATGTGGCCTCTGCTGAACACAGTCTTAGGGCCCTTTAGCAGAAACTTGGAGAAATGCTGCAAAGATGATTTATTCCCCTTTTCCCCCAGAGAACAAACAAGTTGTATGTTCCTCTAGCTGTTGGAACACTAGGTACGCGGGTTGAGGTATAAATAGCTCTTTAGTTGTAATTTCAACTATCTTTAAAGAAGTCAGTCTTGAATCAGTAGGAGATCTGTTGGTTTTAAGGCTATAATTACGGTGCATCCTATCTCTAGCATATGTCTCTGCCCAGCTCCTATGGGCAAGTGAGATGTTAATATTATATGAACCATTATCAAAAACATAATCCTTGGGAGTTGAAATATCTTGTCCTGTCATGAGAGAGAAGAGGAAATGCACTTGTCAACTAAGTTACTTAATTAAACACTATTAGAGAAAATGAAGAAGAAACACGATCTTGTAGATGTGGTACTTAACAGCAGTAGAGTGAAAAATCTAATCTGAAACTGTTTCTTTATTTAAATGTACTCTAACACTTCATCCAACCTCTCATATTTTATTCCACAGTAAGAGAATCATCTGGAAATATCAGGTTATATTGTAAAGGGGCTGATACAGTAATTTATGAGCGGTTGCACCCAAGGAATCTAAAGAGAGAAGCTACAGAAGAAGCACTAGATGTACGTTTGTATTTTATATGCTGGTTTTCAATTAAAAAATGTTCAGTTCTGATTATAATCTGATTTTATTAATTTCCTTTTCCTAAGCTATTAAAACAAATGCAGACCTATAATTGGTTCTACCAGTCACCCAAAGCTGAGAAATAATCAAAGCAATCTCAGTTTTTATGCATGTTTTTAAAAATGCATTCATTGTCTTCCCATGAGAAGCGAACCTAAATTTTGTCTGTGCTTTTTTTCCCATAGTCACCAGATCACTTACACCCTGTGCTGTTCGTCACCTCTTCGCTCTTTCGGTTCAGACTGTCTTGTCAACTGTAATTTGATTTTTGGCATTTCTGAAATATTCAGGACTAATTGTGCAGTCAGATTTGTTTTATCAGACTTGCCAAGTGCTTATGATCTTAACTCTTACGTTTGGATTGCAAATGAAGAGTTCTGTTTTGTGGATATGTTTGCGGTTTTAAATTATTTTTCAGATTTTTGCAAGTGAAACTCTTAGGACGCTCTGCCTGTGCTATAGAGACATTAGTCGTGATGAATTTGAAGCATGGAATAAAAAGTTTGTGGAGGCCAGTGTAGCTACAACTAATCGTGATGAAGCTCTGGACAAAGTATATGAGGAAATAGAAAAAAACTTGATTGTAAGTCAAACTTCAAATTTTTAATGTACTTTTTATTCTTGTATAAGAAGAAACAGATCTTTCTGAAAATAAATCATCCTTGTTTATTAGGACATTTTTATTTAGCTCTTTTCAGTATTTTATTGGCTTTAGAGTTTAATAGAATGAAGGGAAATGTATTTTAGTACATGTATTTGTATCTCAGTGTGGTCACTTCTATAGGCAAGAGTTTGTCTTTATTGAATTCTTAGCTTGAGCTGTACCTTGGCTTGAAGACATATCCAGAATAGTTTCATCTTCTGCTGAAAAGAAATAAGTTTTCTATACATGTTTATCCTACTAATACCCATATTTCAAATATCTTCCAGCTGCTTGGTGCAACAGCTATTGAAGACAAACTACAGGATGGAGTTCCAGAAACTATTTCCAGACTTTCAAAAGCAGACATTAAAATCTGGGTGCTTACTGGTGACAAAAAAGGTGGGTTTACTCACAGCCAAAGAGCTAGCAAAAACAGGATAAGGGCTAGAAGATAAACTGGGACAAGTGCAGGCTAGAAATAAGGCATCTGTTTCTAGAAAAGCTTAGTATGAAATGGAAGTCCATTTCAATCAAAACTGGAGGAATTACTGCAGTGTGCAGAATTTCATCACAGCTGTTACCAGTCCCGAGTTACTGGATGGGCTTCTGTGTAACTTCCGTTCCTCCAACAGATTAGCCTAGATGGCTGACTTTGTGACTGTCTTCTATAGGGAAGTACCCAGCTACTGCTTTTCCCAATGCAAAGCAAACACAGGATAACTTGCTTTTAACGTCAGGCTTGCTTGGCTCTGAGGGCAGGTACCAAAACTTGTCTTTTTACAGTGAAAATGTACTTTTCAAAGAATCACAAGTGCTGCTGACAGAGACTGATTTGCTTTTCTTTTTTGGTAGTTGCCAGTCTGCAGTCCAGCAACACATTTTGCTAAGTCAGTTAAAAAAATGGCATTAAATTTGTAGGTAAGAAAGGCTGTACTACAGCCTGGATGAGGGTGCAGCCAGACCAGCATCTCTGACACTGCCAACAGCCTTGGTTCAAGGAATCCAGAGTAAGGACAGGGCAAGGCAGCGTGGCATACCCTGTGGATGATGCTTGCAATGCCTTCGGTGTGATGGCTCTCTGACATGGAGACAGCGTCTCCACTGTTAAGTTATACAGGCTTGGTAGATCTTTCTTCCACGAGTTGGCTGATAGACTTTTCCAGGTCACTAACAGTTTTTTGCATTCAGAACATCTTGTGACGATGCATTCCACCACAGTAATGTATGCTTCATAGGCAATGTTGCATAGGAAGTATAATTCCCTGTTGTTGACTTTAAATCCATCGCCCACTGCGCCTTCAATGCCGCACAGTTGTTGTATGACAAATAATTAACCAGCATTCCCCCAGCCTCTCTGTGCTATGTATGTTTTATTTTACACTGTGCTAATGAAAGGGAACTTCTCATACTGAAATGTAGCTTCAGAGATTACCTAGACAGACTTGGGGTACTTCTGGCTGCTCCCAACAGTTACTCATGACAGAACTTTAAGTAAATACTTTCCTCTCTTATTTTTTTTATTGTAGAAACGGCTGAAAATATTGGATTTTCTTGTGAACTCTTAACAGATGAAACAACAATCTGCTATGGAGAAGATATCAGGCAAGTGAAAAGCACAAAGGATTTCTTTTATGGGAACTAAAAATGTTCCACTTTTGAAATTAGCCCAGCAGTAACACTGGTTTATCCCCCCGTGACTCTTTGGTGACTGAACAGTATTTCCTGGCAGTTGTTCAGCTGTGCATTGCCTGTTTCTTTTGCCTTCTATGGAACTGTAATTTTACAAGGCAACCTCTTAACTGTGGGTAGAGGTGGTGATACCCTATTTGCAGGAGCTTATGCATCCTAGGTCAACTACTGTTGACATCAAATTTGTCCCGTGGTTCAGACAAGTCTGGAGGCCACCCGGCGCGGGTTAAGCAGGTCTCTCCCTAGTCCAAATCGAACAGTTGCCAGGTTTTGCTTTCTCTCTCTGTCCCTGAACTCCAGCATTACCCCAGCTGGTCTTTCCCCCTACCCCATGCTCCTGTTTGCAGTACAGACCTATGCTGTCAAAACACAGTGGATCACAAGGTATTCGTTGCTTAATCATAAAGAATTTGTCACAATGGTTAGACCTAAGGAAAACTGTGGGGCTGGGAGCAGAACTTAGGGCCTTGTAACAGTGTCACAACTATTCCTGACTCGTTTCTCCACATTTTTCCTGATTTGCAAAACAGCAAGGGTATGAAACCAGTGTGATCCACGTTTTACTGTTGCTCTAGCACTGCTTATAACATCGCCTAATATATGGCAAAAAAAGTCCTTGCAGCATGTATTGCATTTCTTTCTTGCAGATTTTCAGTCTGGGACTGATCTAGCTTAAAGTTTATCCTTGATTTTTCTCTAATAATATCCACCTCTCTTTCCAGTGCTCTTCTTCAAACTAGGTTGGAAAACCAGAGGAACAGAGCTGGATCAAGTACACATTCCTCTCTAAAAATGAACGAGCCCTTCTTCCAGGGTAGTAGAGATCGTGCTTTAATAATCACTGGCTCCTGGTTGGTATGTTCAAAAGATATTCTCCTGTGTATTTGAGATTTTGGGGGTTCCACCAAGTCACAGAGTCCTTCACTGAGGACTCTGTTCATTTGTTTCCTTTGCTAAACCAATCAATGAAAATTCTTGGTCATTGTGCTGCCAGTCGAACACATCTGTTTGATATTTATGTTCAGAAATATTTTTGGTTTTGAATGTTGAAAATAGTGCTCAATAAAATAAGGAATGTCTTGGGCCCTTCAAATCACCCCGGTAGCTACCATTGAAGTAAAGCCAAGCCCCTGCAAAAGCATGGCCTGATTTTCAGCGTGTTTATTCTTCATGGGGATTCTGGCCTAATGGGAAAAAAAAAAATTCAGCGCTGTAGGATGCCTGGCTTCAGTATAGGCACAGAAATCATGCTTGAAATGAGAGATGGGAGTGAAAGGGTAGAAACAAAAGACAAGTTTCTTGCTCAGTCCTGCAATCTTGTGCTCTGCCAGGAGCTTAGAGAGCAGAAAAGAGCTTTTAGCAGGGAGGTGACTAGCAGTAATTCAGTGAGTGTTACCCACCCTGCTGGCAGGCTGCTCTTACACCTGGGAAGGAGAAAGTCCAAAGAACAGCTAAGGACCATCTGCCACGGTTCAGCATTCCAGCTCTAAACCTTTATTTTATATAATGAAATGTACCTCTGTGTATAAGGCATAGGAAGCAGGCTGGGGGTGCCTAGAAGTAATCTTAGCAGGCACATCAGATACAATTGCAGGTTGCTGTTACCCCCTACTCCAGCTGAATCACCCCAGAGCTAAACTGGCTATTTATAGGACACTTCCACATGTGCTGGGCATGGTCGCGCTTCCTTTAGGAGATGGGGAAATAGGAGAGAGGGAAGTTTAAATACCAGAATGTTTTCAAAAGTGAATTAGTTCCCATCGGAAGAAATACTCCTTTGAACTCTGCCAGAAGTGCTGTGACACTAAATACCAGCATTTTGCTTTTGTTAATCCCACCAACTACGTTCTTTTCACTGTTTCCGCAGTTCTATAAATGGGTGATGGGAGCATAATGAAGTTAAGCGTGTTGTGTAGGCAGTACTTGGAGTGCGATTTGAAATAGCATAGAAGGAAACATCAAATATTTTTGTTACACAGAATGAAATCCTGCTAGAGAAGAAAAAGAAGAGAAAGAAACTTAAACTGAAATTCCCGAGAACAGCAGAAGAGAAAAAAAGGCAAACTGAGAAGAGAAGGAGGGCTGAAGCTTACAAAGAACAGCAGCAGCAGAACTTTGTTGACTTGGCCTGCGAATGCAGGGCTGTGATCTGCTGTCGAGTGACACCAAAGCAGAAAGCCATGGTGGTCGAGCTTGTGAAGAAGTACAAGAAAGCTATTACTCTGGCTATTGGGGACGGTGCCAATGACGTAAACATGATTAAAAGTAAGACAGCTGTAAAACTTCTCGCGGTAGGAAAGATCTCTTCTGAGTGCTCTTCAGCAGTCTCTGCGCTATTCCTCTTTGTTCAGAAGACTCTACCATCTATTTCATTGCCCATCTTAACATCACTTGGGTTTTGTTAGCTTCTAGGCCTGTGCTTTCCCTTTTTGAGGAAACCCTTTATGAAATGATTAGTAGTTTTTGCTGATGTATTCTAGCTTTTTCTGTAGACATTCCCTGAGAAGGGACTTGAATTACATCTGTTACCATGTTGTGGGTTACAAAAATGTAATATAAAGAAAAAAGCAGTAGCTTAGCTGCCCCTTGTTTGGAGGCATTAGCTGTGCTGTACTGCAACTGGTGCTCTTTGAACTGCTTCTGGAGAAATCCCACTGAGAAGGAAACTTCTGGGATATGGTTTATCTTAGGAGTCTATTTGTAAACAGCCTGGCCAGCTCGTTCAGGGGTTTGCTTGCTCTGTCTCATTGCTTAGTTCTCCCTTGGTGAAATTTTCTAGCATCCGCTCTGACGGAACAAGCACTGAGAGAGAACCCAAGCGACGGTGGAGACGTGAGCAGTAAATAGCAGGGCAAGGAAGGATTCACGCGCTGTTGTGTTTGTCTTTAATGCAGGCTTTGTGCTGTATACAGAAATAAAATGAGGCAGGAGAACGTGAAGCAGAGAATAGTAACTGGTAGATTTGCCCTTGGTCATGTCGTTCCTCTTCCTTTGTTCAACATGGTGTGTGGTGTTTGTTTCGTTAACTCAGCTGCCCACATTGGAGTTGGAATCAGTGGCCAAGAAGGGATGCAAGCCGTCATGTCAAGTGACTACTCTTTTGGGCAGTTCCGCTACCTCCAAAGACTGCTGCTGGTCCACGGACGATGGTCTTACATTAGGATGTGCAAGTTCCTAAGATATTTTTTCTACAAAAACTTTGCTTTTACACTAGTCCACGTCTGGTATTCATTCTTTAATGGCTTTTCTGCCCAGGTAAGAAGGCATGCTCATGTGTAATATTAACAAGCAGATCTTCCTTTTTGTCAGTGCAGAGCAGCAAAGGCTTAACCTGGGAGGTGATGGGAACGTGAAGGTATCATCAATAATCTCTGCAGGAGAAGAGATGATCACTACTAAGCTAGCTAGTTACAAGCTAAGCAGTTGGTTATGATTTCAGAATGCTAAAAGTCAGTATCATGATTGTACAAGGAGGAGGGGAGGAAGAGGTTGTGATACGGCAGTTTGGGAAACCTTTCCCAACCCTGCTGTTATCCAAAATTAATGTGGGACAGCACTGCTACTTAAGATATTCCTAGGTGAAGTGAGACAGTGCATATACGTATCAGTGGAAAACCAAACTCAGATTCCTTTTTTATCTCGAACTGCTGGCTAGAATGGCTTGAAATGTGCCTGCTGTACCTGGCAGTGTTTGAAGTTCACAGAGCTTTGGAAGGTTGTGTTGAAAGGACTTTAAGAGTTGAGATGCATCTCCATGGGCATAACCAAAAGACAGGCAGATGTTATTGCATGAAGGGTCAGGGCCATAGTCACAGACAAGCAGCCCTGCCTGGGGTTAATGCTGTTTGCTGTGATGGCAAACTGCGGATGCCTAGGACAGAGCAAAAAAAGAACATAAAAAGAAACTTGTGTGTGAGATGCCAAGGGCTCATCTCTGTCAGAAGTGCAGCTATAAACCAGACTGACACTTAGTGTGAGGTGCTCCGTTCCGATAGCGTTCCAGGTCAGGACACACTGATGGTTTGTAAGGAGTGGGGCAGCTTAGTACAGGCTAGAAATAGTTTCAAGAGAGCTTTGAGCTAAGGTGCTCCTTGCCTTTCGGGTAAACACTGAGACAGGTAATTTAATGCTATAGCAGAGCGCACGTGAATTTTCTCGGGAATTGGAAGGAAAAGGTGTAATCAAAAGGAAGTAATTAACTATGGAAATTCCTCTTCCTGTTGCAGACCGTGTATGAAGACTGGTTCATCACCCTGTACAATGTCCTGTATTCTAGTCTCCCAGTTCTGCTCGTTGGCTTGCTTGACCAGGTATTCTCCATGTTGTTAACACAGATGCTCCAAAGGCCTCTAACATCAAGTCTTTAATGACACTGAAACTGGTTGCTTTGTTTTATATACAAGGCATCTGGGGGGCTTTGGTTGGGCTTCTGTTTTTTAAAAATTGATTCCTCTTCCCAGTGTGTGAGGTAACAAGACAATAAGCAGAGGGTTACTGAAATAGCCAAAGTTAATTGGGTCAGAGGTCTTCAGTGCTAATAATGTTTGTTAAAAATATTTCAAAGTGCCTGCTATTCCATGACATCATTCACACAGCACAGCAACGGGCAGCTTTGTTCGTGGAAAAGATATTCCTTGCTTACCCTCCTGAGCTGAAGATGTAGGCACTGCTCAATTTTAAATGACTATTTAACAGGAAGCCTTGGTGTGTAACATTTGTTTTAATTCAGTGGGACAAGTGCTTTTGCCCTTCTCCACTTGTTTTTCCATACAAGGCTGACCTGCTGATGAGGCAAATCAATGTTTCTGCTTTCTTTTGTGATAAGAGCTAGGAAATAAATTCAGTACCAAATTAAGCTCTCACTTGAGTATTTGTTAGAGACTAAAAGTCAGGATGTGCAATGGCAGCCCCCACCTCCTGCTTATTCACCGTGTAGGGAAAGGGCTGCAACGCAGTGCGTAGCTGGAGAGAGCTGTGCAGCGGTGGGCGTTCTTGCCTTTGCAAATAGTGGGCTGGAAACGGGATATGTGATGGCTTTGTGAGAGACGCCCCTCAGACTTGGGTCTTCCTACTTGCATGTGTAACTCTGTGCCCACACTGCTACTGGAAAAGGAAAAGCAACCTGCCGTTTCCTTCGGGACATTGTGGGATGAACTTCTCACTCTTCAGTGCTCACACTGAGGACAAGAAATCGCAGCAACTTTTTTTTTCTTTTCTTTTCTCCCTTTATTAAGGATGTGAGCGACAAATTGAGTCTTCGGTTCCCTAGACTGTATGTTTTGGGACAGAGAGATTTACTTTTTAACTACAAGAAATTTTTTTTAAGTTTGCTTCATGGAGCTGTAACTTCATTGATAATTTTCTTCATACCATATGGAGCTTGCCTTAAAACCATGGGACAAGATGGAGAAGGACCTTCAGATTATCAGTCATTTGCTGTCACAGCAGCGTCGTCTCTAATATTTGTCGTCAATTTTCAGGCAAGTAAGCTTCGCTTCCTTATCTCTGTTGCTCTGAAAACACTTTCTGGTTGTGTTTCCAAATTTGTTTACTAAAAACATAACAATCTGCAAAAAGCTTCCCCTTTTTGCCTTCTCTTTTCACTGTTGATGCTCACTCTCTGACTGACGTGTAACTGGATGAGCAATGACTTGACCAAAACGCTGTCAGTCTTCAGAGTAGTTGACATTATTTTGAATTAATAAACTCATTTGGAGCTTTTGTTTGCTTTCAGATTGGCTTGGATACATCTTACTGGACTTTTGTTAATGCTTTTTCAGTATTTGGCAGTATTGCACTTTACTTTGGTATCACGTTTGACTTCCACAGTGCTGGAATCCATGTTCTCTTCCCTTCTGGCTTTCATTTCACAGGTCAGTCCTTGTGCTTTGTGTTTCTTGTTCCTGCCTCAGACAGCTTTAACTTGAGCAGAACTATGGCCAAAATGTCATGGCATGAACCTGATGCCTGTGAAAGGAAATGATGTTGAATCCCAGTTTGCTTCCAAGGAAGGGGTTTGTTTATGTTTGGGGCCAGGTTGCTTTATTGGAATATTCTTTTTCGATGAAAATGAGCTGGAACTTGACATTGCCCAGCAGTGGGAGTCTGCAAATGAAAACTAAGTTAAAATTGATAGGGCATCTTAAAGCGAAGGGAACGCGGTGGTCTGGCAGGGTATGTATTTGCCAAGTTGCTCTAACTGATCAGTGGAAGGCAAAGCCCAAAGTGAGACAGAGCCAAATGCTGTTACAGCAGCTCCTTGGGATTTTGCTGGAAGTCCAAGGAGGTGCAAGTAGCAGCCATTAGCAATTTTTTTTGAGTAAAACTGTGCTTCCTAATTTTCCTAGTGACAAATCTTTCTTACATTGCCTTGGATCTAAATATCCCCCCAAAAAATAACAAACCCCTTCAATTTTGTGTTCTCATTTGTAAGCTGAACCCAATCGAGAAGTCAGTTGCCTCTAATGAAATGTTTTTCTTTGGCCTTTAGTAATGTTTTACACTTCTTTTGTAACTTCCTTCTACCTGCATACTTTATGCATTTCAGAAGTGTATTGAGATGTGATTGCTATGTAGTTTGATAGAAAGCTCCGTGAGATCGGGTGTTTGGCTACTAAATACCGCTGGCTTTCTAGACCACATGCATACCAATGGTACCGGGAGGACTCTTCTTGCTCTGCATGTTCTAAAGCAGGACAGAAGCCATGCATGTCAGCCAAGCGTTGGCCCGGCAGCCTCCCATAACTCTTAAAAGGGCTTTGGCATGAGTGTGGATACGTTGTGTTGGAAGTTCTTTATAAAACTCTTTCCTATGAGGCTCTCTTCATAGTAGAGCCTCTGCATAACAGCTTGATGGTGTGGTACACAACAGAGTACCTGGATGTTAGGTCCTCAGGAAGGAAGCTGTGGCTTTTATTATCTTATTTCTGTTTTACAGATAACTCGTTTACTTGATCATGTCCTAAACTGATTTTTCCTCTTTTTATTCCCAGGAGCTGCTCCACATGCTCTGAGACAACTGTACCTCTGGCTGACCATGATCTTATCAATTGCTGTTTGCTTACTTCCTGTAGTGGCACAGCGTTTCCTATCAGTGACAATTTGGCCTTCAGAAAGTGACAGAGTGAGTAAAGTCTTTATGTTGTTTCGGTTAATTTGCCGTGTATTTACTTATAGGAGTATTGGTGCTAACAGTAGAGATAAGTAAGCGAGTGTGCTCTAGGGGGAGCTTCAGTGAAAGACACGCAGAGGTAGATGACAATAATTGGGTTCAGAGTAATAGTCAGTCTGTCTGACAGGGGGGATGTGCTACTGCCTATATTCGTGTTTCTAACAGAATCAAATTTAGACAAGAGAACCCTCCTTTTAAACACCTTAAGGATGTAAAAAAGTATCGGGTTATGTCCCCAGACGGTAAATGCAAACAAGCTGTTTTCCCTTGTAATCCATAAACTAATCTGTCTCTCACGCCTGAAGATTCAGAAGAACCGTAAGAAATACATGGCAGAAGAACAACAGTGGAAGCGAAGGCAGAGTGCTTTTCGCCGAGGGGTATCTGGCCGTCGTTCTGCTTACGCTTTCTCCCATCAGCGGGGGTACGCTGATCTCATTGCTTCTGGACGCAGCATACGGAAGAAACGGGCTCCTTTGGATGCAGTCCTAGGCAGCAGCGTGACGGAAGTCGGAGATGCTCGTGAAGCAAGCTGATGTACTGCATTTTGGGGAGAAGCTTTTTATCCCAGTACTTGCACAAAAATGTTTTTTTAAAGAAACTCAGGAGATTTTTTTAACCAAATGGCACAAGGAGATGAAGATTTTTAGGTTTTGTCACAGAACTTCCTGGTTTTGGACTACTGGAAACATAGAAAGGCCAGGAGTTTCCTACGGAGCTACCCATCCTTGTGCAACTGATTTCTGTTTAATGTGAAAGTGAAGGATACGTGTGCTAGGGTAGGAAACCCCAGCATTGTAATTTTATTTCTTTTTTCCTAGCGATGCCTGGAATTGCGAACTTTTTTCACTTTTTAATAATATGTTGGTATAAAACTTGCAGCTACATTTCATATTTTGTCTTTGAGAGCAAACCTCTAAGTGGCAGTCACCTCGTGTGCGCCATGTCATTAACTTGCACGGTGGCGATGGCAGATCAGATGATCGGGCTGTTGAAAGGGCCCTGGATAGCCTCACCTGGACGGGCGCGGCTGAGATGAAGATATATCCCGTGATAAGCTTTAGGCAGTGTTCTATGAGGAATTGTGACATTTATAGCTGTGGCTTCTGGTCCTCTTTCTTCAACAGTTAACGATAGCTTGCTGTGCTAAACCGAGAGAGGTCGTTCTTTGCGTCTTCACAGAATCCCAGCCTGGCCGGGGCTGGCAGGGCCCTTGGGAGCTCCCCCAGTGCCACCCCCCTGCCCAAGCAGGCTCACCCAGAGCAGGGGGCACAGGACAGCGGCCAGGTGGGGGTTGAATATCTCCAGAGAAGGAGACTCCACAGCCCCCCTGGGCAGCCTGGGCCAGGGCTCGGGCACCCTCACAGTCAACAAGTTCTTCCTCCCGTTCAACTGGAACCTCTTCTGCTTCAGGTTGTGCCCAT
>JAKFQP010000380.1:363488-413753 GCA_023375905.1 Nycticorax nycticorax | reverse complement strand
CCACTAGGAGTTCCAATTTAAAATGAGGAACTTTCTTTTTTTTTGGGAAGCGTTAGTGGAAAAATGGTCCTCGTGGAACACTTCACAGGTTGCCTTTCCAAAACAAGCCCGGGGCGGCGAGGAGGTGCGAGTACCAAATGCAGTCGCTTCACGGCTCTCGACGGCTCCGAGCGTGCATCGCCTGTCCCGTCTCCCTACACCTCGGCGTCGCCGTTCTTGCGGCGTGCAGCCCGTTCCGCGGGCTCCCTCGGCAGGAGCTCCTGTCCTTATGCCTTGTAAATGCACCGCGTCACCCCGTTACCGGCAGCGCATCCTCACGTACCTACCGAGGGGCACCCTTGCGCCTACCCTGAGGCCCGTGGGAGCCGGGGCACGCACCGGGGACAACGCCTCGGCTCCAGAGGCTGATAACAATAATGCCCTTTCTAAAACTTCGAAAAGACCGCTTTTACCCATGTCCCGTCAAGCTGGCATCGTCACCGTGGCTGTGGTGGTTGGACCTTGGCTGGACGCCAGGCGCCCCCGAGCCGCTCCATCACTCCCCTCTTCAGTGGGATGGGCGGGGAGAGGGAATGAGATGAAAGGGAAAAAAACCAAAAAACTCGTGGGTCAAGATAAAGGCAGTTGAACAAAGACAAAAAGCAAAAGCAAAGGCCAAACCACCACAGTCACACATCCAGCGTGTTCTGCCGCACGCTTTATGGTGCAGATAGAAATGTGCCCAGACCTCACCTTAAGTCAAACAAATGCTTTGCAGTACTTATTTACAGCGCTGAAGGATCAATACAGCCATTGGAACTTCTCTTTTTATTGTTCTATATAATTAACACATAGCGTCAGCGCTTTAGAAAGCAATAACCTAAGAACTGGCAGAAGAATATAAACGTTTGGTAAGAGTCTTTCAGGCACCGGCGGTGCTTGAAGTTCTTTAGCTTGCAGCCCTTCGTATCACTGCAGACGCAGGCATCCACAGCTGCACGCTCTTAATCCCGAGTAAGAAGTTGGATTTGCACGATGCTTTGCGCTGTCATTGATTTCAGCAGGTTTTGAGGGCGTTCAGCATCTGTTCAGGATGTTATTAGGGACCTGTGAACCGTAAGATGCTCTTCCCAGCGGGTGGATCGGCCGCTGAGGAGGTCTGTGCTGTTGGGGCTCAATTGCTGCTGGAACTCCTGCGGTCTGACCCAGAGAAGTGTCGCGCCAAACGATTGCTGGAGAGCCGGGGATGCAGAATTTAACAATTTTTTTTTCATCTTCGGCAATTCATACTATTGTTGCACTAAAAAATATCATGTAATGACTATGAGCTCCTGAGGAAAACAAAGCGTGCTTTTGAAAAAGCAGGCTGTAACCAGCATGTGGGAAGACTTCTAAAGTAGCCTGGTTTTTGGCTGATGCTGAAACGCAGGGATAATAGAAGTCGCCTAGCTGGGCAGGGAGAAAGGCGGCTGCCCACGTCCCTGAGTAAATGGATTCTAAAATTGCTGCTCAGTGTTCCCGACTGAGGAGCTGTGTGCTTATGGCTCGCAGGTGCTGACCTACGTTGCTGAAGCTTGCTGGGGACCCTAAATTAATGGATGCCTAACCTACGCTGTAGAGGTGGCGCAGAAAGACTTTGCTTGCCTAGAGTTGGCCCAGGTACGCCTGTGCCGTGAGGAGCTGCGCAGCTTGACGTGCTTACTTCCTCAGCGTGTCAGCCCTGCGCAGTTTCTCTTGTGTGGTCACCAGTTATTTTGGACTGACGATGGGAGCTTAAAGATTAGTGAGCCTTTTATTTGGTTTTAGGTTACTGCCTGGTATCTGAAAAGCTGTTAGTATACAGTGTTCAAAGAAAGGCAGAAGCTTGCAATTTCATGACTTCCTTTGATTCCAGGACCTGGAGCTTAAGGGAGAAAATGCCCAGCAGCGCAGTACTGCCAAGTGTGTTTATGTAGCTGTTGGGGGATTAGTGCCTATCTGGTGAAGAGGCCCCTCAGCCCGGTGCGAGGTTATCAATGTGCTCTTATCTTTCTTCCAGTTGTAAAAAGCAGGAATCAGCTGAGGGTCCCGGTACGATGGAGAGGTCAGGCAACTGCAGCCGCAGTGACAGAAAGCACAAAACCTCAAATTCAGCCAGAAGCGCGGTAAGTCTGCAGTGGGGTCTGGGTGGGTGTGACCTGCTGCCATTGCCCGCTGTCGCTCTCTGATACGGCACGCCGCTTTACTTGCAGAGCAAAGCTGGTTATGTACTAAAATGTGGCAGTCGCGGGGCTTGATCTCATCTTTTCTTGCATGCGTAACTGCTTTTATCTGGCTGGCTGCATTCACCGAGCCTCTTGTTTTCACAGTTCTGCGGGGCAAGGATTGCCTGCCTTGTTCTCTGCAGAATGCAGTGAGGCAGTGGCCCCCACAGTAAGGCCTGAGGCAGTGCAGAGGCAATAGAAGAACAAACAGGAGGGTGTTATAATTATTATTTGATGTTCTGGTTCCTGCTTCCTGGGTTTTATTCAGCAACCTCCTGACAGGCACTCCAGGAGGAAGGGAATGGAAACTGAGGTCCCAACCCATCGGGGCAGGCCTGGGCTCCTCTCAGTGCCCCTTTGTAAGACCTCGGCTTTAACAAGAAGGGGGCAAAGCTCCCTGAGCATCCTTGGCTCTATCTGTGCAGGAGGCAAGAGGTCCTGGTCACTGGGCTCCCTTGGGCAGGGGAAACGATTCAATGGGGAAATCCATCTCTTGGGTGAGAGTTGTGATCAGCAGCTGTTTGTGTAAAAGCCGATTGCCGCTATCTGCTCCACTCTGCTGTGCTGGGAGGGATGTTATCCTTAGAACAGTGTGCTGGACCCGCACCTGGATAGAAAACGCATTGTGGAAAAAAACCCCAAAAAATAAAACCAGCCCTGCACTTATTTTATGTGTAGAATGGCTCTTTGCTGCTTTCACTGCTTCGGGAGATGAGATGTGTCTCCGAAGTAATGAAGACAAAGACTGGTGTGGGTAGTTCATCTGTCTTCTGTGGAAGCTGCTGCTTGGTTTGGTTGGAATCTGCAGCTGGCGTTCAGCTGAGATGGTTTCTTAGACTCGGTTTTATAACCTCCCGTACAGCCTTCAGCCGCGAGGTAGTTTTCTTAGTGCATTTCCGGTTAAACTCTATTGCAGAGTGATTACTTTTTTTAAAAAAGTAAAGATCATGTAAATACTTGTTCTCTGGCTATTCATGCTTGTCATGGGCAGGATGAGCTTCTAAATAGGATGCTGCTTTTGCAAAAGACAAATGCAGAAGGATAAGCTGCTTGTTTTATAGTAGTAATAATAATAATAATAAAGCAGTAGGTCACTAGGATTTGAAATATCTCTTGCTTCCATAGGAAACCTAAAACAGGAATCTTAATGTTAAACATGGGAGGTCCGGAGCGGCTGGATGATGTGCATGATTTCTTACTTCGCCTCTTCCTGGACAGAGATCTAATGACGCTTCCAGCTCAAAAGTGAGGAACACCATGAACTCCTGTGTTACAGTCAGTGTTGGGTGGTGTTGTCTTAGCTGTAGGCTCAAACATTGAACTTCTGTGTATATCAGCATTTCTTAAGACTGTTTCATCTTGGGACCAGTCAGTGCAAGAAACAGTGTTACAATGCTCTGGAAATCAGCTTGCCAAAACCCTTGTCTTTTAATTGCAAGTTGTGGTTTCCTGTCACCTAGGAAGTTTGGGAAGGGTGATGGAATGTAACATTAAACAAGCCATGCAGTGCTGGTTTGCTATAATTTGTGGAGATTGCTGTGGAAAACCCACTGCAGCGGGAAGATTTGGGGAAAGAGGTGGTGATTTGGGATATGATATTAATATGCGTACCTTTTGAATGCTTTAGTAAATTAGCACCACTCATTGCCAAACGTCGCACGCCGAAAATCCAGGAGCAGTACAGCAGGATTGGAGGTGGATCACCGATCAAGAAGTGGACGGCGGTGCAGGGAGAAGGCATGGTGAAACTGCTGGACAGCATGTCTCCTCGCACCGGTACTTCTTTACTCTTCTGGGCTTGTTAAAAGTTTCTTTTGCTTCATGTGTTGAAAGTATACGCTGTAAAGCAGCTTTTGTTTCTCCATTTTTATCGTGAGTGTGAACAGTGTTCTCAGTCCTGCTAGGAAATCACAACAAAGATATTGCAGAAGTTCTCCCTCGTTAAAAACTAAGCATATGCAAAAGCATGGGGTTCCCACACATGCAAACGTATTCTTGTGCTGTGGTCACTTTTGTGGCTGCATTGGAGAATGGTGTTGATTTTGGGGAGTACTGTCAGTACTCATTCAACCTGCAGTAACACAGTGTAGCACCTACAACCGAACATTTACCCGTCTCTCAGGCTGGGTCCGGCATGTGCTGGGGTCCAGCCGCCACCTCTGCCTGTGCCCGAGGTGAGCAGCTCAAAAGCAGCCTTGGGTAAGTCCACCCTTAGATGCCTTTGGCATGTTTCATCATGCGTAACTTCAGCCATCGGGAAGTTGGGCATCTGGCCTAAACTGGTAGCCTCTGCTCCCTCTTTCATCGCGAGAGAGTAGGGCTTGGAGAGAAAGTGATTCAGGTCATCCTAAGGTCGTGATCAAAGATGGGGGCATCGCCCTCCAAAGGTACACTTACCTCTCTCCTCGGATTATGGGAAGAAATCTAGGTGACTATGATAGGCAAAGCGTCTTATTTTCAGATGGCTAAAGCTGTGTGATGGAAGTCTCTGTTGGTGTGTACGACTGCCAGGTGCCATACCTTGCCCTGTAAGCCCTGCTTAAGCTTGAAGAACTCTACGCTGAAGACAATTGTTTGAGCCTTAGATGATAAGAAAGGGGAATGTATTTTGTGTGTACGAGTAAGTCAGGCACAGGAGAAGGGTGTTCAGAGTGGCGTTCTCGTAGCATAAACGAGGTGGAGATTTGTGACCATTGGCAGCAGCAGCATAATCTCATGTAATTCTTTTACCTGTCATGAAGAGGTAGAGTGAGAGCGGCAGAATGATGCGTGTGTGCGCACACAGGGTGGAAAACGCCTGTCGATCGAGGGTTTAGGGTTTCCTGGTTGATCATGTTCTGCACGCTGGTGCTATTGAGTTTCACAGGGGGGGGGTGGGATCTCCTGCTGTAAAATGCAGGGCCACCTTCTCATGTCTGCTCCTTGTAGCTAACTGCAGGACGGCGTCATTCGGCTGCTGCACGCTCGCAGCAGCCAGCAGCTCGGGCTCAGAGGATGGTGCAGCGTTCCCTGCTTCTGCTGCTTCCTCCATGTGCCCTTCCCTGTTCAGGGCCAGCTCGGCCAGGATGCTGTGCAGCGCCCATCTGATACAGAACAGCTCTGAGGCCAGAAATCAATGGTATAAAGCCTTCTGCATTTGCCTTTCTTTAGGCTCAGGCTGGCATAACTATGGGTGACTGGATGGGAGGGTGTTGGGGGTCTGACTGTTCTCCAGAGCCGCAGGTGTCTTTCCTTCCTCTGAAATGTCCCTCTGCAGTTACAGCTTGGGCATATCCAGAGCTTTTGAAACTTTGCCTGAATCTGTAACTATTAATAATGGATAAAAGAACTAACACCAGTTAGGCCTGATTTCAGGAGTGAAGAGGAGGTTGGTTGGAAGAAAAGACAAGGTTTTGTAGCTGAACATTGCAGGGCTTGGTTGGGTGATAGCAGCGAGCCCCACCCGAGGACATGGGTGGGGGATAAGGCCTACCCTTTGCCTTGGGTGGAAGTAGATACTGTCTTGGCCAGTTCTTTCCTGATAATAAGAAAACTTGAAAGGTGAATACAACCTCCCTCCCCTCTCTCCTGATCACATAATCTCTCCAAACCTTGCTCCCTCACAGCAAGGAGCTGCAACTTGTATGGATTACCCTGCGCCAAGCTACCTGGTAGCACGGGAGTGGTGGGAGATGGGCGCAGACGCTTCTGTGAATGTCCTTTTACAAAGGGCTTCAGCAAACACGTTTTACCGTGCAATCGCAGTGGGCTAGGTGTGCAAACACAGACAACTGTGGTCATTTGCGTCATGTTCATTTGCTGTGGTTCAGCTGTGTACAATCTCTCTCCTGCAGCCAGGTTGATACAGGAGTCCTCTGTCACCCAGGTTAAATGCATTCATGGTGGAACTTGCACCAGTTCAGCTGAATGGCTTTCAGATTGGTTGTTTGTTGAATTGGACTTCAGCTTGTATTGTTGCTCCTATTGTTTTTCCGTTAGCAGCTATGATGAACTGGAAGTCTCTTTCTCCTCTGCTGCTTGCTGAAGGTGGTGGATTATTTGCTTGCAGTACCTTTTACGCTACAGCTTCTCGCTATGTGACATTAAAACCATGGCGTTAATAAACGTGAGTGGCAGCACTGGAAATTAAACTTCCACATTCACATAGCAGCTCATGGGTGATGGCCATCTCCCCTGTCTTGCCTCCCGTGGGACAGACAAAAAAAGGCAGTGGATCACCACTGCTGTGACAAAGCCAGGAGAAACAGTAATGTGGTGGTTGGTCTGTCTGAAATGGCCTGTCTGGGGGTCACCTGGGTTCTGGTGAGGTGTTTCTCTGCACTATGCTTTCTGTTCTTGAAGCAGCAGACTATCTTTGTGAGTAGAAGGAATTAACAAGATAGCTAAGCTGCCTGCTGAATTCCTCACCGATGTGCTAGCTACAGGTAATGCTTCTCATCCTGCCACTCCAATGGGAATGCTAAACACTTTTAGTAGAGAAACTGCTGGAGTAAGAGAAGCCAAAGAGGAGAGCTCTCCAATCTCTTCAGCTCAGCCGCTTTACAGTGCTGCAAGCCGCCTTCCCCCTTCAGCTTCCCTGACCTTGCTGACATGGTGCTGGTGTGTTAGGGAATCCCCTTCCATGTTTGAGCATACATGTTATTTGACGCCTCGCTATTTTGTAATTCTTTGTGGCACCTGCTTCAGACTTGGGTAGAAAAGGGTGAGAAGTAGAAGATTGGTAAAAGGCTCTGGAAGGTGAAAAGTGATGCTCTTGGAAGGCTGGAACAAAATTTATGTCATTTGTTCAGCGTGTAATGTGTCACTGACAGCTTCATTCGGGTGATGGTTGATCCTTTTTTCCACAGATGCTACTCTCTAGCTTAACTCCAGCTGTGGTCCCTGCAAGTACAGTCAAAGCTTGAAGCCAAAACTGCGCCGGGCTGCGGCATCCAAGGCAGTAGTGTTTTTAGCAGCAGTAGCCCCTGAAGGGTCAGGTTTGCAACAGGTTCTGAAGATAAAGCTCAGAAAGTTTATCTGCTTTTCTCAGCATACCACTCCCGCTTGCTTTTGTCTGGTGATCGCTTTTTGTGAAGTCACGCCCGCCTCTGTGCACTTCTTACACCTGATAAGTTGTTTAGAGGCCTCATTTTTCACCTAACAGTAGCTGCAGTTCTAAAAACTGAACGTGCTGACCATTGCTAACAGTTGAACTGAGTGCTAGCCATTTCCTTAAGCATTTCGAGTAACCTTGCAGCGATACCAGGTACTGTGTTGCTTCAGAATAGCTTGAAACAGTTGGATGTGCTTCCAGACTGAGCTATGTGTTTCGGAATACCGTGTGCTCACAGGTAGCACTTTGTGAGCACCGAGCCCCGTTAATGAGTAACTCGCAAGTTGTGGTGGTAAGACTTCAAACGCAGGGCAAAGAAGAAACACTTCGCATACTTGTTTTACCTTGACCTGGACTTTTGGGGCACGGAGATTATAGTTGCTGACTAATTGCAGTTGGTGAAGAGCTCTTGTTGGACAGCATCAATAACCACCTGCGAAGTTCCCCCCTGCGTAAATTAATCAATCCACTGATTTACTGACTTGTACACGTTTGGCATGTTACACTTCAGCAATGGGATTTAATATAAAGTAGTAAATAAAGAGACTCACCCATGTCATCTGGGAACAATATAATTTTAAAATGAAGCTTTATTGTTACAGGCAGCTGTCTGAAAGCAAACAAGAGTTCTTCCTTCTGAATGAGTGGGGTTGGGCAGGCTCAGCAGTCTGTAAGAATAAATCACACAAACATGGTGATAGGAAAATCCATTTCTATTGTTGGGGGATTTTTAGTGCTGGCATCACATAGGCTAATGTCTTGCAATGGTAATTATATTTTAAGAAGGCACATCTTGGTTTTTTATTGTTTTTAATTATAACGGTTCTTAGTATTTCTTACAAGCTGTATTTTAGCTGAGATTCCCTTGTCAGCAGAAGGAAAGCTCACAGGATGAGGGAGCCACGTTGTTTCTTTAGATCGGCAGCTCTTTGCGGAAGGAGATGTCGCTCTATATCCAGTAGTAGCAACAAAAGCAATATGTATGCAGACATGGAAATCTGTCCTTTGCTGCCTGTGATCCAGGACAAAACCTAATGCTGCGAGAGTATTGCAGGAAGTTTCCAAGCTGGCCATGTTTTTCCCCAGTATGTCCTTTCCCAGGTTAAACTCCTACTGTCTTTGCTGTGGTTGGTGAGACTTTTGTTTTTAATGCCGTTTTAAAATGTTAATGAGGTTACTGGCTCCTGGGGCTCCTGAAGTTGGGTCATTATTTGGTACTGCTCCCAGCTGGGAGCTCTCTTGCCTCCTGCAGAGAACTGGGGCTGACTAAACCTGTTTTCTGAATCCTGTATAAATGTATGGAGTGGAGACCAAGCACAGGACATCTGCTTCTTTCAGAAACCTGTTAAACGTTATTTCAGAGCTAGTGACCTGGAAACCCTGAAAAAGAAACTTTGCTTTTGTTCTCTTAAGAACTTCTGTCCTCTACTTAAAAAAACCAAAATAAAACAAGAAACCTGCCCTCCCTCCCTCTCCCTAACCAAACCATACTGCCCAAACCTTGAAGCCAACACCCCAAAGATTAGAGGTGAAACACGGGAAAACCTAAAATACTGTCCTTGGAGAGAGTAATATTGCCTCCAAAATAACGTGCTTAAAGGCATGAACATTTCTGTGAAGTGGATCCCTGTAGAGCAGAAGATCTTGGTGCTGGCACAAAAAAATGGCAGCCCAATTTTATTTGAAATTTTAGGTAAATAAAATTTCCTGGAATGTGCAAACTGCTTAAGCAATGTGTTTCCTTTTGTATGGCAGACTGAAGAAAGCCTTATCTTTCCATTTTAACTACGTTGGTGTGTTTAAAACATCTGACTTCTGACATCACTAAGCGAGTTGAGCTGTTAGGAAGCCCATAGGAGGTCTGTAACTGTGGTCTGTGTTAGGCCGTAGTAGTGTTCGTTTAGCATCTCGTAGTGATGCTTTTTTACCACTACATCCTCTAAATCAGAACTTGCCCAGTAAAACGTCAGAGCTCTGTACAGTCTGGAAACCATGCCTTGGCTAAACTAAGTGAAAGCAGAAGAGCGATGCTTCCTGCAGAAGCAAACAGTAGTATAAATCACTTTTAAATTCTAGTAACAGCAAAGTGAGTTACCAGAAAAATACCGGGCCAAAGAACAATGTGTTTACATGACAATGGTTTAGAAAAGCAGCCAGAAAATTATCAACAAGTTTATTTCAACAGTTCCAGTCTGCCTGGTTCTGTACTTTGCGCTTATTAATGACACGTTGTTGAGAGTTCTTGGGGTTTTTCTGCAATTATTTTTCCTGTGCTTTGGCTGGCAGCGCCTCACAAATACTACATTGGCTTCCGGTACGTCCATCCTCTGACAGAAGAAGCGATTGAAGAGATGGAGAAAGACGGCATTGAACGGGCTATCGCTTTCACGCAGTACCCCCAGTACAGTTGTTCGACCACAGGTGAGCAGCTGGGCGGGAGCGGAGCGCAGGCAGAGGCGAGCGTAGGCACGTGTCTGCGAGCCGTGAGGGAGCCTGCGGAGCCTCAGTGCAAGCTGTCCCGTCTTCCTCAAAGTGCCCCTTCCTGTTGGCTTCGCTGCCGACTCGAGGTCCTCTGTATTTACTATAACTCCGAATTTTAGGTAGAAACTTCTTAACTCGGGATAGCTTTATGTTGCCGTTGTTATGGTGAGGTAACATAAACTGAAAGCTCAGGAACACGACTGAGAAAGCTTTCTTCGTGGAAACTAGAGCAATAATTGTTCCTCAGTTAAGAATGGTTTAGCAAATTGTTCTTGGCTGGTACCTTGTATGAACTTTGATATAATTGTTCCCATTTGAGGCTCCAAGTTCTGATTTATGGTTGCATTTTAAAATATTGTAATACCTTGCTACAAAACTGTTTTCATCTGACAAGTTGCTAATGCCTTGGCTGAACTTACATTCTTAATTCTCTGCATTTCAGGAAGCAGTTTAAATGCCATTTATCGCTACTATAATAAAAAAGGGGAGAAGCCAAAGATGAAGTGGAGTATAATTGACCGATGGCCCACACATCCCCTTCTTATTCAGGTATGGATTTGTATGAGTGCCTTTGAAATTAGCAGCCAGAATGAGAGGTGTGAACTGAGCAGGTCTGATACGTTATCAAACTGGCTTTCCTAGATAGTAGGAGAAACTTGGTATCATTGCATTGCCAGATGACTTTAAAACAACAAAGAATTAAGTAAATACAGATGTTTATTATAGAGTTTCCTTTTTAGAAATATTTGCTACCACTAAACCCATGGTATAACATTAAGCAACAGAAACGTTCTGAGGAAACACTTCACTTAGATCACATCTTAGCTTCTAACAAACCTTGCAAGATTTTTAGCTATAGTACGTATTAAAAGAATGAACCTACTTGCTGATTTAGGCTGTGTTTATATTTGTTCTTAAAAAAAAACATACTTGAGAAGAATAAAAGGAATGCTTCAATCTGAGGGTGCATTTTAGTTATTGTAATGAAATGTCTCTTGTCTACTGTGTATGAAATTACAGGAGGATGGTTATTTCATGCCAGATGTTTTGGCCTGGTAAGGTGTGAAAGTGACCACCATGCACATCTTGTTTTAAAAACACAGTCATGTTATCTTAACAGTGTTGGCTGGAAGGGACCTCTGGAGGTCATTAGTCCAAATTCCTGCTCAGAGCAGGTCTGTGGTCAACAGACATACAGATCATGTCGGCTTGTCAGATTCTCATCCATCAGCAAAGAGGTGGTTCGAGGCACAGCCCTGGCTGTGGCAGGAGCAGTTAAGGGAAGCCTTCTTGCTCCTTCCTTTTCAGAGAAAATGGCATTTTTATCTTTGTTGGGGAGCTTCTCCTCTAGTTTGGGTTTTGCAATTTTTGTGGTGTGCTGAACAGACGATAAAAATGAGTGAAGGAAGGCAAGTGAAGGAACTGCCCACGCTGCGTGACGTTCCCCTGACGAGCCGAGTGTGGTCCTGTCCTGGGACGTGCCATTGTTACTGTGCACTCTCCATGCCGTCAGTGAAACACCTCAGCAGAGTTTAGGAACCTTTCGTGTCTTCAGGAAACCTGAAAACGGTTTCCAGTAGACAGAGTACCTACAAACGCCCACTTTTTTTTTTTTTACCAGTGTGCATTTCCTTAAGTCTAGGGAGGCTGTAATTGAAAGGGCTGGCTCAGCCCCTGATTGCAAAGTTGAAATGAAAATTATTATTTTTTTTTACATTTCTGATCTGTTTTTCACTGCAAAATATCTAAGAGAGAAGGCCATGCAGTCAGAGCTGCTCCACGCTCCTGCAGCACCGCACGCCAGCAGTGCTGGCGGCAGCTTTCCCCTCCGTACGCTCCCTCAGCCTAGCTGCCTGCATGCAGCGTTACGGCTCTCGGTTCAGATGCTGGCCGTGGGGGCAAAGGGTCAGAGGTGTTGCCCTGCTTTTTTGTGTGGTACTAAGAACATTTCAGGTGTTGATGGACAGAGGTATCCATCTCTCGCATGTTCAGCTGAGCTCGAGGTGGAGATCCCTGAATACGGTTGAATACAGTTATCCCAAACTTGCCTCACCCGTCCATTAGGGAACACCTTCCGCAGAGCAGGCTCTTCTCCGATGCCAGGTGTATGTACTCTAACTTAGTCCAAGCGTAATGGGGCTGCTGAGAGGGGGTGGTTGTGCTCTGGCCATTCACCATTTCTCTCTCCCTTGCCCTAGCAGCTGTACACGTGTGCCCTCTGCAGCCTGGGAACTGGTCTTCAGAGGCTGTAGAGGAGAGTTGGGTTGAATGGGTTATGTTCTTTCAGTTTGTTACCAGCATCTTAAAACCACTGGGATGATCAAAAGTTCACAGGGGCCTTTGCTGTGTTGGGACTGGGCACTGTGTGATACCGTGTACCTGACAGTATGTAATACGTGCTGTCTCTTGCTATTGTCCCACACATACAGAAGGGAATTTTGAAGTTCTTACGGCAACCTGGAACACCAAAGCTGCGTGTCTTGGGTTGTTTGAGATCCCATAATGCCTCTCTGTTTCTGATGCACATCTTTGCTTTTTTTTTTGTCTGAACAGTGCTTCACCGATCACATACAGAAGGAACTGAACCTGTTTCCACCTGACAAAAGGAAAGATGTTGTCATCCTCTTCTCTGCTCACTCGCTGCCCATGTCTGTGAGTTACGTCAGGTCATTTCTGTCATTGTTAGACCAGAGTCGCGCTGGCTGGGCTGAATGGAAGGGTACGTGGCTCGCCTGCTCACAGGGTAGGGCCACAGCTGTGCAAGTGCCAGGCAAATACAAAAGAGAAATACGAAGGTGAGTTAGCGAGGGGAAAATCTGTTTATTTTCTCACCTCTGCAAAGCAGTAATAATACTTTCCCTGAAGGAATGAAAGTGAAATCTTCGCAAGGTTGCAGTAAATGACTTGATCCTCTGTCAGCAAGCAGGAACTGCAGTGAAATTGCTCTTGGATCATTTTTCAAAAATGCAGTGCTGTTACCAAAATCTAACCATATCTATATACGATGAGAGAAGAATTTATCTTTTAGTGTGTGAAGGAGGGGGAGTAGATGCTCTGGTAAAGCAGCTTCGTCACAGGTTTTGCTGGGCAAGAACGCAGTTTTTCTTCCCTGTTTTGGATGAGCCAGGCACTTGATAGGGCCCGCCCCGGGTGCAGCCACATCACGCGCAGCGTGCTCACCTTTCCCAGTCTTTAGGTGGTCTTTGCCCAAGCGTGTTCACTGGAAGAAAAAGGTGTGGTGTTTTTGTGTTGAAGGTAGTGAACCGTGGTGATCCGTATCCTCAAGAAGTGGGAGCTACTGTCCAGAGAGTCATGGAGAAGCTGAACTACTCCAACCCTTACAGGCTCGTGTGGCAGTCCAAGGTATGTGCCAAGGGAAGCTGCAAGCCACCTGCCACTGTAAAGCTCTTCAGGTGATGGAGTTTGTCATCTTCCAGCTTAAGAAGGTCATAACCTCAGTGCCTTTTCCCCATTTTCAGCAAGTACTTCTGCTAGAACAGAACCCCCCATCTGTTACTCAAATTCAGTCTTTCCAGATACTCTAACCACAGTTTCTTGCCTTTTTTGTATGTAGCATCATTTGAAAGTAGATTTTTGATGTGTGTGTTAGAAAACCTGTGATCTCTTGAGATCTAGTTTGGCATTTGGCCTTCTCTGTCAGAAGGAAGAATCGAGCACTCACTGGATTTTTAAGGTGTTGCTTTTTGAGGCTCTCTGAGCAATTTTTCTGTGATGCAGGCATTCTTAATAATAATAATACGAGCCTAATCCAAACAGGCCTCATTATCCTTGTTGAAGACTGCTTGCATTACTTTGTACTTATTATTACTACTGTGAATAGGAGGGAGCGTAAGTTTTACCAGAATTGCATAGTACAAGTAACCTTATGTCTTGAGGGCATTACACCTATCATGCCATTGTTGTCTTGTTCTTGAAGTTTCATATTATGGTACGTCGGCACCAAATACTTCACGGATCGTAAAGGGGTAAGGACAGTTTGCTACAGAAGGGTAACTGCTTTACAAGGCAGGTAAACCCGGTGCAGTGGTGGTCAGGGTTTCACTGAGCTGAAAACAGTGCACCTTTACTTAAATTTTCATTTATTTTAGTGAGAGTCTTATTTAGGCCAGCCCAGGTTCTGTTTCTTTGGGTTTTGAATGATGGGACACTATGTCTTCATGGAAAATCTAATGGAGAAAGCAAGAGGTACTATCAAAAGCAGGGAAAGACAAGTAACTGGCTCCATCTTAAACACGATCTGATCTGTGTTGTCCTGCTTAAGAAAACATGGGTGTTCTTTGTAAGAGTGATTTAATGAGGTTTTATTTTCTTTATTTCCCTCCCCCTTTCCTTACAGGTTGGACCAATGCCTTGGCTCGGTCCACAGACAGATGAGGCCATTAAAGGACTGTGCCAAAGAGGAAAGAAGAACATGCTGTTGGTCCCAATAGCATTTACAAGTGACCACATTGAAACACTTTATGAGCTGGACATTGAGTATGCCCAGGTTCTAGCGAATGAGGTGAATGTTTTATTGGTTTTATACCTGTTTGGATAGTGGTGCTCTGAAATTACTTTTCCTGTTTTGAAATTTGCATTGTGGTTGCTTCTTGCAATATGATTTGGGGCAAATTTTATTTTTCTGTAAACTGAAAATTAATCTGAACTGGCTTAACTCAAATTAATCTTTAGCAACACAAAACAGGTGGGAATTTGTCTTTCTAGATTTATCTCTTTAAGCCACCACTACCCTTCGTCAAAAAGAATCGGTTTTTGGCAGCAAAGTTAAATTTTGCATTGTAGTTATTTTTGCTGTATTGAAAAACATGGTACTGCATTTAATTCCATCATTTTGGGGCAACTTCTGAATGAAGTAGGAAGGAAGATTTGGAAGACTAACCAGTGAAGGATCTAGCAGCCCTAACTGCTTTCCTCCTTATTTCCGATCCAGTGTGGAGTTGAAAATCTCAGAAGAGCGGAGTCTCTTAATGGAAATCCACTGTTCTCCAAGGTATCTTTGTTGTTGCAATAGTTGTAGAAGTTTGCAGTTGTGCGTTTCCTACGAGATTATGGAAGTTGTCTTGTGGTGTTAAATTATTTTGAGTTTAAGAGCAAAAATGGAAACCCCTGTACTTAGCCTGTAAACCACAAAGTGTTTTCTTTCACCACCGTTAGTGATGGTTTTGTTTGGTTGTTTTAAAGAAAGAAGTTCAGAAGTTTGGTTTGACAAAAAAGAAAACCAGTTTTGTATTCATTTGTAGTAATCTTTTAATGAAATACTTCTCTTAAGATATTACGCCACTGCAGTTTTAAAGCAGAGTTTTCCCCTGAAGTAAAGGAGGGGAGTGCTTAAAAAGCGTAGCCTGACGGACGCACAGTTTGGCAATCTCACTCCTCGGTGTGTTAAAGCATTGTTTTGTTTTATGCAGATAGGTTTGCTCACTCCTGATTTTTAATTAACTGTCTTTCAGGCTCTGGCAGACTTGGTCTGTTCGCATATCCAGTCAAATGAAGTCTGCTCGCGGCAGTTAACCCTCTGCTGTCCGCTCTGCACAAATCCCGTCTGCCGGGAGACAAAAGCCTTCTTCACTAATCAAGAGCTGTGACGGGCGGTCTAGGAGGGCGCCGCTGGATTGTACAGGAAAATTGCCCTGGTGAAGCAGTGCAAAGGAAAGAAACAGCTTGACCAAACTCTCCGCTGTTAATATCCTGACAGGCTGGTGGTCTGGGATGTTAACCTCATGTAACAGTGAGGAGCACTTGACTTTTTTGTTTTATTTTTTCTTGTTTCCTTTGTTTGAGAAGAGTTTGTAGTAAGTAGGGAAATAAGGGCGTTTATCCTGCGAGATGTGAAAAGATCTCGTTTCATCTGATTCTGGTTGGACTTAGCATGAGCCCATAAGTGCGCACTGAAAAACTTAAAAAACTTTTCTGCAAATGAGCTTCTATTTCCTATGCAGGGATTTATTTGTATGCAGTTTTGTCATGAGTGCATTAACTTCAGCTTTCCAGGTCAAGCATACAGTTACTTGTTTTGTTTGTGCCTAAGGTACGGCATAACCAGCGTAGTCACCGGTTGTCTCTTCTGAGAGTGATTTTTCAGATGGGTTTGAAGATCAAGTGACTTCTAATGCTTTTTAAATAACGTGTATATTTGTTTAGAACATAAAGATAAGGCTTTGTTTTTGTTTTGTTTTATTTTGTTTTTTCTCCTGCCAGAAACTTATGCTGAAAGCTTAGCTGGGATAGTAGAGAGCACAAGATTTGTTTACATTTTCTAGGAAAAAACACTCTCGTTATCTGCAGGAAAGCCTCTGCATTTGAAGAGCATAAACCAAAAGGAATAAGCCTGTTTGGGTGACGCTGGGGAGTTGAAGCAAACTGTGTATGCTTCACATCTAGCAGCGATCAGCAGTGCGTATGGAAACATGTTGGTTTATCTTTTAAGCAAAATGGCTTTTTAAAATGATTATTAAAAAGGGCTTTTCTGTTTGGTTAAGTAAATTTAGGAAGTCAGGCTTGCTCTCCAGAAGGTTTATAGATCTGCTCTGTGCTTTCTAGTGTGCCACAGTGCTGTGGTTTTTGTGGGATACCTATGGAGTTCCATAGGTACAATTGATTGAGCTTAATTGATGTTGTTATTTAAAAGTGAGATGATCAGTCAGGAGTAATTTCCATTGCAGATGCCTGAGAGCAGGCAGCCCCGCAGGCTGACAGCTGTGCGCTTGTGCGTACCTTTGTCAAAAGCCAAATTTTGTCTGTTAGAATTTTGGCGCTGGCCAGGAGTATGCACTCGTAACCCAGCTGAACTTCTGGCGTGTTTTGGCAGGCGTTTGGGTGCACCAGGACTGCTGAATCCCCTCCGAAGTAGTGGTAGTTTTGCAGAGGGAAGAACCTTTTTAGGGCAGTATTGCCTCACTGCCAGCACCGGGACCGGTGCCCGGGTTAGTCTTGGGATGGGAGGGGGCCTTTCTGAAAGGCTGGTGGCCACACAGCGTGCCTGAGCTTGGCACTGGAGCAGTTCAGGGCAGAAGTGCCGCAGCACCTCAGTCAGTGGTCCTCTGGCACAGGGACCTCTCCTCCTGGGTGGGACAGAGGAGGAGCAAAGCTGTGACCGTGTGCTGTGGGACCGAGCCATACGTGTATTAGTCTAGCTCTCAGCTTCATGGGTATAAATGTTTACTTTAACTAATTAGCACTGAAATGCCAGTACTTTGGCAACGCAGGTCGTTTGCAGTAAACTGATGATTCAGCTAATGGTGATGTTTGAGAAGCAGATGCCATGCTGCTCAGGCAGTTCTATTTGCTTTTGTAGTCACGAGGCGTGAACAGTTTGAACCTCTGATCTTTCGAGGATAGGGTGGTTTAAAAGGAAATAGGCCTCTCTTGGTATTACAGGGGTCTATCTTCTATTTTACATTGAGGAAATGAAACATGGGCTACTAAAGAAAGGAATGGATGCTGTGTGGGTGAGCCCGTGGGCCAAGTACTGCCATGGAGCGATGTACATCCTACTGTACAGCCTCGCTAGGGCCTGCGGCCTGACACGTCTTGAGAGCCGATGGACACGCCTCCACTGCCATACAGCGGCTTCCAAGCGTGGTTGTGGTGAGACAGACTTGAATTCCTTCAGTGCCAGAACCTCCTACGTTACTGCTGTCCCTCATGGCTTTAGCAGAAAGAAGTCTTCCGTGGCCCTTCATACCTGTGCCTCTTTCCGCAGCAGGGAGCCAGAAGCGGGGGCTTCTGCTCTCCCTTTCTTGCTCCATTCTTGGTCTCTGCTCGCTGCCTTGGCAGGAAAAAGGAACGCAAACCTGATGCCTGCCCTTGCTCAGGTGGAGTAGGTGGGGTTATCACGTGTATGGAAGGGTGACATTTCCATGGAAAAGCTTTGAATCAATGTCAGAATAATACAAATGTCTGCAGCGTGTCTGGGAAGGGAACACTGGCCTTATGTCTCTCGTTGGACAAAGAACTTTCTCGGTTCCCGTTTCTCTGCTTGACACAGCTCAGAGGAAAACAGCCTGTTGCATAAAATCTTCCTACTGATACCTCTTTCCTGCCAGCTGAAGGGGAGATTGACCTTCAAATGCAGGTTGTGACCAGCACATTTAGAGGTGTGGCTGAGGCTGGAAAGCGAAGGTTAACGTCCTATGGACATTGTGATGCTATAAATATAGATTGGCTTTTTATTTCCATGCTGGAGAGTGCACTGAAAATATTAGCCGGCACTAATGATGAGGCATTACGTTTGTCCCCAGTAATAAAAGGTATTTAAAATTCACTTTTTAGTATGCTAACCGCAAGTGAGATAATTACTGAGCCTATTCCTGCTATTAGACCATAATGCAGAAATCACTTCATTTTCTAGCTTTTAGCAGATGGATCTTGTCTCACAGCTTCGGTGGGGTTCTTTCTTTTGCTGAACAGATCATGTAATACCACGCTGTCCTGCTATTCAACACACGTTGTTTTGTCTTAGCGCAGCACCAGGAGCCTGTGGGAACACTACCTGAGCGAGTTAGCTAGCAGCTCTGCTTAATATTCTTAACAGAAATCAAGATAACAGTGAGACCAACACCAGTGGGAATTCTGCAGCCATTGAAATCTTCTAGCCCTGGCTTTTCTGTTTGGGGGCATTTCTGACTATGCCAACAGCGGAATTCACTTGCCCTGACTTCAGATGCTTCCGACCTGTGTGCCGGCAGCTGAGCTGGTCTCCTAGGTACTGTTTCTGTCAGGAGATTGTTCTAATACCGTGTTTCTGAGAAGCTGTTCGTCTCTCAAAGCAGATGTCCACACGGGGCTGCGTGAGTTTCACCGCGGTGCTGCCTCGGGCGGTGGAGGCGGCGTGGAGCGCTAACTCGGAGGCAGTTAGCTGCGCTGTGTGTGTCTGACACGAGGAGAGACGAATCCCGTCCCTTTACGTGCCTTCTTCCCCAGCACTGCGCCGGTGACGTGTGGCCGCTGCATTTGGGAGCCTGCAGCCCCAACCCTGCCGATATGCATGCCGTTTGCCCTCTGGCAGGCGGTCAGCGTTTGGTGCTACCAACTCAGGACCCGCTCTCTCCAGATCCTGAGCGCTTCCTGCTCTGGCGGGATTGATTTGAGCATATGGAAGCGTCAGCATCTGGGAGACTCCAGTCCTCGGACGATAGTCTAGTTTGATTTTTTCATTATCGATTCCACTCCTTTTGCAGTACTTTATTTCACTTGCACGTGCTGACCATTTACATATGCCCTGACAAAAAGCCACCGGTTGGAAGCGAGCTTAAGCGATGTGTTGAGGCGGTGCTGTATCCCAGGCTTTCCCTGGCAAGGGCCGAGCCCTCCGGCTGGCCTCGGGCAGCGGGGGGGCTTTGGGGCCGGCGCGGCGTCGCTGTCCCCGTGCCCAGGCGGCGCAGTCTCGCCCCCGGTAACGCGCGGTGCCTCCTGCGGTGCAGGCTGACAGACGGCTGCACCTGGAAGCAGGAATGGGAGCTGGGGAGGGAATTCCTCACACCGGCGCCGTGGAGCTCCGGCCTGAGGATGTGGATGGAAAAATAGAGGGGTTCGGAAACGGAGCCCTTGGTGTCCCAAGGACAGAAGTGGGAAGTAGAGGTGTTTGCAAATGGAATGTTTTGAAGCACTTGCTCATGGTTAGGCTGTTCTCCTGAGCTAACTCGCTGCGATTTTGCTTTTTTCTTTTTCTGTTTAGTTGAAGTTTGTCCTCTTCTGGCGTTTATAAAATCTCCCATATCACTGGCTGCATTTGAGAAAATGTGATAGCTTCCAAAAGTGGTGCTGTAATCTTGGAAAGCATGTGGCCGTGTCTGTGAGCTCACCTCCTGCTCCCCCTGGAGAAGAGGGTGTTGCAGTCCAGATCAGTGGGGCCGGGATTTTCCTAGGAATACCTAAAAGCTCACGTTGTTTTCCCTGCCTGCCACACCCAGAGAGCTGGAAACCAACACAAAGTGTACGATCAGAGAGAGAGAGAAGTTCCTTTTGCTTTTTGATGCCAGATGTGTACAAATACTTGCTTTTAGTCCAACATATGTATTTTGGATTGGACGAGGACTTCCATTTAATGTAACACAAAAAATTTGTATAATCTTACTGTGTGTCATTTGCCATGAAGGTGGAATTTCAATTAAATTTTTTTGGAAGAAATAACCAAGCTGTGTGTCTTCAGTAGGAGCCGGTTATGATGGCCGGGTGATGCTCTGGGATGTGGAAGGGGATGTAAAGGACGCGGATGCGCGCGGGGCCCTTTCCTCGTGCCAAGGTCCAGCCGCGCGCTTGGAGGAGGCGTGGAACTGGGCGTCAGCTGTGAAACGGGGGCCCGCGTGCTTTCTGTAAAGAGGGGCTCAAGAAGCCGGTGAATAAAAGATTTGCACGAGTTCCGAATCCCACCTGTGATTGTTAATTTATTCAGTTATCTATTAGCAGTCTCTAGGCAGCTTATTTCTTATGTTAAAAATTAAGTGCTTGATTGATTACTTTCCAGAACAGTGGTGAGAGTTGGTGGACGCTTAAGCTGATCCATTAGCGAGCGCTCATTGCCAGAGTGCCAGGGGGGGAGCCGAGGGGATGGAGGACGGGAAGAAGGAAGGAGAGCGGCGCTGTTCCTTCCTTTCCTCTGGCGTTCCAGGCCGTAGCTTTGCCATCGTGCATCTGAACGGAGCTTTGGCTGGGTGAGCACGGCAGAGCTTAAGCAGCGTCACATTTACTGAGTCCAAAGGAATCTCTTTAACCTTGTGGACGCGTCGGCTCGCTCTCCCCTTAGAGAGCTACAGCAGGGGAAAATTTGCCAAGTAGGGTGAAAACTGCACAGCATCGGTCTGTGGCCATCGCCTGCCCGCTGGCTTTTGCCCTCTCCTTTCCCACATGCGGCAGCGAAGAGAAGCTCCTCCGTGTTCCTCCTTCCGACAGTCCTGATGCTGCCGCCGCGGTGGAGGGGTCGATGCAGGCGACTTCTCACCTTGCGGTAAATGGGCGCGTTGCTGGCTTCTGCTGAGGTTTGTACGGGGGGGAACCGTGACCTCGGGGGGAAGCCGCTCGCCCCTTGGCGGGTGGGCTCCACGCACCCCGGCGCCCCGCCAAGCCAGGGGCGATGCTGCGGGCGGAGGCGGCTCAGGCTCGCGGTGGCTGCACGGGGCTGCGCCACGCGTGTTTTCCCTAAACTCATCCCGGGACGTGACGGGATTGCCTTGGCCACGAGGCCACTTTGTACTGGATAGGCGGGGGTTTAGGTGGCAGGAGGATGGATGTCCATGTCCCGTTAACAGCAGGTAAGCCGAACTCCCTGCTGCCCCACGGCACCCCCTTGGAAACGAAACCCAGCCTGCCTGCTGCCAGCGCGTTTTCGGAGTCCCAGGGAACGGCCGGCGGGTTTGCCCGTAGCCGCGGAGGTGACGCCTCCACCCGCTTTCCTCTGGCGCCGCTTCCCTTGCGGGGGGACCCCGAAACAGCGGCACCTTCGTGCTCGGCGCCGGCAGGTCGCAGGCTCCGGCTGACTGGTACCTCCAGGCTGGGCCAGGCGCCACCGGGGCCGTGCGAGCACCCGTGGGCCGTGCTGCGTCCCCCGTCCCCGGTGGGAAGTGCTCGTCCTTCAGCAACAACGCCCGTGGTGCGCTGGGCAAGGGATTTATTCATAATTCATAACGTTCAAGCCCTCCCGGGCAAGTTCTGCTCTTGCACGTGCAGCACAGCGATTTGTAAGTTTGGACCAGGTCTAAAATCTGCCTTTTGTTTCCCTGCTAAATTTGTGCCAGGCAAAGGTTATTGAGTTTGCATCCGCTGGCCTGGCTGAACGGCATCCTTTACGTGACTGCACGGAGATGGGTTGTCTGGAGGTGGATTGTCTCTGCCGCGCGCGGCCTTTCGTCCCCCCGGGCTCAGGGGCTGCGTCGGAGCGGCTGCCCGCTGACATCTGAACCCAAAGGCCAAGAGATCACGAGGCCGTGACGGGGGGGGGAGCGCTGACGGTGTCGCTGCCGCTGTCCTCGGAGGAGGGGGCCGTGCCTGCCACCACATCGCTCGCGGGGGCTGTGCGTGCCACCACATCGCTTGTGGGGCAGGAAAAAGGAGCCAAATATCGCGGGGACGGGGACGCCTCGCTGCGTTTCGTAATGCCCATCGGAGCCGGTGCCTGGCGGTGAGGCGTGCTCCTCCCCGGCCCCCAGGACGGCTGCGGGGGCTCAGCCCTCTCAGGACCAGGCCAGGGCTGCGGAGCTGGAAGTGAAACCTCTCCCTCGTTACCTCGATGCCAAAAGACATTATCCGCAAAGTACTAAAGAGCGACATTACCTCCTGCTGATTTATGGCAAGGTTTCCAGGGTCTCTCGGAAATGCATGTGAAGACACATTTACACTCCCTAGTGGCGAGGAAAACCTGACACAGCGGCGGAGAGCAGAAATACTCCGGCGGAGCTGAAAGCATAACCGCGGCACGTACGCTGCAGCGCCTGGAAAAAGCCATTATAAATAGCAACCTCTCCCCAAACAGCGCTCCCGGGCTGAGATGCTGGGGCACCTAATGCAGGGCCAGAAAGGTTCCGAGAGATCTCGAACCGCAGAGCGGCTGGACGCAGCTGGGAGGGAGAGGGGCGGAGGGAACATCGTCCTCCAGGCAGCAGCGGCTGGGGACGCCGGGGAGGCTGCAGCCGGCTGGGGACCGCGGGCATCGCCGGGCTTTGCACCACCCGAGGCGGCGTAATGGCAGAGCTTCACCTGGGCGCAGGGTTCTGCTCGGGGTGCTCAGAATCTGCGTTGGTGTTTGAGGTAATTTGCTGCTGCTAATTCTGGCTGGGGTAAATGACTGGAAGTCCATACGCCTACCTGAATAATTACGTCAGCGCAACTTGGAGCGGACGGTGGCCCGTGACATCCAACTGCAGCGCCCCGCCTCCCCTAGCAGGGCTAAACTGAAGCTGTTAAGCGAGATTTTGGGATTATGAGGACCCTGCCTATGGCTTAGGCTCACGGTAGCCCACGTTACCCTGCCAAACCACGGACTGGTCCCCAGCAGCGCGGCCGCGCCTCTCTGCGTCGGTCTGAACCGCAACGGCGGCCGTGGGCATAAAGCATGCAGCTGCAGAAAAGCACGGCAAAACCCGTGAGGTGGGCTCAGGACATGTGGGGGGGACGCAGGGGACTCAAATGTGCCCTAAATGATGTCCTGGCGTCCCCTGCAAATGTGCTTGCTGATTGCAGCTACCGGGAATTGAATTAAGAGCCAGGCTGGCGCCTGCCGGATCAGTGGGGCCTCCCCATGCCAGCGGGCTGTGGCCGGGCCCCGGGGTGGCGAGGAGCACGGCTTCAGACGATGGCAGAGGGGTGCTGGAGGTGCGGGGCTCTTTCCTTCCCGCGGCTCTACGGTCAGATCGGGGTTGGTGTTGTAGCAAACAAACCGCAGGCTCTGTAGTTTCAAGCGCTGTTTAGAGCCCGTGTATGTGCCTGCTCTCCCCCTGGCTTGGCTGCTCCCATGGAAGAAAAACGCGGCTTTCACAGAAAGGAAAAAGAGGGGGACGCCGCTGCCTGGCAGCACGTCGCCGGGGTTCTGCCGTCCCTCTTCTCCAGCAAGCTCTGCTGCCTTCGGCACGCCCCGTTCATGTCCAGGTCCCTTCAGAAGGGAGGCAGCTGCATGCCGGAACATGATTTCCATATTCCACATTTCCTCAGGAAAATGCCCCACGTTTGGGACGGAGGCAGAGTCGTGCGAATGCCCTGCTCCAGGCCGGTTCCTCCCCGGTGCCCCCAGCGCTGGTGCCTCCCTGCCTGGGAGCTGGTGGGAGCTGGAAAGCTTGCGGGTGGAACGCCACGCTCTGCCGGTGGGCTATCGGCAAGGGAGGGGGATCTGGGCGTGAGCCTGCTCCGCAGCGCGGAGATCCCCTCTGATGGATGAAGTCGGCGTTAATCCACTGCAGCTCGCCTGGGAGATGCTTCGCTGGCAGCGTGGTGCGAGCGCCGCCCCTGCCCGGCCACCCGGCCGGGCCCCAGCGGTGGGAACCGGCAGCGGGGAGGCGAGGGGAGCTGCAGCCGCTGGGAGGACGCCGATGCCCGACGCAATTCCTGCCAGCCGGCGTGAGAGCGGCACGGCGGCCGGCTCGCTCCAGCCCCGGGACCCACACGCGCTGCCGAGGGGGCAAGACGAAGCAGGTTGGGGGCTGAGGGATGGAGGCTGCTGTACGCGGCGCTGGAGGAGGGGTGCCCCGGGGGGGGCTTTGGGAGCCTACACAGGAGTGGGGGGCACCAGCACGGCGTCAGCAGCCGTTGCAAACCACCCCAAACGCAGCCGAAGGGCCGAGCCAGCCCTGCAGGGTTCGTGGTTCATCGTTAAGCTGCCACGAGCGCCTCTTCTCACGGAGAGGAGCGTCGGTCCTTTGGGTGGCGGGACAGAGGCTTGGGATGATTCCCTGCTCATAAGGGACCCGGCAGCCCAAAAGGGCTTGGGGCGGGGGGATCGCAGCTTCTCAGCCACGTAAGCACCAAAGGGCCGTGCCCCATCTGAGGGCGCCTGGCAGAGCTGTGGGAGAGCTGCAGCTTCTGCCCGGTGTCCCAGCGTGGTGCCCGGATGTCCCAGCGCTGGGATGTCCCAGTGCCTGGATGTCCCAGCGCCCGGATGTCCCAGCGCCAGGATGTCCCAGCACCTGGATGTCCCAGTGCCTGGATGTCCCAGTGCCTGGATGTCCCAGCGCCCGGATGATGTCCCAGCGCCTGGATGATGTCCCAGCACCTGGATGATGTCCCAGCACCCGGATGATGCCCCAGTGCCACAGAAACAGCGGGAAGGCCCCTGGAGAACGGAGTTTCTCCTTGAGTCCTGCACTGAGGAAACAGCCGGCTGCCGCGGGATGGCTTGGAGGTTTGGACGCTGGGTCTGGCGCAAGCTGACGTTTGTGCGGGAGGTGCCGGAGGGTGCAAGACATGCCCACGGCCCCGCGGCGCAGCCGGCCCCTTCCCTGCTGCCGGGGCCACGGCGTGGGGGACGGCGGGCGCGCTGCGGGGGGGTTGGATTTTCTCCCAGGACGACGGGCAGGGAGCTATAATGCAGAACCCGGAGCCCTCGGTCATTCTCCTCCCGTCATTTCTAAGGATGATCCATAACGTGTGAACATCACCCGCAACCGCAGCCTAATTACGCCTCTCCCGTGAGCTGGCTGCATTTCCCAGGAAGCCTTACAGGAGCACTTAGGCTGCCGCGCTCCGGCGTGCAGCGCCGCGGCTCCGGGGTGGCTCCGCATCCTGCGCTGGGCTGCTCGCGGCCAACTCCCACAAGCGCTTTTAGCGCGGTTCTCGGGCCATTACGGTCTACGGTCGTCTTTTACTGCCTTTGATTGCTCCTGCTGTCAGGCGTGAGGGAAGCGATGTGTAACATGAGCCAAAGTGTTCGTGTTTGTTTTAATCTGCTGTTTTAATATAGGATGGCTTCCTGCCATTATCCCTTTCTGAGCCGGGCCCTGGAGTCGCTCGCGGGGGTTTTATATGTGCGGAAGCTGACGGGCGTTCTTCCCGTGGGTCCAGCTCCCGGCAGGCAGAGCTGATCTTATTTTCTCCTCTCTGTGTGCATTGGTGCTGGGTTTTTCCAGCTGAGCATGGACAATCCCGCTGCGGCGTCCCACCACGCTGCCTGGCACGAGTGGTTTTTCCCCCTGGTTGTTTGGCTTAAGCACCCCCGTGCCGCGGGTGCTACCAGGCTGCCAGTGGCATTGCACAGTCCTCGGCTCTTTGCCCCCAAAAGCAAGCCTTGCCCTGTGACGACACCACGCAGCGCGGTGCGGCTTTCCCTCCGTGCCGCCCCCCAGGCTCTTTCCCTCGGGCCCCCCCGGGGCTCCCCACCGGGGCTGAGCGTTCGGATGGAAGGCGGCGGCAGCGCTGCCAGCTGAACCCCCCGCTGCCAGCACCGCAGCTGCGGGAGGGGGGACCCGCGCCACGGCCACCGCGCGCCCCGACGCACCGCGTGGGCACCGTCACGCGCAGGCGGATGCACCGCCGGCCCCGGTGCTGCGGGGAGGAGGAGGAGGAGGAGGAGGAGAGCGTGGTGCCTGCTCCTTCGGGCCAGGCCACGCTGCTGGGGGCAGCGGCGGGTGAACATTTGGGGAGCACCCCAGGCTCCCCACCACGCGCCGTGGAGCCCAGCCGGGGAGCAGGGGCACCGGCTGCCCTGGCCTCCCCCGGTGCCCCCGCATCCTCGCAATGTAAGTGCAGTGTTTTGGTGGGGGGTTTTTTAACACTGGTGACAAAACTGAGGTTTCTTACGGCGTTTCAACCTGGAATGGTTGCATGAGCTCCGGCAGGGTCGAGCAGCAGCAAGCCAAGGGGAATTCACGGGAATGAGCTGCTCCAGCAGGGACGGGGATGCTGATGCCCTCGCCACGGGACGCGAAGTCTGGCACGGACCCGAGTGCCGATGGCACGGCCTGGCGCTGGGAAAAGGCACGGGAGGGGAGCGCAGCAGTTCTTGTCTGCCGGCTGGGGAGGGGAAGGGGGGCGGCGGCGGAGGGGAAGGGGGGTGGTGGGGAAGGGGAAGGGGAGCGGTGCAGTCGGGAGGCAGAAGCAGCCCTGCTCCGGGGACGCCACTCCAAGCGCCGCAGCTCCTGCGCTCCCTGCCCTCGGGGTGTCAGCGAGGGGCAGAGGAGGGCGTGCAAAGAACCCCCCGGCAGAGGAGGGCGTGCAAAGAACCCCCCGGCAGCCGCGTGATGCCCTTTTGGGTTCAGACCAGAGTGTTCTGCAGGCTCAAACGTGACCCGAGCGTAAGCCGACAAATGGAGGTGGGTGAAGAAGAGTCTGGCGTAGGTGGNCCCCCCCGGTGCCACGCGGGGTACAGCCGGTGCCATGGGTGCCCCCCTGGTGCCACGCGGGGTACAGCTGGTGCCGTGGGTGCCCCCCCCGGTGCCACATGGGGTACAGCCGGTGCCGTGGGTGCCCCCCCGGTGCCACGCGGGGTACAGCCGGTGCCATGGGTGCCCCCCTGGTGCCACGCGGGGTACAGCTGGTGCCGTGGGTGCCCAGAGCATCAAATCCTCCTCGGGTTCCTCTGTGCTGAGGGTGCTCCAGCGAGCCTGCCGGGGGCCGGGCTGGATCAGCCGCCCCCGTTTGGGGGCCGGTGGGGGGTGCCCAGCGTTTGCAGCACCACGCGCTGCTGCGGCACAGCCCGGTGCCCACCAAGGCCGGTGGCAGAGCCGAAGGCGTCCCTTCGCCCGGGGGCTTTTCTGCAGTTAAAGCATTTGCAGGAGAAGCCGGACGGCGTGCCGTACCGATTGCAGCCCGGCTGAAATCTGCCACGCGCTCGGGTCATCCTTCAGCTTTTTGTCAGCTTAATGAAATGGTCCCGTTCCCTTCTTCCAGATGTGCCCCCTGCTAAGTGCCTGGAAAATGCGTTCCCGGGGGAACGATCCCGCAAGCGAGATGGAAATGACCTACCATGGGCTGCATTAGTCTCCGTGTCATTGCTTTTAGCTTTTTGCTCTTGGAGTGGTTTTGCCCTTCCCGCGGCCAGCCACCCTCCCGGCCCTTCCCGGGGGCCACCGGCCGTCCCGGCGGCACTCGCCCCCGCAGCCCTCGCCGCCCGCAGCTCCGCGCGGGGAGGGGGCTCGGGGAAACGCACCCAACCCGGCTGGACCCTTCCCGCTCCCACCCCGAGCCTGAGCCCCCGCGCCCGCGCTGCCCCACGCCCCGCGGCCGGGTGGGCTCCTTTCCCTGGGCGCAGGGGCGGTGGGTGTAGGGGGAGGCTGTGTCCTCCGCTCCGTTGCGCCGGTCGTAGCTGCGTGAGGGGGGCGCGGGGCGGGGGCGCGGGGCGATGCTCAGGCCCACGCCGGGAGCAGCGGGCTCGGGGGGGGGCCCCTGTTCCCTCCCCTCCCTCCTCTTCCTCGGGAGCCCCCACCGCACCCCGCGCCAGAGGGTGAGGGTGGAGAGGAGAGCGGCGCGGCAGCGTTCCGGGCTCGGTGACACAAAATGCTGAGGAGGCAGGACTGCTCTTGCGGGCACCGGTAGCCACGCAGCAGAGTTAAATGAAGCAGCGTAAATGTAATTAATGGCAGGATCTGGCTCCGTGTGCAGGGAGGGAGAGGAAGAGAATGAGCATGAAGACGAATTCTTCTGTGATTTCATTAACCCCAAGGTTAAGAGTCGGTGCTAAGGTTGGATTCAAGATAAGAAAACCCACCGCACCTTTCTAGCGGCGACGGCGCAGCCGCCCTGTGTGCGGCCACAGCGCTGGCCTGGGGATGGGACACGGCGGTTCCCGGGGTCCCAGGGAGTCCCCCCCCAGGGCTGCGCCGGGGCGCCCAAGGGGGCCGGCAGCCCCCGCCAGCGGCGTCGGGGTGGGCAGAGGGAGGAACGGCCTCTGGAGCGACCCTGCCAGCGCTGCCGAGGCGTTAAGGAAGGAAAGGTTTTATGTTGGGGGTTTTTTTTAAGCGATAGCCGTAAGTGGTTTTCCTTGTGCACTTAGAAAGCGAAGCATCTGATCTCCTCGTGAGCAGATTGCTCGGGGAGGAAGAACAAAACCAAGACTTGCCCGTAGCTGGAGCAAAACGAACTTGCCCCCACCCTGGAATTTCAGCGTGAGGAGCCCCCGCCTCCGCCCCGCGTGCTGCGCCAGGGAACGAGAGCGTGGGAATTCACTTGGTGTGATGGTCAGCTAAGACGCGGTCCATCACCTAATTCCATCATTTACATAAACGTGAGGCGACCTCTGTAACACGCGCCTTTGCTGCCGCAGCGTAGACAGCGAGTTACCACGGACTGAACCGATTCTGGGATTTTCTTGGGGAGAACCAGAGGCCACTGGAAAAGGACAAAGGAGCCGAGGTCGCCGACCTCTGCGTTTGCTGGTCCCTCCGTCGGCGGGTCTGCCCCGGGGAGCGGCGCGGGCCCCTCGGGGAGCGACGGCAGCGGCCGGTGGCTCCCCAGCGCAGTCGCCCTCTGCGAGCAGGACCCGACGCGCCCCGCCGGCCTCAGGCAGGATTGTGCACACAATTAAGCTCTGCTTATAAATGTAAACCCAACGCCCTCCCCCAAACCAGCACCGAGACTAAAACGCCCTGGGGGGGGGAATGGTGGGAGCGTGTGGGCCCCGGGAGCCGCCGCAGCAGAGGGAAGATGGGCCACGTTCCCGTCGCTTCCCCTCCGAAGCGCTGCCAGCCCCGGGGGACCAAGCCCCTTTTGGTGGGAAGGAGGGTGCTCAGCGGGCAGCCGCGCTCATCCCGTTTTCTGCTCCTGCTCTCGGGCTCTGGAGCAAAGCCGTATCACCCGCTCCGTCAGGAGCTAGGCTGTTACCGGCTGCGAATGCAGCGCTCCGGTTCGGTTTCGGTCAGCCTGCACGACGACAGGATTGTTCTTTACAAAAGACCTTGACTGCTCCCGTGCCGGAGCCCCAGGTCCCCCTCGCGCAGCCGGTGGCACCGCAGCCCGTGCACGGCGCGCGGCGAGCGGGAGGAGCAAAGGTCCATGCGCTGGGCGCGCCGTGCGAGAGGAGAGCGGGGAGGGAAGGATTGCAGGCGCTCCGCTTGAGGAATCGCCCGCGGAACAGGGGCCAGGGCTTAGTGGTGGGAGGGCAGGGTTGGGTTAAAGGTGGGACTCCATGATCTGAAAGGGCTTTTCCAACCAAAGGGATTCTATGATTCCATAATAACGAAGCTGCTCCTCTCCGTGCTCTGGTTTGTCCCCGTTCCCCTGTAACCATGGAATCACAGAGTGGTTTGGGTGGGAAGGGACCTTCAGAGACCACCCGGTCCAACCCCCCCCGCCGCGGGCAGGGACATCGTTCCCTCCCTCAGGCTGCTCAAGGCCCCGTCCAGCCTGGCCTTGAACACTTCCAGGGCCGGGGCAGCCGCGACTCCTCTGGGCAGCCTGTGCCAGCGCCTCACCACCCGCACTGCAAAACATTTCTTCCTTCCATCTAAGCCAAATGTCCCCTCGTTGGCTTCAAAGCCCCCGCCCCTCGCCCTGTCACGACATGCCCTGGCAAGGAGCCCCTCTCCGGCTGCCCCGCAGTCCCCTCCGGTGCCGGGAGGCTGCTGCGAGGTCTCCGGCGCCGCCGCGTGGGCTGTGCCCATGGAAGAAGCTCCCAGACCTTTTCCCAAGCGCACTGTGCTCCTGCTTGGCCAGACCCGACACGCCGCGGAGCGTTTTTGGGATGCGGCCCTGCCCGTGCGCGGCTCTGCCCGGCCCTGCCGCACCCCCGAGCGCGGTGACAGCTCCGCTCCCCCCGCGGGGCAGGATCGGGCACCAGGAAGGCACCTGGAGAAAAGAAACAGGAACTTTTCAGCGCACAAGGAAGCGAAAAGCGTTGTTTTCCTCCTTTATTGAACTTTGGCAAATCATATGTGTGTGTGGGTTTTACATCAATAGCTATAAATAAAAATTTGAAAGCAATGTAATACTTGTCATTAAGATAAAGGACATCTATTGGCACAAATCATTGAGTAAAAACCCTTTAATGATAAAATAACATTCACTCTTTAGCTACTTTATTTGTCTGAAAAACTCAGCTTACACTCAGTTCGACGTATCACCTTCCACAAAGTTAAAAAAGGACATAAAATGACATAATAAAATAGACCTTAAATTTCATAATACAAGTACCTTGGCAAATCTGAGCAAGCTGGGCCGCCTACCGTTGGCCACGGTGGTGGCCACTGCCATCGTCTCGCATGCCCCTGGCTGCCTTTGGACGGAGAACCGCGGGTGAGCTCGGGATTACAACGCCTGCCTCTCGCCTGGCTCGGCTCGGGGCTCCGCCAGCGCGAGCTGCGGCCGCCGAAACAAGCGCCGCGTCTGCGTAGTGCGGAAGAACATATAAAGCTTTCTGGAAGATTAGACACTGTTACAATCATCAACTGTCTTACAAAAAAACCTATTTAAAATCCTTGTATCCGTCACTGTCTTTGGCAGATAAATAAGAAAAACCAAAAAATAACCCGACTATATTACAAAGCTTTCATTATCACAATCTACTGGATAAGGCCGAACAAAAATAGGTTTCTTTGCACTAATGAAAGCACATCTCTAATATACCCTTAATGACAGACCATATAAGCACTCTACCGACGTCACTTCCCATGCCTCGTTCGGCGGCTGCGGCTGCCGCCCGCCCGCCCCCCCCGCGGCACTCCTCTGCGCGGAGTAGCGCGTGTTTAGCAGTCGGTTTGGCTTTACGTCCCGTGCGATCCGCCAGCCGGGGCCGCGCGGCCGGCCTCAAGCCGGACCTGGCTGTACAGGGACCAGCCTGCCAGGCCGCTGGCGGCACCGTGGAACGGGGGCCTGGAGCCTGGCACCGGCGTAGGACACGGGCGACAAATCAAAGGGGATGGATAACATTTTTAGGGACCCGAACCCAGGGTGGCGAGTGACGGGGCTGCCGGAGCCGGTGCTCGTGCTCCCCCCCCGGCAGGAGCGCGGCAGCGGGGACCGGAGGGGCTGCAGGGGCAGGAGCCAGGGCTCCGGCTGCGACACCCCGCGACAGGCTTGTCCGTCGCGACAGGCGACGTGGCTGGGAGAGGGCTGCTGAGCCCGACCCCGCCTGCGCCCTGCCCGGCGCCCATCTCGCCGCAACACGCGGGGCAGTCGGCCTGGGCGGGAGCCGGGGCCGGGGCTGGGGCGCGGGCGAGGGTCCCAGCACGCCCAGCGCCGCCGGTCCCTGCGCCGTGCCCGCGGGGCTGCCATAAAGCCAAAGCAACTCCTCTTCCCGGGAAAAAACGCACGGCTGGCTCCGTTCCGAGCGGGACGTGTCATTCCAAGTGACCGACCGGCGGGTCGAACTGGCCGGGGAAAAGCTGCGAGGCGGCCCAACTTTTCCTCTAATCAAAATGTGATTGGACTGGGATTGAGTTTGAGCCTGTGTTTAACACACGGCCGGACGCGAGCTGGCCAAAACGTCCGGTGCGAATGGTGCGGGGCAGAACCGTGCGTGCTTGCACGGCGTGAAGGGGCGCACAGCCGCGCGCAGCTGCTGACCGGCACGGGCTCCGTGCACAAATAAATGCCGTCAAACCGAAAGGACCGAGCTTCAAATTGAAGGAAAGAAGTCGCCATTAAGGACCACGATGCATCACACTGCTAAGGGTTTGCCTCATGCATAAACACGGCAGCGCTGATGGGCAGTTGCTAATGAGAACACGACACCGCCACACAGAACAATCAATTAGCTCTTCAGACCANCCCCCAACAGAGCAAATGAACACAGATTGTTTCTTCAGCAAAATAGGAAACTGTAAACTTTGGGCTCATTCTGCAACTTTTCCCCAATCCGTAATAAACAAACAAACGAAAAAAACCAACGGGAAGAGAGACTGACGTACATTGTTAAGCGCACCTTTTCCGTCTATTACAAAAGCACAACCTAAACCGTATAAAGCTTTTTCTTCTTTAAATCACAGTTACCAAAAAGAAACAAGTGAATAATTTATTACATACGCTATAATAACATTACTCTAAAGAACTATTCTCTATGAGGTATATCTGAGAAAATTCGGTAAGGGATTGCACGGTCTGCGTTGCCAACATGCTGAGATTTATATTAAAGCTTTGGAACCATGAAGAAATAGAGGAGGGGGAGGAGGAGGAGGAGGAAGAGGAGGAGGAAGAGGAGGAGGAGGAGAAGGAGGAGAAGAAGGAGAAGGGGAAAGAAGAAGGAGAAGGAGAAGGAAAAAGGAGAAGGAAAAGGAGAAGGAAAAGGAGAAGGAAAAGGAGAAGGAGAAGGAGAAGGAGAAGGAGAAGGAGAAGGAGAAGGAGAAGGAGAAGGAGGAGAAGAGAAGGAGAGAGAGAAGGAGGAGGACAAGAAGGAGGAGAAGAGAAGGAGAGGAGAAGGAGGAGGACAAGAAGGAGGAGAAGAGAAGGAGAGGGAGAAGGAGGAGGAGAATAAGGACGAGAAGAGAAGGAGGAGGAGAAGAAGGAGGAGAAGAGAAGGAGAGGGAGAAGGAGGAGGAGGAGGAGAAGAGAAGGAGAGGGAGGAGGAGGAGGAGGAGGGAAGAGAGGAGCCTTTGGTATCAGTAGGAGGTTTGTTCTTTGCAGGGCTGCATTGCAAAGCACCACAGTACAAAAAGCCCACCAGGTACGATTCGGCGGCCCAGTTGAAGCTGAGGTATTCACAGGAAGAATAAAAAAAAGCACAGAGAGGTCTAGACTGGCAAAATCGTTGCTTTGGTTCAAGCAAGGCACTCGTCCCGTGGTAATGTCACACTTTGCAAGTGAAGCGTGGGTCTGGTGAGGGAGGCGATTGCTGCAGAGGACCCTGCCAGCTCTGGGGGTTTCTGTGTCCAGCCGGCCACGCGCCCGCGCCACGCAGGGGGTGGCGAGGGGCACGGCGGGGAGGGCTCAGCCGCCACGAGGACGGGCCGTCTCCTCCGCGCCCAGAAGGCATCCTGAGAATTATTATAGCTTTTACGGAAGGAACGCAGAGAGGGATACAAAAAGCACACTTGTCAAGTCCCTGTCCGTTCCAACGCGGACGCAGAACCAAAGGGGAACACAAAGCGGAAGGCAGCGTTTGATTGAGCGGAGCGTTTGTGTTGAGCTGTTGGCAACCCGCCCCCGTGGATCCCAGGGCACGGCTCCGGCAGCTTCCTTAGGGAAAGGCTCCAGCCCCGGCGGCTGACGGTGATGCCGGCTTTCGGCCCCCGTCCCACCCGGGGAGGGGGCTCCTCGGGGCGCTGCACCCATGCGGGCTCTCGCCTGCCTGAACCGTCATTGACCCCAGGCGGGGCGGGTCCGGAGGGGCATAAACCAGATTTTGAGCCCAGCCTAAGGCGCGCACCTGCTGTCCCAATGAGTTCTTTTCCTTTTTTTCCCTCTTTTGGGTTGACCGACCAGCCAGCGCTCACCTCCCCCTTGTTTCTCCCGCTCTGCTGCGAGCGGGACCGGGGGGGCTGCTGGAGCAAAGCTGCGCCGGGGGCTGAGCCCGTGGGGAGCGGCGGGGGCCGGCTCTGGGAAGAGCAAGCGGTGCCCAGGCGCGGAGTCAGCTCGTCAGGGTGTTTGCTTCAGCCGAGTAGACAGGAGGGAACAGGCTAAAAGAGACAAACGCTAAAGGGCACCACCGACTCCCCAAAGACGACCAACCAACTTCTAAGTAATCGCGTAGGAACATGGCGCTAATGGAGCTTAATGTGGCTTTCTTTCATTGCTAACTTGAGGAAAATAATTAATTGATTTTCATGTGAAAACCGTAATTGCAAACAACAACAACAAAACGTAAGGAGGAGGGAGCAGCCTCTCCATCGGCTGTGCCCGCCGGGCTCACTAGAGACGCGGCGTGGGCCAGGCGGAGCTGGGCTTCGTCCAGGCCAGGGGCTTGCTGCTTGGCCTCTGGGTGGCCAGAAGGAAGAAGAGCCCCCCTCCCCGGGAGGAGCTGTCAGCAGCGGGCTCTGCTCGCGCGGCGGCCCACGCACCGGGCCCTTAGATCATGCTCAAGCATGGCATCGCTCAAAAATAATAATCCTAGAGTCATAGAACCCTAGAACCCCAGGTTGGAAGGGACCTCAAGGATCAGCTGGCCCAACCTCTCGGGGCAAGAGCCCAGCCTAGACAAGGTGGGCCAGCGCCCTGTCCAGCTGAGCCTTGACAGACTCTACGTGCCGGAGTCACCCGCTCCCCTGGGGAGCTTATCCCAAGGGTTGAATAACAAATAACGTCTCATGCTAATTCCTGCTGCTGATGCAAATGCGCCCCCCTAAATACCCGCAGGCCTGCCGCAGGTGGCACCACGCGCATCCCGCTCCCCCAGGAGCCGGCCACGGGCAACGCCTGGATTCGCCTCCAGGTCAACACAACCGCTCCAGCCACCGGAATTTGGCGTGGGGAAGGACGTGAAATGGTTTCGCGTCTCCAAAGGTTTTTGGCTGGCAGGAAGGCATAAGGGACACACAGAAAATGTCGGCACCAGAACTGGCAGCTTCCACAAGTATTTCTTTGGGTGTCTGGGCTGCAGCTGAACGTTGCTGTGTGGAGGAGAGAACAGTCGAAACTATAAAAGAGCACAAGCAAAATGCAGACCGCACAGAGAAAGAAATCTTTGGTATCTTTGGTATCATCAACACGATTAAAATTACAAATGGAAAAAGTCAGTGAGGTAGCCTCTTTGGTTCTCACTAGAAATAGAAAGGTTTTTTCTTTTTTTCTTTTTTCCGTTTTTTTTTCCTTTTTTCTTTTTTTCCCTTTTTTTACACACACAGAAGTTCATCCTTGGAAGCAGCTAGTTTAAGGGTTTCTCTCTTTTTGCTTGGCATGTGTTGTTTTTCCCCCAGCTTGTTTTAAGAAGCCACAAAGTTCAGGCAAAAGTATTCCAGTGTCTTTGTTTTCCCCTAGGGTTTCCAAACGCACAGTTTTAGGTTGAATCTTCATTGCTTGTCCTCAGAACTCGCTCTGCTGTTCTTATGGAAAATCAGCTGTAGTGCTTTAAAGGTAAGTTCTAAATACAAAGTAAAAACTATACAAGGGCATCCTCAGGTGATGGTGAATAAGTTAAATAAATAAGTTACATCATGAGGGCTTTACGTGCCACAGTAAAGGTACGTCGCACTTTCTAATCAGATGGGGAGAGATTAACTTAAATAATTTAAACGTTGATATTAAACAATTACAATCAATTAAAAGAAGAAATAAAAACTAGACTCCTGTTTTGTGTAACGAGTTATTCCCCCCCCCAAGTCTGTCAACAGACCCTGGCTGCTCCGTGAAGCCAGTCTGGCTTGTAAGCGCATTGACTAACACAGGCTTCGCATCTCTGATGCGCTACGACAGCAAAATGGATAAATAAGCAAAATTAACCCCACATTCATAGAATCATAGAATGTTTTGGGTTGGAAGGGACCCCTCGAGGTCACCTAGTCCAACCCCCCAATTCATTCATAAATCATTGAATTAAATAGTTACAAACCCCGAACATTGGAGCCTGATCCCGCAGTCTGTATTCAGGCAAAACTCCCACTGAATTGTAAAGCTTAAAAGGAAACTCAATGTGACTTAGGCTGAACAGAGATTTCGGGACCTACTCTAAGACTAAATTAAATAAATTACGTTCTTGATAGATAATATATTGGGTGAAAACCCACAAGTGTCTGGAAAAAAAAATAAAACCATTATTAAGCTTTGCCTTTTAAAAAGATTTAAACAATACAAATTCCCCTTAATAAATATAAAGGAGGCCAAGTAGAAAGTTTCCCCGTGTCTCAAAACTACTTTGGTGTGGTGACAAGCAAGGAAAACGTTGGGGTTTGTCCGAGGCTAGCCCACCCTTTGCAATACCAGGCCGTTCCCGTGTCCTGCTTCGGAAGAGGAGACCCCTACTCCCGCACGCAGCTCTGAGCGTAGTTTGCTGGTTTAGTCCTTCGCAGGTCTTTGGATTCAGCTTTAGGTAAGAGAGATCCAGAATAAAGCTATTCAACCGAAGTCATCACGCACATTCTTTGTTCCTTCACGGATGATTAAACAATATCCAAGGTGTCTTGAAAGTTGAATTCATCTTGGCTGTGCCCATGGTAGTAACTCCAAGCACGCGGCAGGGAAGATGCTGGGATACTACTGTACAGACCAGTCTTTCGTACCAGAATAAATAAAAGGAACAAGTTACATTACACGGCTCTACAGATTCATAAATATATGGTATATCAACGGAACGCATCTATTTGAGTTTTTTTTTTTCAGTATGGGCAGAATATAGCATCTATTCTGCTCCCACACATACGTACAAATATATCTACCCACAGCAGATGCTATCGACGCTCCTCTTCTGAGATGCTCTTCTGCTACATAAAAGCCTACGAGGGTCAACAGTGAAATGGAAGACGTAACACAGGGCCGTGAAAGATGCAGGGATAAAAAATGCAGCCGTATTTTCAGACGTTGAGATGAGAATGGCTTTTGTGAAAGGTGGAGGAAACACGGGTGTCGGTAGGTTTGCAATCCCCAGCACAGAGAAGCCTCGTGCGTTTTGCTAAACAAATGGGGCGGTGCGAGCAGCAGCATCGGCCTCAGCACTGCCCGGGCCGTGCAATTAAATTGTCCCCAGCGTGAGGCTGCCGATCAACATTTGAAAGATCGAGGCACGAGCTTAAGCCATAATATTGCATAACAAGAACTTCCGCAATTTGGAGAGAATTAACCATTTCACGGAGTATACGTATTTTTTTAATTCAGCAGTTGATCTGGACTTGCTTTGCCACGGCTGTTGGGATGAACCCTGAAGAGAAATGGAAAGCCCAGCTCTTTGCCCACGGACCTTGCGAGAAGCCCAGGGCAGGCTCCTCGCTGCCTCTCAGGACGGCGGCAGCGGGAGGCAAACCCACCGGCCCGCGGGCGGCCCCGACGCGGAGCGTCCCGTCCCACGTGCCCACCACTGCGGCGGGACGCCGGCTGCCAAGCGCCGCCGTAGGGGACGCCCGGGACAATCCTCGCCCGGGATGCACTTCTCTGCCTGGCGGCTGCAGAAAGGGAAGGGGCGGTAGGGGAGGGCAGGCTGGGTGTCACCGCTGGCGCGGCGGCTCCTGCCGTGGCTGGAGGGCACTATGGAATGGAGCATGAGGGAAGCGACCAAGCCCCGCGCCGCCCGACGCTGCGGCCGATTGCGGGAGGACGCTTCCGGAATGAGGCATTTCCCGTGAGGGCAATGCCACCTTCAGAATGCAGATGGAGAGGCTGGTTTGAGCGGGCCCTCTTGGACGGGAATGACGGTGAAACTTCAGCGTGACCAACCCACCCTGCTCCACAGCGTGCCGACCCAGAACTTCTCACCCAAATACCCAGAGGTGTCAGTATGCATCAGCCCAGACCTGAACCGTTTTTTGGGCAGCTTTATCCCACGTCTGACTACGAGGCTTCTTTGGATGGGTTTCGAATCACGCACTACCTGTCTGGAGATCCACGTTGAAGGACGTTCTGATGCCCAGCGCTGGTACGTGCTGTCAGTTCAGCACACGTGCTGGTATGTGCTGTCAGTTTAGAGGATCCTGAATTTAATTCTCAGAAACCTTTCCTGTCCTGAGCAGGCAAGGCTTTTTGATTTTCTTTCTTTCTTTAACTGTAAGCACTGGAAAACGACGGCAGCACTTTTGCAAGGTAGTTGCAAAGAAGCCCTCGTTTAGAGGTAGAAATGGAGCAAAATGGTGCGACTGCGCTCCAGCTCTGAAGATAAATTTGGACCTAGGCCTGTGTGTCGTGATTTGGATCAGCACGACTTGGATCAACCAACGTAACACGTCTAACGTGTCCAAAGGAGCTACTGAGCTGCCACCCCATTTCGGTTCAGATCGGGATCTGATCTCAGTGAGCCAGGCTGCGGCGGCGCTCAGCACTTACAATGACATAAATTGGTACATATACATAGAGAGAGAGAGATATTGCAAGTTTTATCCCTGGGGAAGAGAAAGAAGGGTGTAGGTTACTCAACCGATTTCACGTACAGAAGGATGGCCGTTCAAAGCCCTAGACATACAGGAGACCAACTCTACCCGACAAGACAAGTCATACCCAGCGGACAGATTTTTCCTACGTGGCTCTGGAGAGAGGAGACGTACCAGCGTAGTATCCCAACACCTTGCACTTGGAGTCCATGCAGCTCTTGGAGAGATCCCGCGTGGGGCAGAAAGAGGAAAAGCGTCAGTAAACCCACCCTTTTGGTTGCTCAAAGAAACAGAAGTGGTTACCTGTACACAGCTCAACGGTGCTATACGCATTCGGTCGTGCAAGAGGGGACAACGAACTGAAACAAAAGTAGTGAGAATCCTCATCTTTGGTATTGTAGCTGTTGAGGTTTTGGTTGCTCTGTTCCTTGTTCTTTTGAAAAAACTGCATAGGCACAAATTAAAGACAATCTTCAACTTTAAGATGACTGAGTTGTCAAATGAAGCAGCAATCGTACTGGCTTTGCTTTGTTCCCGTCCTCGTCAACCCTTTCTTGGAGATCTGCTTCCTAAAATGTCCCAGATGTCTGTCGAAACACAGTGTGGTACTCGTTTGCTTCCTGACGTGCTTCCTTGTTTTTTTTCTTTTTCTTTTCTTTTTTTAAATGGAACAGTTTGTTGCAGAAGAAGTAGGTGCAGAAAACGTTTCTTTGGTTTCGATTAAGTAGTACATAAAAAAAGTCTCAAGTGTCTCTAAAGAACCACGACGGCGCTCGGCTTGCTGCCGGGGCCCGGGCCGGCGCTGCAGGAGGGGCCGTTCACTGGTAAGTGCGCACATCGGGCGGCCGCGGCCGTTTCGGCGGCGCGGGTCGGGGCTGCGAGGTGCAGGCGAGGCCGCGGCGTCGGTGCGGTTGCGAGGGCGGTGGTGGCCGCGGCCGGGGCGCTGCTGACATCGGCTGCCAACGCCGCCCGCCCGGCAGCCACCAGAGGTGGAGAGGGGGCTTGGAGTTTGTGAGGCTTCCCCATCGCCAAACCACCGCCCGCGCCAGCCACGACGGAAAGAAAATGGCAAGTTATAAACATCTTTGGCTTGCAGTAATCCTGTCTCTTTGGTGTGCTGTGTTCCCGCCAGCCTGGGAGACTGGGGGAGAAAAGGAACTTAGGGGTGCAATAGCTCTAGATGGCGCATTGAAGCCATGCGCGGCACGTCTAAAACGGCCGGTGGCATCTGAAGGGCTTGTTTCTGGGGTTTTTTCCTGCTTGAAAGTACCATAAAATACCGAAAAAAAGAACAAAACCCCATCGAACGCTAAATACGTGCCAGTAACAAGGACGTTGTCGAGGAGAAACTAGATTCCCGGTGACTAAAAAGGACGTATTAATGACCTAAAAAAACCTCGCTCTTTCAAAAAGTTGTGTTTGCTGCACGTGCCGTGGCAGCCGACCCGCCCTCCTGAGGGAGCGTCTGCAGCAGGCACAGACACAGCCCCGGAGGCAGGCTGCGACCTGGGCTTGGGGCGCGCGGGGCGGCGGAGGTGCCCCCCGCTGGCTCCGGGAGCTGGGCTGCATCCCGAAACAGGCGCTGCGGAGAGCCCGGGACCGTGCCTATTCCTACAGCTATTGGCTTTGTGCTTGATACTCCGAGCTCAACGGAACTGAATGCTTCTGATCCAAGCTATACTCACTGATTAAATTAAACGAGCTAAAAAAAAACCCAAAACCCAAAACCAAACAAAAACTTAAATCTGATCTTTTTTTCTGTTTTTTTTTTTCTTTTTCCCTAAAACACTTAACAAAACCATGCCTGAGTTTTAAAAACAGGTTCTCGGGTTCTTTAGCGTCTACGTGTCAGACTTTGTGCTCCGTTCTCGCGCGGCTGCGCCGCGGTGGCGAGCTCTGGCGCGGGGCGGCGTGGCCGGGAGGCCGGGCACGGGCAGGCTGCCCAGGCTCGCAGCGGCACCCCCGCCGGCCGGGGGCTCTTGGGGGCTCAGGAGAAACTTGCCTCACGAACGAACGACTCCCCTACGTCTCAGCCCTGCTTCGCCTGTCCTGAGCATAGTATTGTACGGAAAGAGCTTGGCTTTTGACTTGCGCCTGCGGAAAAGCCGCCAGAAGGGTCCTCTCTTCCAGCTGGGCTGGGGTTCGTTTCCAGGAGGATTGTGCTTTAAGTCACCAGTGAAGGGCCCCGCCGCGAAGCCGCTCCCTCCGCCGCGCCGCGCCACGCCGTGCCACGCCGTGCCGCGCCGGCCGCTCCCCGTCACGCTTTGGTGCAGGTGCTGGGGGCCGAGGAGGAGCCCCCGGAGCTCAGGTCGTCCTGCCACTTCTCCAGGCTGCGCCGCCGCGCGTTCATGAAGAAGTTGCTGACGGTGGTGAGCTCCAGGCCCAGCTGCTGGGAGATGGTGATCTGCATCTCTTTGGAGGGGCGCTTGTTCTCCTTGAAGATGGCGAAGAGCGTTCTGCGCTGGAGGTCGGTGAACACCAGGCGGGATTTCTTCTGGGAGTTGTTCCGCTCCTTGTTCGGCTCCTGCTCTTTGCGTTTGCAGGCTGGGGAAGGGGTGGGCAGAGACAGAGAGAAAGGGAGCGTCAGGACACGCGTGGCTGCCCGCGGACCCCCCCGCCCGCTCCGGGCACGCAGGCGGCGCATGGCGGGCACGAGCTGCCCCCCCCCCCCCCCCCGCAGCACCCGCGGTGCACGGCCGCCGGCTGAGCCAGCACCGCGCCGGCAGGCGGGAGCCGAGGGCTCGGGGAAGAAGCCCGGGGGCGGGGGCTACGCTTGCATCCCAAAGACCTGCATTTTCAGGAATTATTTTGGATGGGCCCCTGATGGTGAGGCATTCGGGCGCTGAATTCCGAGGCGATCGGAGCGCTCCCCCCGACAGGGCTCCCCCCAGACAGAGCCCTCGAACTCGCTTCCCATCTCTGGGCAGGGCACAGCTTGGAGATTTCCCACGCTTTTCGGAAAGCCAACCCCTGAGAAACACGTTGCCCTTCTGTTCCAGCAGCGTTAGAATGAACAATTCAGCTCAGCTGGCGCCTGCCCAGCAAAGAAAACGCACAGCGCATCCTTTTCTTCCCCCTCAATAGCCAAGAGAAAGATTAATTCTGCAGAAAGTCCTCGCGTGCCGTCGCATATAACAACTGCAGATTGCTATTTTTCGACAAAACTGTGCAGGCTGCTATTCCGTAATGCAAACTCCGTCCCCTGGGTGATGTACGGGACGGAGGAAATACAGCTGGAAACTGCTGTGTGTGCATTTAGAATCAATCTATCCCTATTTTGGGACAGACAGCCTGCTTGATCCGCCATTCCAAACACTGCCCCCCCCGGCGGCGGGGCCCGGCCGGAGGGACGCTCGCAGCCCCCGCGCCAGCGGATCCTCCGCCCGAAGGCGTCGCAGGCCGGAGAGGTGCTGGCGCTGCGGCGCCCGGGGACGCCGTGGGACGGGTGAAGCCCCGCCGCAGGGGACGGCGCCAGGTCGGGCTCTGCTCCCGGCTTTGCTCCGTCGGCCCCAGGAGGGGCTGCTCCGCTCCCCACGCTCATCTTCTCCATCCCCCAAAGGGGTCATCTTTCTACCTCTGCCATCTCCTACCTCCCCAACAGCCAGGTCTAACATCTGTGCAGGAGTTTTGTTGCTTTAAACACCCCGAAGCAAACCCCGGTCAAAGCTGCCGTGGCAGCAGCTTCGTGTGACCACCACTGGGGGAAAATCCTGTCCTACAGCACAAACTGCCACCGTCCAGCCCAACCTCCTCTTCGCTCGTTCTCCCCCAAAAGAGACCCCTGTGGCCACTTTTTAACCATTTACCGATTTATGTGTGGTTTCTACCCACGGCTGCAGCAGCTGCCAAGCTCCAGCCACCTGCGATGAACTCCGCACTCCTGCGGCGAGCCCTTTGCTCACGGCCTCGCGTAGCAATAACCAGGCCACCCGGCGTGTCCCAAATTCTACCCCTCTGTCGGTTTGCACTTGCGTGTGGTCTCACAGACTGCAGTGTTGAAAAGGTACGGCAAGGCATGAAACCGATGGCAATAACTGAAACCACACCTTTCCGAGATGCGGCGGCAGCAGTGCCTGCCGCTCCGGCCCCGTCCCTCGTCAGCAATCAGCTCGCCACGCATCCCCAGCCCACGCGGCCATCCAGGCAGCCCCCCCAGGCAGCCTTTGCTCCGAAGCCAGCCAGCAACTGCACGTGGTTGGAGGGCAACCAAAGCATCTCGCCCTGCCTGCAGCCTGCCCCGGGCACCTCGCAGCCCCCGCACGGCCACCGGCCGCAGCTCCATCCCCTTCGTCACCGCCTCACAGCGGGCTCTTAGACTGCAACGACTGCGTTTTCCATCAGCAAACTCGGAAGCATCGCTGAAACGATTGGACTTGGTTGGGCTTGAGGATCTGAAAGGTCTTTTCCAACCGACACCGTTCTACGATGCTATGAAACCGGGCTCGGCGTTGGGCGGCACGACAGGCTCCCCCTGCACGATGCTCCTCGCAAGCTGGTCCAGAACTGAGGCAATGCTTCCCAGGGGAAACCATCAAGGAACGTGCAGCTTTGCTGAAACGTGCTGCCTGATTTTTCTTCCCCCCCGCCGGCAGCGGTTACCAGAGCCACTCTCCGAGGAGGTGACAACAGCCGGGCTCCCAGAGCAGCGGGACAGGCGCTGGCTCGCCCCGGTCCCTCTCCCCCGCCGCCCCAGCGTGCTCCGCGGGGCCGGGGCCGTCCCTCTCCCCGGTCCCCTCCCAGGGTGGCAAGGGCGACGCCAGCCAGAAATGCCCGGCAGAGCTCGGGTCAGGCGGGGCGGCAGCGCTGACCGTCCCTGTGCCAAGCGATGCTAATGGATCCTAAAACCCATCGGTATTAATAGCTGATCTGTATTTATTAGCAGAGAGAGAACATCAAGTGCTGAAACCAATACCACTGCCGTAGCCTCCCCAGGTTTATAAATAGCCTGATAAGGCCGTCTACACGGGGCAGTAAGATAAAAAAAAATCCCTATGTTTACACGGTTAGGTAATGTGCTGGGCCAAAGTGAGGAGAGGGAATTGGTAAGCGGGCGGGTTTTTAAGCAGCCCTATTAAATAATTCTGCAGGTCTAGAACGTGAAATGAGAACCTGCTCCAAAAAGTAAAGCTCAGACTGCGGGAACGCCCATAATTAACCCAAACCTGGGACCGTGCCCATCTCCCTGAGCCTGAGCGCGGTGCCCGAGGCAGCCTGGCCCTGCCGGGTGCGTACGGACTGCGCCGGTCAGCGTCGCTTTGTGCACGCACAGCGTTCAACAGGATTTCTGCAGGAAACCGGAATATTTTGTGGAGTGGCTGATCCTGACCCCTATCTTGCATACGAATTCCAGTGGCTGCGGCAGAGCCGCCTCTGGGAGGAAGGTTGGGGTCAGCCTGTTCCAAATACCCCAGGAGGGCCAAAAAGCGAGAGGAAGATGCTCCGGAGAGTCCGGTCCGAACCCAGGCGCAGGGGTTACGGGCGAGCATCCCCAGAGGGGTTTCTGCTGGCTCCCTGGGGCGCGGGGCGGCAGCCAGGGGGCTCCTGCCTGGGCACGTTGGGGGCGGCGGGGCCAGCCCCGTCCCGCGTCCCGACGGCCAGCCCCGGGGCTCTGATGCCCACAGGCATCACGCGGGAAGAATTTGGGTTCCCTGACTGCATCTCCCAGGTAACACGCTCCACTGATTGTGCTTCACCGCCCGTCTGAGATGGAAAAAGCAGACTGCACACTGGATTTCTGCCACCACCGCTGTACTCTGCCTCTTCTCTGGGACCCATGCCGGTACCCCCGGCACTGGGGATGTGACGGGCGCCTGCATCTTTGCTGCAGTTTCTAATAGGTTCCGGGACACTGGGAAGAGTCTAGTGTTTCCTACCATCACTAATTTATGTCCAGAGATACTCTGCGCTTTACAGTTATTGGTATCTTATAATAAATAATGCAAAGGTACGTGCTTTTCAATGCCTTCAGTAAATACTTTCCTTGAACCGTTGAGTTTGCTCTTGAAAAGGCACCATAAAGGCAAACGTTGTTCCTTGACACGCGTTTATGGGAAGAGAAAAATGGAGTGAACACTCTAATAAAATAAAGTTATAATCCAGGAAACCTGCCTGCAGAACGCGAAGCGCCTGAATAGCAGAGGGAAGGGAAGCGGCCATCTTGATTCTAAGAACAATTTGATTTATTAGCTGCAGTAAATACTGAATATATCCCACGGGAGAAAATGGACAACTGGAAGGAATTGAAAGCCCTAACTGTGGGGAAAAAAAAACCCCAGCAAAATTCCCTTTTCTCCTACACGGGACTAAAGAGGCTTTACACAGAAACAATATAGAAAGAGCTCGGGAACAGATTGAGCAGCACAAATGCATAAAGACTCAGCACCGCCTGGCTTGAGGCCGACCAAAGTGGAAACCCAAAGACCTGAAGGGCGTTAGGAGCGGTGTGGAGACCTGACGCCACTCCGCGGGGCTGTGTCCCCAAGCAGGGACAGCCTGTCCTCAGCGAGCGAGGTTTGGTCCTGCGGCTAAACCTAAGGGAGTGTTTCAAACCTGTTGCTCTAGAACAGAACTAGGTATTGCTCAGAAATAAAATAAAATAAAATAAAATAAAATAAAGCGCTCAGAGTAAGCGTGGAGAGGCGGGAGGCGAGGCACCGGGAGGTGACGGGAACGAGCCCCGCAATCTCTGCAGCCCTCAGGGCTAATGAGGTTCCCCTCCACGAAGACAAGAGCTATTCAGATACCCAACTTTAAATATGCAAGACGCCCCACTGATTTTTTTCTCAGCGTGTTTGCGAGCCTGAGGTTAAGCACGTGCTGAGATATTTTGCCAGATCCCAGAGGCAGGGAGAGCAGAGGCGGGCGGGCAGGCGTCCCCTCGGCTGGCAGCTCTCGGGACGTTTCACCCAAGCCCACCTCTCCGCACGAGCGTTCGGCATTTGGGAGCTGTGCCACCCCAGCACCGTGCCCCGTTCGCCAGTGAAATCCAGCCGTCAGGCCGGGCTGCCCAGCGCGGCTGCGGCTCCGGGAATGGGGAAAAGCCCCACCGCTGCCGGCTCGGCCGCCCCTGTGCCCCCAGAGCCTTGCTGAGGGGCTGCCGTCCCCAACGCCGGCACCTGGGAGCCAGCTGCCCCGGTCAGTAGGGCTGGCACTCATTTCACCCATCCTTATCCAGGGAAAAGCAGGGTGTCCCACGCCCCGGCTTCCCCGGCGGCCGGGACGCAAGCGTCAGACACAGCTGGGATGCGCCCCGTCCTGCAGGGGGTGACAGCGGGGAAGGACACGGCCCCCGCTCGCGTCTGCCGCGGGCTCCATCGCGTCTGGGGACGCACCTCTCTGACACCAACCCACCGCCCCCCTCAGGCATCTCCACTTCGAAACCCGTTGGGGTTTAACCAGACACCCTGGGGGACTGTTTAGCAGCCTGAAATTTCTCAGGGCCATACCTCGTGGTCTGCTTTCACCGAGCAAAGCCTCCCCTCGTCCTCCCCTCCTCCACGTCTGGCTCCCCGCAGCTTCTCAAGGTAACCAACGCCCGCAGAGAATCACCGGGTTTATGATGGTTTTACTCTAATGGCAAAAGTGATTTTGGAACTACGGAACACACAGCCAAGGTTGCGGGGGAGCCAGGCAGAGGCCGATACTCCCTTAGCCCGACAGCCAGCCCTTCCTCCCCAGCGTTCGGGAGGATAAGCCGTGAATATTGATCTCCCATATGCGGTTTCATGCGGGTGTAGTACGAAGTCAACTAAACCCAGTTATCCGTCTGATGGAACTAAAAAATGCTCCTCAATTTGATTTCGGAGAGAACTGAATGTGAAGGCAATTTAATTATGCTGGTAATGCCGAACACAATGAAATGACCATCAAAAGGTTTTCCGAAGGTTTAAAATCTTCTGTCGCTCTGATCCACTGGAAGCAACCTCTTGTACGTATCTGCGCTACTGCAATCCCTTCACAACTAGGCCTCAGAAATCAATTTGATTACCTCTCTGAATTAAGTATGCACAAATGAAAGCAATCGGGATCAATACAAATTAGGTTAAGTACCCCGCTGTGTACAAAGCCATTATGTAACAGGGAGCGATTTGAATGAAGATGCAAATAATCGCGTTGTCGGGGTGCGCCCTCACCCGCGCGTCTCCCTCCGCCGCGCGCAGCCGGCACCTTCCCGGCTTTTGCAATCCCCGGCATTTACCTAGCGGGGCAGGCCGTGCCTGCGAATGGGACGCGTGGCACAAAGCGTTAACCCCCTCCTTTTAGGGAAGACCCGCCGTTGTTGGAGACGAAGACCTCTTAAACCAGCCCTCCTGCAAGGGCAAGCCGTTCCCTACACCCCAGTTCCCGTTTGGAGGTGATAGAGGCTCCTACAACACCCCAAGACAGAAGCGCACAGCCTCGCTGTTTCCAGCCAGGAATGGGTTTTCTTGGTACTCAGCCTGATTTTTCCCTCTCTCCTAATCCTGCCGCGAGGGAATGCCTTCCTCTGTCTCGGTCTTGCATCCTTCAGCTGTTTGTGGAGGCAAGCCGGACGGGCTTGGGGCCTCGGCTCCTTCGTATTCCTCGCTGGCGTGCAGCAGGTCTCAGGCTATCTGCGTCTCCTGCCAGTCTGCTGGGGGGCTGAAACGGGGCTGTAAATTCTGCGGGGCAGGGGCTGCTTCCTCGGGCGCAACGCTGCGACACCCACCGCAGCGGGACCTCTGCCGAGGGCCTCTAAGTACTGTTGTAATATACTTCCATCATTAATCCAGAATAGTAAATAATAGATGGGATAGGGCCGATTTATTGCACTCCAGGGCGAGAACGCGCGGAGGCTCGGCGAGCGTGCAGTACGGCTTCGGAGCACCCCTCGTCGCTGAGCGGCGCGGCTTCCGCAGGGCAGCCGCCCGGTTTCTCCGGGGTGGCCGCGGCAGGGAGCGCCCCCCCGACACCCAATATCCAGCCCTCTCTGCAATCAAGCTTTTCTGCGAGCCGCAGACCCGATTTCTGGCAGGTTTCTGTTTCAGAGCTGGTGGCGAGCCCGTAAGGTCTCCTTCGCCGTGGCGGGGGGATGCGTGCGCCCGCCCTCCCGCGGGATCACCGCCCAGCGCGGTGCGAGCTCATGCCAAAGCCGCCTTGCGGGGCAGGCGCTTCCGAGACCTTCCTCCTCTCCACAGACTTGTGTTTTCACAAAGCACCTCTGGTCCTGGGCGCAATGGCCCCCCCGGGGCACCCCGCAGGGTACCGACGCCTTTGTGCGGAGAGGGGCGGTGGGGGTGCAGGGACGGACAGACGCACGCCCTGCATAACCGCATCGACCTCCCCGAGGTGCCAAAATACACTTGTGGGGGTTCGGAGCCCCAGTGGCTTCCAGAACCGCGAGGTGACAGGAACTGTGGAAGCAGCCGCATTCCAGCGCCGTCGCCCCACGGCGATGAGCAGCGTCCCCCCGCTCGCAGCCCCGGTGCTCCCCGGCCCCCCCAGCTCCCGCAGCAGCAAGGCTGCTCAGCTCCTCCATCCAGGCACAGCAAACCGCTGAGCCTTCAAACCCTGCTCCGCGAGCCCTGCCCTCCTAGCGCCTGGGAGATTTATGCTTCCTCTTCTTCTGGAGATTCTCCCTTTTGAATCCCCAAATAGTTTCCAGCTGAATTACAACACTTTTCCGGAGTGAGGATTTCTACCCCCCCGCCAGAGCACGGAGCTGAAAGCAGCCCCCCCAGCGAGGGCTCTGCCTGCCCTAGCAGCCTCCGCAAGGGACGTGCCAGCACCGGAACGCAGCTGTGACCTCCTCCCCAGGGAGAAGGGGAAGCGCCCCAGGCACCTTTTCCAAGAAAGGACCGGGAATTTAAAGTTGAGGTAGGCGAGCAAGCACTGAAGAGGAGCCTGAAATCTCACGGTGGGTTGGAATTTGCTATACCTCGCTGCCTTGTTTCCCGCTGGCTCCTGCTGGCAGCTTCCCCGCGGCTCGGTCGCTCCGAGAGCGCAGTCCCCTCCCGGCTCTCGCGCTTGCGAGCCGAGTCCCACGGGCCCTGCTGCCAGGGAAAGCAGGGATCTGCCGAGCTGCCGCGGTGCGCCTCCGGAACCAGCCTGTTCTCAGAAATTCCGACTCACGGGAGAAAGCAGGGAATGGTTATTTCCTTCTAATGGCTGCTATTGACAGGGCGCAAGGACGAAGGACAGGAGAGGACAGGAGCAAAGCTCTACCGGCGGATCTGGGAAGGCCGGGCCCGTGTGGCTCTCCTGGCTCTCCCAGCACTTCAGACGACGACTGCTGAGTATAGGACGCAAGAGCAGGCCTGGGAGGGGAGGTGTGCTTTGCCATAACGTCAGGTCCCCATTGCCTTCTTCCCAGGGGCTGACTTCACCGTAGGCTTCGGCATCCTTCCTCCCCCGGCACAAGGAGCAGCGCCCGGAGGCAGGCAGGGAGGGAGGGAGGGAAGGAGCTGCCTGCAGGCAGAGGCGCCGTGGGTCTCCCGCCTCCTCGGCCAGCGTGCTACCGTGCAGCACGGGGGGGGTCTTCAGCAGGCGACGTGGGCGACGGCGGCCGCATCAAGTGGCGCTCCCCTCGCCCCGGCGGCACGGGCCAGCTGGCACCCAGCCGTGGTGGGCCACGTCTCGCCCGCGGCGCGCCGTCAGGGCTGGAGGTGAGAGCAGAGCCAAGGCGCTGCACCCTGGCAGGGCCCGGGCACGACGGGGGAGAAATCTGGCGCTGAAGATGCCAGAAGGACAGGGGAAAAGCTTGGGGAGCTTACACCTCATCTGCGCCAGCCTCTTCCCTTCGGGAGCCCGTGGCTGGGGCCGACGCGGTGCCACCGGTGCTCACCAGCGGTCGCTGGAGGAGAGGCGCTCGTGCTGGGACACGGTGCCGAGGAGAGCAGCCGTGCCCTCGCCCCAGGCGGGACTGAGCGGGCACGGTAAGCACAGAGGAGAGGGCAAACGGAGGGGAAGGTGTGTGGGAAGCTCTCTGAGGAAGACTTCCTCGTGTTCTTCCTCTATCTTCTTCAGCTGCATGCCGCTTGCCAAAGCTTAATGCCTCAGCGCAGGCCCCTGTTCTTAAATGCCCATTATGACAAGATGAGATCTGCTGGAAAATCACCGCTGCTCATAAATATGTTCCCTGCTTACTTAGAGATATTTTGGTCTCAGAGACAATTTGCGTTTTGGGACACTGCCAGCCTCTATCGCTTCTCTAATAATTCCTTTGTGCAGCATTTACCAGTGGCTTGAGTCCCCTTTTTTCACAATGGAGCAGTTTGATTTTATAGCTCAAAAAACCCCAAACAACCCCAAAACACTCCAATTTCTTTTCTGATTGCATTTCTCTCTGCCATCAGTGAGCTCTCTGGTTGATCTTATCACGGAACCCATTTGAGATTAGCCTATTTTGTATGATTTCTGCGTACAAAAATCCTCCATAAATCAGGAGAGCCTTTTATGCAAAAGTCTGCAAGATTGATAGAGCTGGATACAAAATCTTTTACCTTGGAAAAGGAGATGTATTATCTGTCCCATTGGACGTAACGCTTTCTCTGCGTACGCATCTCCAGAGCATGAGTGGGGCTTTTTCTAGAGAAGACAGGAGACAAGATAGCAGTCTTAAATACAAACAGATTGCCATCAGAAGAAAGGGAGTCATTTTTTTTTTTGCTGTGTCTAGCGGGGATAAGATGAGAAGCAAAGGATTTAAAAGACAAAAAGGGAGATTAAGGCTAGTCATTAAGGATTTTTTTGTACCTGTAAGCCCTGGAAGAGATTGCCTAGGTAGCCTGAGAAATCCCCATCACTGGAGATGCTTGAAGAACGGGGCAGGCTGTCAGGACAAGTGATGTCTCAAGCCCTTTTCAGCCCTGCTTTCCCCGTTAGATTAATCCCCCGTACACCTGCAGAGCCCTGCTTCCACGCCGAAGGCAGCCGCAGGGGAGCTCCTCTGATGCGAGGAGCCTGCCACTTCTCGTGCCGGGGCACTCAGAGCAGACGCGTCGGGCTACTGGCAAGAAGCTTGTCATCTCTGAGTAACGCCTAATTGGCAGGGATGAAACTGGCAACTGGTGGCTGGCAGGAACCGCTAGGACAAGATTTTGTGCCTAATGACAAATACAAGGGGGGAGGGCTGAGGATGAGCGACCGGGGCCACGGTGCAGGAAAAAAGCAGCGCAGAGTTTGAGTCAAAACGCCCCTA
>JAKFQP010000380.1:292450-319373 GCA_023375905.1 Nycticorax nycticorax | reverse complement strand
GGGGGCTCTGGTTGGGGGCTCTGGTGGGGGGCTCTGGTGGGGGGCTCTGCTCACCTCCGCGTGGCCTCCCCCTGCCCCGATCTGTGCCGCAAATGAGCCAAAAGCATTTGTGCACCAAAAGAGCAAGGCGCCGTGCTCTGGCAGTGACCGGCTCCTTGTTACCAGGGTCCGCCCTTGGATAAGCATGCACGGTGAGACCCGGCCGCTCCGGTTCGATTGCCAGGATCCACACGTAATGGTGTGCGGCCCATTCTTTGCTAGAAATTACCCGGAGCTCCGCTCTTCCAAGACCACTTTGCTGTACAGAAAAGAGGCCCTGTTGCAATCAATAGGTTTCCCATGGTCTCCGACTCTCTACTGGCCATTATTCTACTGGTTTTATTCTGCGAAGGGTCCCAGCTGCATCAATATGAGCATTCCAACTGTTTCGGGTTTAATTGTAGCAGCAGTGATCAGGGTGCTTTTTTTGTTTTTAAGCTCTAACCCTTTCCCTGGCGAGGTTACAGGTCCTTCGCCTGGAGAGAAGGAGGCAGGGGAAGGCAGAGGGGGAGAAATGCGCTCCCTGAGCTTCGTCCTGCCTCGCGGCGGTTCCCCGTTTCTGGAAGCCCCAGCCTCCTCCTGCCACCGTGGCTCCGCACAGCCCCGGCCCCCCCTCGCCTTGCCCGGCGTGATTCCTCGCTGCCGTCAAGGAATGGGAATGAATGAGCCAAGTGTCTTTGGAAAAGACGATGCCCGTACAGTGCTGCTTCGGAATGGCCCGGCTGTTGCGTGGCCAAAATGCACAGCTCCATCCCAGCGGCAGGGCGTGCGGAAGAGCCGGTCATCTGCAGCGCAATCTCCATTTTGGGCAGCTCCTACCTACGTCTGCTTCCCAAGGATGTATAAGATGACTCCGATGAAATGAGCGCCACACCAGCCAACCTTGCGCACCCCGAAGTGGGAGATAACTCACTGCGAAGGTGGCTATCGAGCTCTTACGCCGCAATGCCGCTTCGAAGCCCATAGGTTGTTCGTTCATGGAAAGCCTTTCAATTCCAGTCATTAACCCTACGGCGTGCCCAAAGCTTGTGCCTGTGGGGGTCTGTGGGGAAGGGCATCCAGCCTGGCAGCGGACACCAGATCGACAGCCCCTCGGGAAGTGTGTCCCCAGGGCTTTAATTGGGGCCCCTCTTTTCCCGTGGAGGTGGCCTCAGGTTAAAGACGGCTTCTTATTCCATCCCTTTTTCCTGCAGAAGTTCCCATGGTCTCTAGCTGGGGCATCTTTCACCCCTTCCTTGACAGGGTCAACATCTCAGGCTCTGGCAGCTGGTTTCTCTGCAGTGTATTTTTGGCTTGCAAGTAATTTTTATGGCTATTTTCTGTTCCCTCCCCGATTTCTCAGCATCCCTTTGAGACGTAAGTACCACAACAGGCGATAGCACTGCAATATCTGTCTGTAAGTGCCCCTTGCTGAGACAGGAGCAGCTCGCCTCCTTCCCACCCACCGCGCTCACATTTAGCCAGGGCTTCCATTAGCCCATTTTTCCGCAGCAGCTTTTCGGGTATCATGCTCCATTATTTATTTGAGGATAAACACCTAAAAGCTGGATGTTTTTCCAGGCCGTTGCCCCCCAGAGCAGCCTCCTCTGCAGTACCCCCCTGCTCCCCTCGCTCGCCCTAGGCGATGCTGGAGCGCGCCGGCCCGAGCATCCCTGCCGCCCTGGATCCCTGCTTTTACACGGCGGCGGCTGCTGGTCCCCGGGGCTGTGCCCGGCGCCCCGCACGCCTGCCAGAGCCCTCGCTGGGGCACGTCCTAAGCGTTTGATGGCACGTAACCATGATTTTCACCTTTAGGTCTCACCGTTCCCTTCCAGCTCCTCGACGCTCTCCCTCCCTGTCTCCCTGCCGTGCCGGGCGGTCGGGGTGCCGCTGGGTGGGCAGAGCCCGCTGCCCTGCCTCGCCGGTCGCCGTCTCGCCCGCCGGCTGGTCGCCTCTTTTCATTCCTTACCTCCTCCCCAACCATCAGACAGCTGACGGTGAAGATCAATGTGCCTGAAGGAAATTTTATTTACTTTTCCTCCTGCGCGGGGAGACACCGTAGCCAATATCCCCGGCAATAAATTTAATTCAGGTGCTTGCACGGACTAACAGCGCTCCTGAGAGGAGCGGCTCACGCTGCCAGCGCTCAAAGGGCTTCTTTTAACTTCCTCCGTTTGGCAGCGCCTTGCATCACGGCGCTTTACATCCCAGAGTGCCCGAGCCTGGCGTGACGCAGAGCGGCGCGGCCGAGGGGCATGCGGGAGCACACGAAACCCTCGATAAAGGAGTGACCCCTCCAGGAGTGGGCAGCGGTTCAGCCCTCCCTGCCACCCGCCCCCCCCATGAAGCCAGGCCCTCTCCCGGCCCCGCAATTCCTTGCTTCCCGTGCCCCGCAGCCCTGGCCTCGTGGCCGGGTTTGGGGGGGACGGGTGGCTGTGGTACCCGGGGATGCTCGGCTCCCCCCAGCCCACAGCCTGGGCACTGCCTGGCCGGCTCGGGCTCCGCGTCCTGGTTTTAGCCAGATGTCCCGTCGCCCTCGTAATCTCCCCTCTCTCTCTGAGCTTACGTGGATTAACAGGACCCTTCGTATCAGCCGTAAACCTCCTCGATCCCAAATGACTCCTGGAATGGGATTGAACCCACCTTTTGTGGGGCCGTGGGCTCCCCCCCGAGCTGCAGCTCGCCCTTCTCCCAGCCGCGTCCTCGGGCCGCGCTGCTGCCCCTGCCCTTGCTTCCTCGCCCCTAGATTTATTATGCTGCAGTGATTGTGTTGAGTTGCATTTGAAATCAATTAGCACAGGTACTCAGAGATGAATGGTCACGCGCTGAAAAAAGGTGATGAAAACATACCATTTAAAGAGAAATCAATTTCCCCTCCATGTATTTCTGCTGCCCGAAATTAATAGTTTTTAGATATTTGTGCACGGCGAGGAGACTCTCCCCTCGTAAAGCACTTTCCTCGCCCCCCTCTGCCTCCTCGGGCTGGCCGGGCACCGCCCGCCGCCGCCGCCGGTTCTGGCGCGCGCCGCGGCCGCGGCCGCCTTGTGTGCCTGAGCAGGAAGAGGTCAGGAGCTGCCTCCGCCCTCCCCATAGCCTGGTGACATTGTTAGCCATTTCTCCACGGGAAACTATTTAATTCCAGCAATAATAAACACAGGAACTGCAGCAAATGAACCCCAGGCAGCTCCAGCGCTCGCCATTACCCGGTGGGCTTGATCTCTATCATAAACCTCCATGTACCAATTAGACTAACGACGAGCGGAGAGCCAAAACGGGGAGCCAGAGAGGGATTAAGCGGTCGTCCCTCCAGATCCCGGGGGCAGCGCCAACCTTCCCAGGCCCGGCAGGCAAGAGCGGGGCTGCATCGCCCAGCCCGCGGGAGCCTCCCCAGACCCCCACCGCCGTCCCGGCCCCCGTGATGGCGAGCCGCGACCGCCCGGGCTGGCTGCCCACCTCGGCTCCAGCTCTGATGGCCGGCGGTGCCCCTCAGGCCATTTCCGCGCCCAAAGCTTGTGACAAAAAGACCCCAAGCCCCCAAAGCAGCTATTTATCTCTCCAGGGCACCTCTCCGGGCGCGGAGCCTGGGGGCGGGCAGCCGAGGCGGCCGTGCCCCGCCGGTTCCCAGCAGGGTCGCAGTGCGGGGAGCGGGGCGTCCGGCTGCACAGCTCCTGCCCGTGCAGCTTGGGCTGGGGGTCTCCATGCGTCCCCCGCTTCCAGTTACTCCAGTAAGGTGCTCCTGTCTCTGCCTTACAGTCGTACACCTGGATATGCCACCAAAATGGCGCGACTGCTCCCAAACAGTGCAAGAGCCGGAGGAAAAGAAGAGAAGAGGTGCGGTGGAGTACGTTTCCTCAAGAGTTGTGCCCAAAGGGTTCTGCCCCCATGGAGAATGAGCTTTCTCTGGGCTAACGCGCCGCCTCACATCCCTGGTTCAGGATTTTAGCGTTTGCATGAGCGTTCTGGCAGGTCGGTAAATAAGCAGCTCCTGAACCCGGGGCTTTACACATTCAGCTCAGACCACCCCACGGCCTGACGTGCCTCAAAGCCGCGGAGCTGGCAGGCTTTAGGGGCTGTCTGCCTGGTGGCCCAGGGCAGGAGCACCCTCCGGCTGCTGCGGGGCTCCACTCGGGCCCACAGTCCCCGATTTTGGGTGGGAGGCGCAGTGCACGCCGTTGCGTGGCTTTTGGGACCCGGGAGGAGGCAGAAGGAAGGGGCCAGGGGTGGCTGGGGCACAGTCACAGCTCGGGGCGCTTTTCTGGCAAATCCCCGTACAAAACCCCGGGCAGGACGGCGGCGGGAGGGCGCCCGGGTGCTTCCCCGGGGGTGCTGGCAGCAGGGTGCGGAGCGGGGGGCGCGGGCGGCTTCTGCTGTCCCCCTGCTTTTCCAGGCTGCCGGGGCTGAGCGGCGCCGAGCAGGGCGGCACGGGCGGCACGGGCTGTTGCTGGTGAACACGACTGGTTGTCAGGGATGGGTTAACCAGCAGTGCTAGGTTAACGGCTGGGCTTGATGATCTGAAAGGTCTTTTCCGACCTAGATGATTCTATGATTCTATGGAGGGGTTTGGTTTTTGTCACCCCTCCCAGCCAGAGCAGCCCCGATGCCACGCGAGGGCGGGCAGGGCTGGGCGGTGGCGGGGGGCGAGGGGCCACCGCTGGGCTGGGGATGTCGGCACCACCCTAAAACTCGACCCTGCCTTTCCCCAGGGCCTGCTCCCTCATCCCCAGCTCTTAATGGCAAGGGTCTCTCTAAACTGCGTGTCCACCGGAGGACCAACATTTTAATACTGTAATCATTTCATTTATTATCTTCTTTAGCCCACAAAATCTAATCCCCAAATGTAAGCAAGCATCTGTCCTCTTCATTTACCGCAGAGGCATCGAATTATTGTTCAGCCCTCTGTCACGTCCTGATCCCTTCGATCCCGTTTTCTATTAGTGTTATTATTAATCTCCTCCCATCATTTTTCTTCACCATCTGTTTTACAGCAGGAGTCCTGTGCTCAGGCTGGCTCAGGCCAAGGACCGTGAGCCCGGGACTCCCCGGCTCTAATCCCGACGGTGCCAACAGGGCGCTGGGTGATGCTGGGCGAGCCGGTCCCTTGACCTCCTCGTCACCCGGCTGGAAGTAGGACAGCACGAGGACTGAGGTGCTGCCCTGCTGCTGAGGAAGGGCGGGGAAGATTTAGGTTCATTTTCTGGGAAACGTGGGGAATTTTCCTAATGGCGAGGGTGGCGGAGCCCCAGCGCAGGTCTCCTGGAGCGGCTGTGGGATCCCGTAGCCGGAGGTCTGGAGCCTGCCACCAGCGCGGGGGCTGACCGAGGGCCCCAGCACCCGCAGCGCAATGGCACGCTGTGTGACGGCGTGCCCCCTCCTGCTGGTTTTGCTTCAGTCCCCCAGTTTTTACTGTTGGAAGAGATGGAAACCAGTTGTGTCCCTGCCCACCCTCTCTGGTGATGCTCAGGGCCTCATGGCCCCACAGCCTAACGGTGATGGGCCACCCGCAAGCCACGGCCACTGTATCCCGGCACCCGAGCTGTCGGCGCCATCTCACGGAAGCAATTGGGTTGGTGCCTTTGCCCATCGGGAGTGCCCAGCTGAGCGCCGTGCCTCCCGGTACGTCCCGGCACGTCCCGGCTGCGGTGGGCACAGCCGTGCTGCGGCTCCTGGGCAGGGCTGGGCGAAGGCGACACTCATGGCTGGCTGTGGGCTCTGCTTTGGGATGGGGGGACATCAGCACCTTCATCCGGGCTGGCAGCGCGAAGGGTTCGCAGTTGTGGTGGTTTGAGCCTGGCTGGACACCAGGGGCCCACCAAAGCCGCTCCATCACTCCCCTCTAACCGGACAGAGGAGAGAAAAGTCAATCAAAAGGCTCGTGGGTTGAGATAAGGACAGGGAGAGATCATTTTATCAGTTACCATCACGGGCAAAACAGACTCAACTTGAAAAAATAATTAATTTATTATCAATCAAAATCAGAGAAGGAGAGGAGAAAACCTGCTGGATCTTAAAAACCTTCCCCCCACCCCTCCCTTCTTCTGGGCTCAACTTCACTCCCAGCTTCTCTGCCTACTCCCCCCCAGCGGCTCAGGGGGACAGGAATGGGGGTTGGGGTCAGTTCATCACATGTTGTCTCTGCCGCCTCTTCTTCCTCGGGAGAGGACTCTGCCCCTGCTCCAGCGTGGGGTCCCTCTCACGGCAGACAGTCCTCTGGGAACTTCTCCAACCTGAGTCCTTCCCACGGGCTGCAGTTCTTCACCTCCATGGGCTGCAGGTGGAGATCTGCTCCACCATGGACCTCCATGGGCTGCAGGGGCACAGCCTGCCTCCCCATGGTCTTCATCACGGGCTGCAGGGGCACAGCCTGCCTCACCATGGTCTTCACCAGGGGCTGCAGGGGAATCTCTGCTCCGGCGCCTGGAGCTCCTCCTGCCCCTCCTTCTTCACCGACCTTGGTGCCTGCAGGGCTGTTCTCTCCCCCATCCTCTCACTTCTCTCTCCGGCTACTGAGCCGCAGCCGGTTTTTTCCCTTCTTCAATCCGTTATCCCGGAGGCGCTTCCACCGTCGCTGCTTGGCTTGGCCTTGGCCAGCGGCGGGCACAGGGAAAACTTCTGGCAGCTTCTCACAGAAGCCCCCCCTGTAGCCCCCCCACTACCAAGCCCTTGCCACACAAACCCAATACAGCAGTGCTAGGTGCACGGGGGAGACGTTGCAGCCGATGCCCTCATTTAAATCTGCTCCATTTTTTCTCCGTGCCTGCCCTTTCTCTAGGAGAGAACAGCTCTTCAGCTCAGGCCCCCGGCTGCACAGGTCAGGAATAAGAATTGTTGGCCGTTCTCTGTCTGTTCCCGGCCCCAGGTATTGATCCCCTCTCCATTTCCCCCACTCCCAGCTCTGTTCCTGCCGCTGTGGATTGCTGGTTTATGCTCCTTGCCAGCAGCTCCTTCTGAAGCTTTCATCGGGCTCCTGCTTCGCCTCCCACCGCCCTGCGGCTCCCCATGGCCCTTTCCCGGTCCTCCTGGCTGCTCCCCGTCCAGCCCGGGCCCCGGCCGCCCCGCTTGGGTCCCCGGCCGCTGCCGAGGAGCCGCTGGCAGAGCCGGTCTGCGCGGCTGGTGCCCAGCCCGTGTTCAAGCAGCCTTTCCTATTTTAATCCCGCTAATTCAGCTTCTAACTCACTCCTCCGTGCCGCTATTACTCAGATTTGTGTTCCCTTTTTTATTTTTAGATATAGATATTTGCAAAAAGCAGTGATTTTTACCTCGGACTTTCACATGGTAATCACCAGCGGGTTTGGGTAGGGCTGCGAAACTGAGATATGGAACCTTCCTATAGCCGTGGTACCACGCTGAAGGGGACTTTTGGGTAACCACCTGGGAGATGTTTGCTTATAGGGGTGTGAATGGCAAACGGGTCCCCAGATCGCTGTCTGTCCTCCAGCCCTTGTGCTGAGGGGGTGCTGGATGCATTTGGTTTCCCGTGACCGTAATCTCCTCTCTGATTTCCTAATTTTTCCTTCTCTTTGCTGTGTTATTTGTTACCATCTGTGGCCGAGTACAGACTGGTAGAGTCAGAAATCAATTCAGCGCTGGAGTTTCAGCCTCGGAAGAGCTCTACGGGAAAGGCCTGCCACCTTCCCAGGATAGCCTGTGACAGAAGATAAATCACTGCAGATTTTTTGCCAACATGCCATATTTCAAACTCATAATCAGTCCACTATCACCCTTAGGTTTCCTTCAGCACCGTGCGATCTCCTTCCAACTCCGTGTGATTTATGTTCCCAGGTACCGACACCGATTGTACATTTCTAATCCTCTCTTGTATAATTTCTCTTTGCTGCATTTCCTTAATTACCCTCTTGCTGACCTTCCTTTTCCTCCCTTGCTCCTCCTTCCAGCTTGCTCTTGGGCTTCCTTGCCCTCCATTGACTCCCTCTCTCGATTTACGGCATCAGCATGGTTTATGAACGCCCTCGAGCCCCGGTGACGCTGGGGTTTCGGGGGGGCGATGCGTTCCCCAGGCTGGAGCGGAGGCGGGAGCAGCCCCTTGCCGGGCTTGGCAAAGACCCGCAGCGAAGGACGCGGGGAATCGCTCATTTGGGGCGGTTAAACCACCGCGGCATCCCGTCCCGCCCGGACCTTGGCATGGGGCTTTGCCACCTCTGATGCCAGTAATCCCCAACAGCAAAGCCCTTTAAGCTCCCCCAGCCCAACTGCTCCCCTACCCCTGCCATCCCACCCCCAAACCCTGGCCCTCAGCACCGCCTCTGCCCGGCTGTTAAATCCCCCCAGGGGTGGGGACTCGACCCCTTCCCTGGGCAGCCCCTTCCAGTGCCTGACAGCCCTTTGGGGAAGGAATTGTTCCCCAGGCCCAACCTCACCCTGCCCTGGCACAACTTGACGCCGTTGCCCCTCGTCCCATCGCCCCTGCCCTGGGAGCAGAGCCCGACCCCCCCCGGCTTCCCCCTCCTCTCAGGCAGTTGTAGGGGGCAATGAGGTGATGGAGCTGTGCATCCCAGGGGGAAATGGGGATCGTTTGGGAAAGAGCAGGCAGGTTTTGAGAATCAGGAGCGCGCTGCATCCCATCGGCTCATCCCGCTTTCTCCATGGTGGGCTGCTTCGGCCTCGGTGGTTGCAGCGAACGTGGGGAGGTCCGTGCTGGCTGCAGCCGGCTCGAGTGTTGTCCCTCCCGCCGTGCCGACTGGGGGGCTTGTGTTTCTCAAGATAAGTTTCTTTCCCTCTGTGTTCATCCAGTGGAAACCCTCAAAGCATGGAGGCAAAGTTGGTTTTCCAAGGTTGATCAGCGAGAGGGTGGTGATTAAATCATGGAGCTGGCAGACGTGGGGCAGCAGCTTTAATCTGTAGCTCTGCCCCAGACCTGCGTGCCACCGGCCAGAGCATGCCATCTTTCTGGCCTAATTTATCTATAGAATGGTGCCTGCCACTCTCTCCGCTCTGCCCGAGTAACGGCACGTGCTCCAGGGAGGAGCTCGCCTTTTGGTGCTGCTTCTTGTGACGCCCCGACCTAGCCCAGGACTGCTGAGGCTGTAAATGCCAAGGGGGGGGCAGCCGGGGTGCTGCTCCGGGGCATGGGGAGGGCTGGTGCTGGAGGAGCCGGGAGCTGGGCTGGGAGCCGGAGCCTCCGGCTGTGCCGTGGGGCTTTGCTGCGCTGCGGGACGGGGCTGTGCTTCCACCACCGCAGAGGGGCCAGAGCTGCCCGAGCCAGCGCGCCCCCGGCCCCGCTCCCCCACGTCCCCAGCCCATCTTGTGCATCCCGACTATTGCGGGGGGGGGTTCTCTCCCCTGCTTTTCTCTCTCCATCACCTCCTGGCTCCGGCTGCGGGCAGGCGAGGGGCCGAGGTGCCCGGGCAGCTGCAGCACGGGCTACCCCGCACCGTCCCGGGGCAAGCAGCAGCCCCGCGGGGGGAAATGCCCCGCTCAGGGCTCGGAGCTGCCGCCGGCTGCTTGCGGGAAGGGGAGGAGGAGTTGGAGAACTCAGGCCAGGCTGAGGAAAGCACCCGAAGCCGCTGTTGCTCCTAGGGGATGAGCAAGCTGAGGTCCAGCCCAGCAGGTCTGTGCGCAGGAGAGGTCCCCGTCCCCGCAGCGCTGGGCTCCGCGCGGGCAGAGCCTTCCTGCAGCTCCGCAGCCGCCCCGGCTGGGCTGGGAGGGCTGCGGGGAGGGGGGAAATCACAACAGTTAACTTTAAGAAATCACTGGAACATCTTCTTCATAATTAATAAATGAAAAATGTTACTGCAGCTAATCAATAAAGTTGTTAGAGGGAATTGATCGGAGGGGGAACTCTTTTTGTGGGTACAATTTTTCACCTATTCAGAACAAAAGGCTCCCCAGGGTGCCATCAAACAGATCGGCGCTTGGGAGCCTGACCCAAACGGCAAAAAAAATAGAAAGACAATTAATTAAAACCTGAGAGAGCGACATCCCCCGGGAGCCGCGGGAGGGGACGGACCCAGGCGTGGCGGCCGTGCCCGTGCCGCTCTCGGGGGCAGCCCGGGGCACGTTTCGGGGGGTCCCCAGCCGGGGCGAGGCACCTTGGCGCTGGACCTGGGGTGGAAGGGGAAAGTGCTCCTGGAGAGGATCCCGCACCCTCCGGTGCCGTCCGGCAGCCGAGCCGTCCCCGGGCCCCAAGTCGCCAGCAGCCAGACGCCGGGATGCTTTCCCAGCGGGAGCGCGCCCGTCACACGGCCCTGCTCCTGCTCAGCTGGGTCAGCTTTTCCACAGCAAACCCTGGGCGGGAAATAACCCCTCTTGCGGTGAGTTTATGGGGTGATAATGAGCATCAAAACCCCCCTGGGACCGACACTTGACATTCAGGCATTTGCCTTGGGAGACGGAATTCAAAGTTAAGTCGTGGGTGGTTTTTTTTAAAGTGGTTTGATTGTTTTTCCTCTTGGAAAAATTGTGTTTGGGTCATGACAACGTGCAAACCCATTTCCAGGTCAGCATTTTAGGCTGCACGCCTGTTCTTGCTGAAAGCAGATGCTCCTTGGCTGCGGCAGGGACGGGAACAGCTCCTCTTCGCGCGCGCCTGCCGCCCTCCCGCTCACCTACACCACCACGGGTCTTCAGCCTTGGAGAGGCGCGGAGGTGCTGGCACCGCGCACGCGTACCCAGCAACGTCGGTGCATAACGGACCCAGCAACGTTGGTGCCTAACGTACCGAGCAACATCGGTGTATAACGTACCGAGCAACGTGAGCGCCTGCAAGCCCAGGGCCTTCTTCACCCTTTCGAATATCTCCATTCATTGTTTTGCATGGTTTTAATTTTTTGTTGTTTTAATAACGTGCAACGATGAAGGACTGGAAGAAAAGTGAAGAATTATTTGTGCTCAGGTTAAGCTTTAGGGTGACACCCGGATTTTTGCGATGAACCCTGTGACCGAGCTGTGGGAGTCTCCCCCGCCATCGCTGGTTTGCAGGGGGATGCGGTCTGGCCCCTGGGTGGGGGGGCTCCAGCCTGCCTCCTCCCGGGCTGCTCCGCGGTACCCCCGCTGGGCTCCTCTGGTTGCAGCCGCCTGCCAGACAACCCCAGCAGGCAGGGCAGGCATTGCAGGCAATGCAGGCAGGGCAGGCATTGCAGGCAGTGCAGGCAATGCAGGCAGGGCAGGCAGTGCAGGCATTGCAGGCAGGACAGGCAGGTCAGGCAGGGCAAGCATTGCAGGCAGGACAGGCAGGGCAGGCATTGCAGGCAGGGCAGGCAGGGCAGGCAGGGTGGGCATTGCAGTCAGGGCAGGCAGGGCAGGCATTGCAGGCAGGGCAGGCAGGGCAGGCAGGGCAGGCAGGGCAGGCAGGGCCAGTCTCCCTGCTCCGGCAGTGGCGCTGGGCACCGCTGGCCCCCGGCTGCCCCCCCCAGCAGCCCTCACCTGGAGCGGCAGGGGCTGAGGAGCGCCTGGGCAGACCTGCCGGCAACCTGGGGGATCAATGAGCAATTAATTACTGTCATCAGGCGGGACTCCGCTCGGGGAAGACAGCACACTTCTATTTATCAGTTACTAATTAGTAGCTCTGGCCTGGCTGGCAGTTGTCTGTCAGCCGAGGGGAGCGCGGCGGCGGGGCTCACGCGGGGTCACTTTCTTAGCAGTAATTAAGGACGGATAAACTTGTTTGGAAGAGGCTGGAAGCCTGAACTACGGCTGGGAGGTAGGAAAAAAAATCCAAACAATTAAGACGAGGGTCTGTAAAAGAGCTTCTAGATGTCACAGCCGCTGGCATTTCAGCGGGGTTAAGTGCCTAGCTCCTGCAAGATCAGGGGTCTCCCAGCCCCAAATTCATTTTTTAGATTTTCATGGGCTGAGAAACAAGGGGGCTCCTTTGCTTTCTCCTCCTGCCGCCCTTTCCTGGGGAAGGGAGCACAGCACCCTGGTCCCACTGGGGCTCCCTGCCCCCAGCCCGCCGGGGTCCCCGGCGGTGACTCCGGCCCCGCTCGAGGCGCTGCAGGCAGTCAAACGCAGGCAGATTTTTCCCAGTTTAGTGGATCCGTAGGTACAGCTGTAAGGGATGGCAGCCGCGCCAGGGGATGAACCGCTGGAGACTGGGTGGGTGCTTTGCTGAAGCGGCGACTTGCTGGCGAGTTATTGTGCTGGCAAGCTCGGGCGGGAGCAAGGCGATGATGGAAAAGGTTTTTATTTGCGTTGCTTTTGGAACGAGAGGCTGGGAGGGAACGCTGGGAGAAGGATGGATACGGGGGTGCTTGCCCCCGTCCCCACAGTGTCAGCGCTGGGCAGGACTGGCCTCAGGTCTGGTTTTTGCGGCGCCGGTCTCTTCACCCGCCCGCCCAGGTACGCCCTCCTGGGCGCTGCACCGCGGCTCGCCACCCTGCGCTTGTCACCGGCGGTTTGGTGACGTGCCATGGCCGTGCTGGGGGGGCACGGGGAGCCAGCCCCGGCCGCCTGTGCCTGGCCTCGGCGCGGGGAGGACCCAGCCTGCCTGGTGATGGATGCTTTGGAGGAGACCCAGAACATCCTCTGGGAAGCCTGGATGGGCCCAAGGTGAGAGAGGAGACCCAAGGCTGCCCCGGGGCAGGACCCTGCCCGTGCTGGCAAGAGGCTGGGAGGGCTTTGGAGGGAGATTAGGGGACAGGCTAAGCTGCTGCTGCAGGGGACGGGGTTCGGCAGCCCGGGGATCCCCGCCAGCCCCAGCTTTACCTTTTAAGGAGCCTTTCTGGCCCTGTTCTGCGGGGCGTACGGAGCCGCTGCCTCTCCCGGAGGGCTGGAGCCCGGAGCTGCCGGGGCAGCCGCCGCTCAGGCAAAGTTTCGCCGCCAGCTTCCCATGTTCAAAACGCGTGTCGAGGGCTGCTGTGGGCAGATCGTTCTTGCAGCATAGAATAACCTCACCGAGGTGTTCTTTCCTGTTGGAACATCAGGAATAAGTCACCAGTTCACCATCTCCTCCTGCTGTTTGAGAGGGAATGTCCCCAGGTAGCCCATCCCAAGGAAGCAAGGCTTAACCCTGGCTTGGCTAAACCCCGCGGCTCCACATCAGGGTGATTACTGACGGTGATCGCTGTTCTATCTGCCCCAGGTACCTGATCCCAGACCGCGCCGTGAGCCGGACCCAAATCAGTACCTGACCACTTTGCCAGTGTTATCGCCCCCCGAACGGCGGCAGCGGGACCTGGCTGCCAGGCTCCCCAGGCGGCCGGGACAGGAACTCACTGTTTGTAATCGACTCGACCAAGCAAAGCTCCTATAGATCCGTCATGGCTTGGCTAATAAATAAATCTTTCATCAAGTACTACCTGAAAAAATGCGTAGGCGAGGGTCAGCATCTCTGATTCCCTCGTGCTGAGTTGGAAGACCACGGATTGCGGGCGGGCGGGCCGTCAGCCATCTGCATGCGATGCATTATCTCAAACTTCAGAGATAATCAAGTTTTTGCAGAGACCGTCCCCTTATTTTGGCGTTTGTATTGACATTTCTCCCACTGTATTAGGAGCTTTGTTAATGATTTTATATTCCCCCCTCCCTCATTTTTCTTTGCCCTTTTTCATTTGTGATGGGGCGGGCGGTCGTGTTCCCGCAGCGACGCCCCCGTGGCCGGGAGCCTCGGTGCCCCCTCGGGGCCGAGCGCCCACCCCGGTGGCCCTGGCTCTCCGGCCGTCCGGCGGCAGCGCACCCGGCTCCTCTGCGCCCCGCCGGAGCCGTCGTGCTGCCCCGTGGCCCCGGCTCGGCATCACCCGCGCCTTTGCTAATTCCGGGGCCGCATTTCTTAATCTAACGAGGAATTCCAGGAACCTGGCCGTGCCGTAATGGGCTGCTGCCTCTGGGGATTCGCCGGGGGCGGTTTTGCTCGGTCTGGCGCTGGGAAGCAGAACAGCGGGGTCTGCCTCCGGAGGAGGGAGGATGCTGCCGGGCTTTCAGACGGAGGGGAAGCCGGCCAGGGTTGCCTCATTAGCTCATTAACTGGCTAATCACGGGGTATTTGGTAAAGGCCAGAAAATTTCCTGGAAACGTAAGAAACGGAGGGAGCACCCCGGCGAGGAGGAGCGAGGGCCCGTGCGCTCCGTGGGAGGTGGCGCGTGGGCTGGGAGGATCTGAAGATGCTCTACCCCCCAAAAAGGGGAACGTGCCATCCCAAAGGCGCCTTGCCGGCACTGCCGTGCGGCGGGACGGCTCGGTGGGGCAGTCCACCCTTCGGCCAGCTCAGCGCCGTGCGGTGCCACCGGCTCAGCCCGTGCCTCCTGCGGGCAGAAACATGGACCTGCTCCCCCGCGGCTGGCACGGAGAGGCTTCCCGGGACCCTCCCGGGAAAGGCACGGAGCGGAGGAACGCAAGGGAGGGCTGGGAGCCGGGCTGTGCACCGGCGGAACGCTGGCTTGGCCACGTGCGTGCCCTTTGCGCTTGCGATTTTTCTGCTGCACCAAGTGCGGGGGGGTGGCACCTCCCGCAGGCCGGCGCCCCCTCCCTCTTGTTGGCATTGCCACCCCGAAACCCACGCCCTCTGGGATTCCAGCGGAGCAGCACGGCCAGAGCACCGCGTGCCTTTCGGGATGAAGGCTGGGGATGCTCCTGGCCGTGCGGTGCCCGCGGCGCAGGGGGGTGCGGGCAGCACCGCGGGGGGCTGCCTTCGGCTGGTCACCCCCGGCGCGGGTGGCCCTGGGGACACGTCCTGAGCTGGGCTGACGCTCCTGCGGGGACACGTCCCCACCCCTCGCGGGCCGGGGGACGCCGGGGCACGGGGCCAGCGTCCCCGGGTGGAGGGGCAGAAACGACGGCGGGAGCAGTCGGTGCTGGTTATCTCCCCTTCAAACCGCGCAGCCCTGGCTCATATATTTTTCATCCCAGTTGAGGGTACAGTGTCAGCCGGTGACCTTTGTCACACGCCAGCGCTTTCTGGGATGTAAATTAGGGGCTTTTTTTTTTTCCCCATCTGGACAGATAAGATGGACTCTTACTTGTACGTCTTGGAAGCAGATATTTATTGTGAGCCCACTGCTACTCTCAGCAGGTGGACAAAGATAATACTGTCATTATGTGCTCAGAAAATGCTTTGTAAAATTTGGTAAAGTATGCGGCGGGCTCTGGAGCAGATAACATCTGCCTTAAAGGACTGTACTGCTGTAAACAGGGTTGAGAAAAATAGCACCCACTGCTTCTCCACGGGAGTATTGATTTTTGGTGTTGGAAAGGGTCAAATTCAAATTGCCGGCACAAAGAGCGGCTGCATCTCCTCAACTGTGTGTCTTTTAACAAAGAACAAAGTCATGCGACGGGAGGGAGGCGGCCGAGGGGACGGCAGCCGGGGGCGGCCGCACGCCAGCGTGCCTTTCCCACGGGAGCGGCCAGCTGCTGCCCCGCGGGGACCGGCACCGGGCTGGGGGCAGCCAAGCCTCCCGGGAGCGCCGCTGCCTTGGGGGGGCCCAAGCCGTCCCCCCCGGTGCAGCCCCGGCCCCGCGGCAGCCCTCGCCCACCGGAGCATCCTGCCAGGAAGGGGCAGAGCTCGCCGTGGAGGGGCTGGCTGCGAGGCGCTGGGGGGTCTCCAGCCCCCCCTTGCCCCCAGGAGAGGCAGAGCCCTGCCCTGAGCCTCAGTTTCTCCAGCTGTCGGGCAGAGATAACCCCGGCAAGGGCTTTGAGACCCGCTCCTGCGGTGGGCCGGGTGGGAGCCGGGGGTATCTATGGCTGCAGGTGAAGGAGGAGGGAGATCCTCCCCGCCGCGGCATCGCACCCGGCAGGCAGCTGGGAACGATGACATTTTATTGCCTGACTCCCAGGAGCAAAGGGTTTTCCCTTTCTTTACAGGTCAAGAAGAGCTAGAAGTGTCTGCATCGCCGCTGGAGATCCTGGGCGAGCTGCTGACGAGCTGGGAGAGGGCAAAAAACTGGGGAATCCACAGGGGAGGGCGATGTGCCCCAGGTACGGCCCCGTCCCAGGGCTGGGTGAGGCACGGGGGCATCTGCGCCGCGGGGCAGGGGGCAGCTCTGGCCACCCCGAGCCCCGTCGGGATGGGGCCAGCTTCGCTGATCCATGCCTGTGCCCCCTGCAAAGCCCTGCCACCCCCCTCCCGACCCTCCCCAGCAGACGCTGTCCCACTCCTCCGCTTAACCCGGGAGCTGTGCCCAGCCCCAAGCCTGGCTTCTGACCCGGCCCCGGAGCTCGGCTTTGGCTGAGCGTGAGCCTGGTGTCAGCGAACGCCCCGGCCGCTCGCCCTGACCCCCCCAGGGTGCCCAGCTGGACCTTGCGCTCACTTGGCTTGCGTTTCTCCCGGCGTAAATGCATCCGGAGGCTGTGCAGGCAGCGACAGAAATTGCGGTAAAGAAAAGATACCCTCGCCTGGCCAGGAGCTAAAAAAGCCTTTCTGCGACCTCGGCGAGGGCGCTGAGGCGGGGGCAGCGGTCCCTGGCAGCCCCGAGCTGCAGGAGGACCCCGCTGCATGGGGTGGGACCAGGGACACCAGGGAGACCCGGCCCAGTTCAGCCCCTTCCCGACCACCCTTTGCCAGCCTGGTGAGCCCAGGGTCCTGCCTGCCTGAGACGCTCCCCATCCCTCCGGCACCCGGTTTGGGCAGGGGGACGAGGGCAGGACCTTCCCGCAGGCTCCTCTTCCCACGGCTGTACCGGCGGCTCTGCCCCGGGCGCCCGCCCCAGCGGGTGTTACCCCAACTGCGGCCGCTGCCAGCGTCTGGGCCACCGGTTACGCCCCGGCAGCGCGCGGCGGCGTTCCCGTTACCCACCCTGGTGCAAATGCTGTCAGCCCGAGCCCCTCCAGCGAAGCATCGCCCCGCAGCGCGGCCCCGGTTCGGTGCGGGACCTGCCGAGCACCTCGTCGGCCCGGGGCTGGGCGCTTGCGGGCGGGCGGCCGGAGCCGTCGCTGCGGCACAGCGAGGAGGCGAGGACCAGGCTGCAGGTCCTGGAGCACTTACACCATAACGTCAGCTGTGGAAATTCGCCGTCCAAGTTACCGTCCCACAGGAACGCCTTGGAAATGTTTCCTAGACACAGTCTAACGGGAAGCAATATCCTCGGCAGCAGAAAATAAACTGCGGCGGTGGCACGTGCAAAGGCTGGCGTTTAGAGTAAAGAATTTTACCCAACGAGCATGTGGCAGATCCAAATCCCCTTCATCCAAACGTCATTATTTATTCATATTCACATCGTACATACTGTTGATTTGTCAGAGAGACACGATCGATTGCTACCTCTCATAAAGCACAGAAAAAGGAAAGCTGCTACGCAGGGTCAGGCTGGGAAGCGAAGGAGAAACGGCAACGGGATCCTGCAAACCAGGTCCGGGAAACTGGAAGCGAAATCTCAGCTTTTCTGCAAAAGAAGAACCGTGAACGATGGCTGGCGCGTTGTAAAAATGAAGAAGAATAACAACCACCGGTATCGCTGTTCTAAGCCCCCAATCGCGCTGGCGATGCGCTCGTCCCCCTAGCGCAGGGCAGGCGGTTCCCCGGGCGCGGGGAGCGGGGCCGGACCCTGCCGGGGGCTGTGGGGCTGGACCCTGCCGGGGGCTGTGGGGCCGGACCCTGCCGGGGGCTGTGGGGCGAGCAGCACGCCCGGGGCGGGAGGACACGGCCGGCGCCGCAAGGTGGCCAGGACTTGGGTCCCGTGTGTGCCCCGGCAGCCCCCCGGCAGCCCCCCGGCGCCCTTGGAGGCAGGGACACGCTGCCACCCCGGGGTGCCCCACCGCCCCCTCCAGCCCCACCGGGCTCCAGAGGACGTGAGCGGCAGGGTGGGCGGCGGAGCATCGCTGGGCACAGCCAAGGCGGCCGCACCGGCGGGAGATGCACGGTGGCCACCCCTGCCCGCCGGCCGACAGCCCGCGCACCGGCCATGCCAAGCCCCACGCCGCTCCCCTCCCGGGGGGCGCCCCAGCCCTGGTGGGGCCGGGGCTCGGCGGAGGAGGAGGACGGGGAGAGGATGCTCTTTGTGGTTACGTGCGGGAGGGAGTTGGCGTCTTTTAAGGGGAAAAAATAAATGTCTTTCCTACTCAATTAAATGTAACTTAAGGCACTGGAAAAGAAAATGGGCTTCCATTTATGGCTTCGGGATGGCAGGAGGGCAAGCGTTTGATAACAAAACCATGCCGGGAGCCCATTTGAGCGGAGCGAGCGTTGTTTGTTTAGCATATCGATCGACTTTTATCGTGCAAGTAATTAACAGGCATTACTCAAACTCCGCGTTTTTCTAAGGCCAACTGCTTCGTATGATATTTTCAAGCGACGCGTGTGAGCGGCCGGCGGTGCGAGCAAGGAGCAGGGGGGCGATAGCAGGGGCGAGGAGCGGAGCTGCCAAGCACGTGCCGGCCTCGCGGCCGCTCGCCCCTCGTGAGGCACGGGCACGCCCAGGCGCGTGGGGGGCGACCTCCTCCTCCCGGGGCCACGGGCACGCACCCGGTCACGGCCGGCAGGGATAACAGCTCAGCCGTCGCCGAGGGCAGCCCTCCATGGCAGCAGCGGCCCTGCGCGTGACGTTTGAGGCTGGTTTGAAGCCTGGCCCGCACCTGCCTGCATCCCCTGCCTGCTCCCTGCCTGCTCCCTGCCTGCTCCCACCTGCTCCCTGCCTGCTCCCGCCTGCTCCCTGCCTGCACCCTGCCTGCTCCTTGCCTGCTCCCTGCCTGCTCCTGCCTGCTCCTGCCTACTCCCTGCCTACTCCCGCCTGCTCCTTGCCTGCTCCCTGCCTGCTCCCTGCCTGCTCCTGCCTGCTCCTGCCTGCTCCCTGCCTGCTCGGAGGGCCAGCGGGAGCAGCAAATCTGCCGCCAGCCACCCGGAGAAGGGCGATCTTTCAAGTCCATAAAGCAAAGCCCAGGCAGGTCGCCCCAAATCCCCCACGCCACCGCCGCTGCTGTGAAGAGTGGGTTTAAGCCGTTTAAAAATCCATCTCCCGGCTCATTATTATGCAGACCAATTTTTCATTCATCGGGAATCTACGGCAGCATTTTAATGCGAGAAGCTCCCTACTCTGTTTCTCTTCCCCTGAAGAAAAATAGCTTAATTTCTCCAGTTTGATAGATTTTCCTGATCCTTCAAAAGGTAGAAAAAGACTCTTGAAAATCGGTCGTTGAACTATCCACAGGCATTTTATAATGGCCGTAAATAGGTCTATACTGAATAGCTCTCCAGGCATCAACTTGAATGGTGTCCTTGACACCGTTATTATTATCCTCGCTGGGAAAAAAAAAAGAACAGAAAAAAGAAAGAGAAGGCCCGGGAGCCTCCGCACACCACGGCTCCTGCGGCTCTGTGCCGCGAGACGGCTGGAAGAGCTAAATTCCCCTCGCCGTATATACGCCCCCAGAGATGGGCGATCCGTGCCGTTCTTCACTTCCCGGGCTTGTCATAAATTTCATGGAATTTCATGCATAAAAAAATCAATGCACATGAGAAATTTTGCCAACTCCGGAGCAAATGAAGTAGCAGAAGAACTTTGGGGTCATTCATTCCCTGCCTTGTGCCCCTCTGGCCATTTGCAGTGGTCCATCCAAATCCCCAGCGAGCTCCCACCGGAGAACGTCTTTTCCCAACTTCTCGTGCTGTTTTGTCACGCGGCTCTCGGCTGATGAGCAGCTCCCGAGCCCCAGCTTTGGGGGGGTCATTCTGCAGGGGAACCCCTTCAGGGCACCGCAATACATTGCCGCATACGGCGGCTGCGCGGGCTTGTCTGGCGTACCACGCGTTTGGGCTCTCCGCCGCACCGCCTTCACCCTTCTCCCCTAAACCCCGTCCTTTTAACCTTAGGTCTCGTGGGATTAAGCCGTATGTCCCGAGAGACATTGTGGAAAAGCTTGAGGTTAATCGGGAAGAGCTATTTTCTCGGAATAAATAAGGTGCTTTCATTTCTTGAAAGCCACTCTGATTTTTCCAGCCCACTCAGAAGGCAAAAATAGCATGCCCTAAAAATGTCACCGTGCCTGTATAGATTCCTCCCTATGGAAAACGCGCGCAGCGATCAGCTACCTCCCCCCCGGAGCAGCCCTTCCCAGGCTCATCCCCCCGTGTGAGGAGCGAGGGGGGCCAGGACCCCTCAGCCCCCGGCTGGGAACCTGGGAGCCTTGGGGACGGACACGGACAGACAGCACGGTCCCGGCCCGGCTGTCACGCCTCCAGCAGAAGGAGAGGGTCCTCGGGTGGGATCACCCGCTGTCGGATTTTTGTGGGCTGCATTTACCTAGGGCAGAAATCAGACGATAAATGGGAAATACGGCGTAAGGCAAGGCTGCCGCTGCCCGCAGAGCGCGGGGCAGCGTTCAGGTGTAGCCAAACCAAGGCTAAAGCTGCAGAGGCAGCATCACCCGTGGGCATTTGCGCGTTTGTCAGACGGAAAAGGGGTTCTCTGACACGCTGAAAGCCAGGAAGTCCAAAAGTTAGCTGAAATCCTGGACTTGGCAGTACAAGCCTGCAGAAGGGGCTTGGGGGTCACGGCTGGTGGCGGCAGCTCCCACGCCCCTGTGCTGGGCTGGGCGATGCTCAGCTCGGTGATGTGATGCTCAGCTCGGCTCAGCTCAGCTCAGCTCAGCTTGGCGATGCTCAGCGATGCTCAGCTCGGCTCAGCTCAGCTCAGCTCAGCTTGGCAATGCTCAGCTTGGCAATGCTCAGCTCAGCAATACTCAGCTTGGCGATGCTCAGTGATGCTCAGCTCGGCTCAGTGATGCTCAGCTCAGCTCAGCTCGGCTTGGCTTGGCTCAGCTCGGCTTGGGTCAGCTCAGCTCAGCTTGGCTCAGCGATGCTCTGCCAGGGCTGTGCCTCTAGGCTGAAATTCCTGATACAGTCCCACATATCTGTTGAATCACAGAATCCCAGAATCCCAGGTTGGAAGGGACCTCCAGGATCATCTGGTCCAACCTTTCTGGGCAAGAGCCCAGTCCAGACAAGATGGCCCAGCACCCCGTCCAGCTGAGCCTTGCAAGTGTCCGGCGTGGCGGAGTCACCCCCTCCCCTGGGGAGATTATCCCAACGGGCGACTGTTCCCATGGGGCAGAATTTTTCCTCCGTTGCCGGCTGGGGAGCGGGGGTGCCGGTGCCCGAGCTGTGCGGTGCGGCCGTGCAAGGGGGGGCGCAGGGCAGAACCCCCCCGTGCCCCAGCGGCACAGCCGGTGCCTCTGCTAAGCACAGGGCACAGGCGCGTACCCAAAGCTGCGTACCCGAGGCTGCGTACCCCAAGCTGTGTACCCGAAGCTGCGTACCCGAGGCTGCCTGCCCAAAGCTGCGTACCCGAAGTTGCGTACCCGAAGCTGCGCACCCGAGGCTGCCTGCCCGCCCCCGCTGTTCAGCGCCCAGCAGGCCGTCGCGGCGGGTTGTCCCCTCTCAGAAGCACCGCGCAAAGGCGGGGAAAGCAGGCACGAAACCAGCTCAGCTCAAAATCCCGCACACCCTCGGGCTCCTTATGCACCCCAAACCCCTCCCTGCATTTAGAAACGAACCAAGACCGCAAACACAAACCAATTGAACCGCGCTGGTGTATGCCAGGCTGCCCGGCCGCCCGTCCCAGCCGTGGCAACGCTGTTGGCTCGAGAGCTCGCAGGAGCAGAGGTTCCTCTTGGTGACAGCTTGGGAATCACAGCACCGTGCGCACCAAAATCCCTTCGTGGCACCGTGCACACCAAACCCCTCCGCCCGCTGGCATTGCACCACGGGCGTCACCGCCCGGCGCGGCTCACCCCTCAGCGCCGGCACTGCCGTTACGGGCGTCCGGCGCTGCCCGGCGCGGGCTGCGTGCTGCCGGTGCCTTCTGCCAACTGGTGAGGTTTCCAGGAGCGCCTCGGGCGATGCGATATTTAATCTAACGTCCTTGTGAGTCTCTAAACCGTCTTTTCTGATCGCTGGGCCCGAGCAGCCTGTCTGGGGCGGGCTCCGTGCCTCCAGCCGTCCCCTCCGGGCACCGTGCGTGTCCTGGGTGCCGTGCAAACACCGGGGGGGAAGCCACCTCGTGCCCGAGGACGGCCCGGCATGGGATGCCCGCTGGGGGTGCAAGGATGTTTTGCACCCGAGGGCTCAGATTTACCCCCACGTGGCACACTGCACCCCGCTGCACCCTTAGCTCTGCACCCACGCCGGGACCGTCCCCCACCCCAAGGAGCTGGAGGTGCCCACCTGGAAAAACCGCTGAGCAGAGGAGCTGGCCACCCCCTGCCCTCTGCCACGGCCAGAGCAAAACTGCTGAGAGGCAGCGCCGCGCTGCGAGGCTGAAATCACAGCTTCGTAAATAATTCAGGCTGGCAGGGACCGCGGGCTGCCTCCGGCCGACTGCTGGCTCAGAGCAGGCTCAGCTCTGGCGCTGGCCCCGGGCTCCCGGGGCTGACCCTGCTGGCTGCTGGCCGCAGCCTGACGAGACGCTCGCCCCCCTCGCCCCGGGCGCTGGCAGAGGCGCCCCCCGGGCAGGACCAGCCCCCCCAGGGGTCAGCTGCCTCCCGGGGAGGGCTGGGGCTGTGGGGACACCGACTGCCCCCTCCTAAGGCTCCCACGGGGCCAGGCCCCCCGGCACTGTGCACGTGCACATCCCCGGCGTGAAGCTTGACATCCCTCCTGCTAGGAAATGCATAAGCAAGCAGCGTGCACCCCCCCGCCCCCCAATACGTACCCTAAACGTAGCTGTAGGGCAGGCGCACCGAAATTCAGGCGTGCTCTAGTTTGCTAATTTACAATTCAGGATGGATATTTTTAAATTGGCTTCATTTATTTCTAAATCTCAGATCGTTTTAGAAACTTCTGAATTTTCCTTAGTCAGGCAGGGTCAGACCCGAAGGGGCTTCCCGGCGCCTTTGCCCTGCTGGTCCCTGCGCCTCCCCCTGGAGCGTCGCCCTGGGCAGCGCCAGCCAGCTCAGCAAAGCCGAACAAATAATCCCTAATCACTGATTATCGGGCAAATTTCGGTTGAGCTCCACCGCGCTCCGCAAGCACCCGCCGGCGGGAGGGCGAGCGGGCAGAGGGCGGCGGGGCGGGTCCGTGCCCCCGGCCGCGCTTACCGGCCGTATCGTCCCCCGGCCGTATCGTCCCCCGGCCGTATCGTCCCCCGGCCATATCGTCCCCCGGCCATATCGTCTCCTGGCCGCGCTTACTGGAGTTATCGTCCCCCTTGGCCTCCTCAACCAACTTGGGTATTTTCGAAGGTGGCTGCCTTCACAGGGCTGGGATCGCGTGTTTAGCATCGTTAGGGTCTTCCTTCGTTAACGTCTGCCTCAGGCCGCGAGGCATCTCCCCGGCGAGGGCACAGCCGCCTCCGTTCCCCGCGGGCACGCGTCTGGCAGAGGCTCAGGGCAAGGGAGGCACAACCCCGGCAGAGCTTACCCACCGCCCCAAAGTTTCTTTTGCCCAAAAAGTTGGGCTTTTTATTTTTCTCCAGAAAGGGCAAATTCAGCTTTACTTTGCAGAAATACAACGAAGTTAAAATGCAACTGTAAAATGCCTGGTGTCTAAAGCAGAACCTGGAGCAGGGGGGTGAGACCCCGTCCCGGGGGCCGGCGGCCCGCGGGCAGCCCCCAGCGCTGCCCCTGCAAGCCACCGTTTGCCCCCCCAGGGACCCCGGGGACCCGCTCCCTCCCCGGCAGCGCGCAGCTTCGGCAGGGGACAGCTTCGCACTCGGGACAAATTAAAGCTGCTGGATACGGCGCTGGCTTGGCAGAGCAGGCGCCCTTCCCGTCAGCAGCCGCCGCTAATTGCTCCTGGTTCGTTAGGGAGCGAGAGCCTCCCTCCCCTCGCGTCGCACCCCCCCCGGGGGCTCCGGGGCCGCCTTTCCCGGAAGCTTTTCCTCCCTGACTCCCGCATTTTCATGGCGACCCGCGATGGATACCAGCTGCGATTTGTGGCCTGGGGGCTGGCATGGAAACCGAGCTGGGCTTTGGCGCACACGGGTTCTGGGGAGCCCGGGGGATGGACCCCGATACCAGCAGCCACCCGCGTGCCCCTCCCAGCCCGGTGGGTTTATACAGGTGGCCCGTGCGTGCGTACGCGCGCTGCGACACGCGGCTGGGGCTGGCATCACCCCCGCCGGCGCCTGGGAGGTGGCCCTGGGCAAGTCCCCGTCCATGGCACGCTGCCGCCGCTGCCGCGCCCGCCGAAGCCCCGGCGAGCGGAGCAGACAGCATTTGCTTGGGAGGTTTAAACCCGCCAGGATTTAGGTTAACCCAGAAAAAGGAGCGGTCGAACTGAGAGCACTAAATTTGGGCATTTAGCGGCAAATTACAAACTTTGGTCTAAAAGCTGTCTAACTGAGGCACTTGTCCGAAGGCAAAAGCCGCTCTCCATCGGCGCCCCACGGCAGCCCAGGGCGGGGGGCGTGCTGGGGGTTTCGGCATGCACAGGCGCTGAGGTCCCCAGGGTTGGCATGGGGCATGGCCCTGCTCCCCGCAGCATCGCCCCGCTCCCCCCCGCAGCATCGCCCCGCAGCATCGCCCCGCTCCCCCCCGCAGCATCGCCCCCGCCTCGCGCTGCAGACGCCCGGCCCATCTGCCCCGGCACGGGCGGCTGCTCGGGAACAAGCAGCCGTGGATCTTTCACCCCGGTCATGCGGCCGGTTGTTCTGTTCTTTTTTTTCCCCCCCCAAATCTGGGCCCAGATGTCGCAGCTACCATTTTATATATGGCTGGGAACTGAATTTTCAGCCATGTCAACCCCCTGCCTTGCTGGGAAGCCTAATATCCCAAAATAAAAATCTATATTTAATACCCTAAGCGCATCTAAGTTACATAATTCCCATCTCTCCGCTAAGCACAGTAATGAGCGCTCTGCATTTTTAAACCATCAGTTAATTGCCTCCCTCCCCCCCCGGCAGCGCGGAGGAACAGACAGAAAAGGCACAAAATGAATCCCACAAAACCGCATCTGACAGGTTTAAAAATCTATTTTCCTACAAGGAAATATGGGAAGGCCGGGTGATTAATGAAAGACCGTGAAGAAAAGGTTTTATCCGGCAGATTAATTCCAACGTGTGTTTAAATCCTTCGCAGAGTCGGACAAGAAGCTCGGAGCCCCCCCCGTGGGGGCTGCCGGGGGCTGAGCAGGCGGCTGCCCTGCCCGGCTCCGGAGGGGGAAGCCCCTAAATGGGGTGGGGAGATGAACCCCACCTCTTGTCAATGAACCCCACCTCTTGTCAATGAACCCCACCTCGTGTCAATGAACCCCATCTCTTGTCAATGCACCCCATCTCTTGTCAATGCACGCCATATCTTGTCAATGAACCCCACCTCTTGTCAATGAACCCCATCTCTTGTCAAGACATTGGATGTCTTCTGCGAGCGCGGCCACCGCGTCGCCAGGGAGCTCACGCCCGGCGCTGCCAAGCCCCGTGGGTGCCGCCGCCTCAGCAGGCTCAGCCCGCAGCACCGATGCTCCTTCGGGGGGAGGTTTTTTTCTTTCCCCCCCGTGGGAAGGGGTCTGTGGGGCTGGAGGGCGGCGAGGCCGGGGCGGGCAGAGGGTTGGGGTGTTTAAGGCAGGGAGGCGTTGCCGTCCCCGCCTCGGCAGCGGGCTGCTGGCCTCGGTGCTCCGCGGGGCGCCGTGCTGCAGCTGGGATGGAACGGGTAGGAATTCTTCATTCCCAGCGTAGGGATGATTCTCCTGGACAACCACGTAAGCGTAGCCAGCAAAATGTCACCTTTTTAGGGCCAGCCCCTGCTCTGAATAACGCCGACCGTATTTTACAAAGAGAAATATTTTTAACATCCGTGGGTGTTTCCCCCTGCAGAGACAAACAACGGGGGCAGGAGAACGAACCCGGCACGCATGGAGGGCAATCGCTTAAAGCTTTCACGTCTAAGGAGCAATTAATTATCCAAACCTCCAGTTTTGGAGCAGAAGATATTTAATCTCTTTTACTCCCCTGTGAGTCGCACCTCTGACCCGAAAGCCCTGACCTTCGGCGTCCCGCGCTGCCTCCCGGGGGACAGAACCGCCCCCGGACCGCGGCGCTGCAAGCAGCCCCCCCAGCAATCCCCGCAAGCGTCGCCAGGCACGCTCGGCTGCCGGCTGCCTCGCAAGACGGGCTCTCAAAAATACAAGGTGGAAGCAAGCGGCTGGCAGCACCGTGGATCCCGCCGAGGCCCCGAGCCCCGGCAGCCGGGATCCGCCGGGTTTGGCTCCCGGCCATCAAAGCCTGCGGCAGGATTGGGAAGCCCATCATTTGGTGCCGCATGTACCTCGCCCGCGGCGTATTACCAGCCGTATTGGCACCGATTCCGATGGCCTGCATCGCCCCTCGCCGACAGCGTTCAGAGCTGACGTTACCTTGTGCAGAGGAAATCTGGAGACGCGGGAACAGGGGCGGCTGCTGCGCGTTCCCCAGCACGGCCCCGCGCCGGCCTTCCGCTCCTTTCGGCTAAAGAGCCGGGGCAGGGGCTTGTTGATGAGCGATCGTAAAGGCTCTGGGAAGAAACCCCCAAGGTGAAGCTGGAAGCCCCCTCACGTTTTAGGCTAATAACAAAAGACGGCACAATTTGGTTTTCCTCCTGTGTATCTTTCCCCCGCATCCTCGCAATACCAACGCCTCCATCTGAAGTTGCAGGAAAGGGGATGTCTCCCAAATCTGCCGGGAGGGCTCTGTCCGTGCCCGGCCCATGTGCCCTGGGCATCGTGAGGGCCAGGGGACCGAGGGTCTGCGAGCGGTGATGGGCAATGCCCCAGCACGAGACAGGAGGAGAGGAACCTGATGAAGTTCAACAAGGGCAAGTGTCGGGTGCTGCACCTTGGGGAGGTCGAACCCCATGCACCAGTACAGGCTGGGGGCTGACCTGCTGGGAAGCAGCTCTGCCCAGAGGGACCTGGGAGTCCTGGGGGACGACAAGCTGACCATGAGCCAGCAGGGTGCCCTTGGTGCCAAGAAGGCCAATGGCACCCTGGGGTGCATCAAGAGGAGTGTGGCCAGCAGGGCGAGGGAGGTTCTCCTCCCCCTCTGCTCTGCTCTGCCCTGGGGAGACCCCACCTGGAGCACTGGGTCCAGTTCTGGGCTCCCCAGTTCAAGAA